>CM060365.1:121461696-121838268 GCA_030545235.1 Helianthus tuberosus | reverse complement strand
AAGCAATGATGTCATTGGCATTCTTGCTCCTATAAATAGAAGGATTTCTTCATCCAAAAATCATCACTTTCAAGTTACAAAATCCTTTGAAAAAAGAAAGGGAGATGAAAGATTTAAGGGCTTTACGCCTAAAGAAATTATCTTTATAAAAAACTTCCAGTATGGAAGAAGATCTTAAAGCTCTACGTCTCAAGGAAAAAATTCTAGAAATAGAATTAAGATCCATCAGAGATCAGATCAGTGTCTACACGACTATGATCTTAACTAGAAATTCTGTCCAGGATGCTGAAAAGCTAAAACAGAATCTAGTCCAGTGCAAACGGCGACTGGTAAAGACTCAACAAATCCGTTGATCCCTGATGCTTTGGGAAAAAGCATGCCAAAGGCCTCACAAGCCAGGCAAGACCTTCATTCAAAGAAGGCTAACATCCGATTGACCCCTGGGTCTACATTGTCGGAAGTTGTCCATTTACGAAAAATGGAAAGAGAAGGTTCATCTTCTTCAGCAGCTCAGATGCAAACGGCTCTGAAGCTAAGAAGTCAAATCCGTTGACTCCTGACAACTTGGAAAAAGTTGGAGAAACTAGTCTTCGGCTAGTTATGCGGACAAGACAAGAATGCCAGCAAAGGATGATTCAAAGTTCTACGTGATATTTGAAGGTCCAAATGCAGGAATCTATGATGATTGGAATATTGTATCCAATATAATAAAAGAGACATCTTTCGTCCACAAGAAGTACAGGTCACTTTTTCAAGCTCAACAAGAGGCAGACAAGTACCAAGCTAACTTCGGAGGCAAGAAGATAATCTTCAAAGCACCAATATTAGTGCCCAAAATCCAGAATCACACTGGTCAAAGAAGACAGGTGTTCTTCACAAAAGAAAAAGAAGAAGCTCCATCCCAAAGATCTATCTTCAGAGATTTTAGAAGGAATAAGCTTCCCAGATTTCAAAATCCTATGGTCCAAAGCAAGAGCTCTCTCCATAAAGGATTATGAAGCAGAAAAGATTTATACAGACGATAAAAAGTCCAGAAGTCTTTTCGTAATCTGTCCTGATGCAGATACAGTCTTCACTTACCAAGCTTTTTGTGCAGGGTTAGTCAAGACCATTTATCCCAGCAAAGATCTTAAGTAGTTAAGGTCATTTCCTAAGGGATTAAGAAAAGCAGTTGGAAAGTTCATCCAAAAAATTGCTAAGGATGCTAGTATTTACATCCAAGTCACATCCAGCATTCCAGACTGGGTAGATGGAAAAGTCCTTCCAGCCTATCGTTACATTGAGCTAGGCTTAGCGGCAAAAAGAGAAGTTCAATCGTCCAAAGTCATAAACGAGGAAGACGACTTCATTAGCATGGGAATCTATGCCTACAGAGTTGAAAAGATTATTTCCATAATCCAAAAGACTCAAAAGCTTAATTCAAAAAGCAAAATCAAGGTTAATTATGCCAACCCAAATTGCCTGATCACCAGCACTACAGGGAAGACACTCTGTCAAGAAGATCAACGCGCAATCCAAGCGCTTGAAGACAAGATCTTAAAAAATCAGATCTTAGCAGGTCCTACCACAAAGAAGATGCTTTGTGAAAGGCTCCAAAAGGTCGACAAAGATCATCAGTGTGCATTATGTAAAAGCACTAACGTTGATAGGGACACTACACCAAAAGCAGAGGCTTTGTCCACTACCAGCAGTGAGGGGTCCTTCACAATAATTCTATGAAAAACGTAAGCACTTACGTCATTCAAAAGAAGACAAGCGGCTACAGCTGTAAAGGCATCTTTAATAATTCAATGAAATTATTGGTAGGTCTTGTAAGAGGAAATCTCCGTCTATATAAGGAGCAATACCTCATTAGGAAAAGATATCCCTGGCTTGACCATCGAGCATCTCAATTCTCAATTTGAGAATTCACCAACAACTCTCAACCACCCACCTTTCTTTTTTCTTTTCGTTGATCATTATGATCACTTTTTCAAGTTCTTAGTATGTGTGCTAGTATTATGGAGTAGTAACTCCTTTAAGGGGTGATGTAAATATCAAGAAGTTCTCCTTCGGGAGAACAGTTATGAAATAAAAACTCCTTTGTAACCCCCTATCTTATTTTCTATCATGAAGTTGTTTCTATTCTGTAAAACCTGGAGTCCTGGAGCCCGTTGAAGTACCGCTGAGGCAGGAGGCCGTTAGGGAAATAAGGGTTGGATTGGTCCCTTGCAGAAGAATTAGAAATTTTTCAAGAAGAAAATACAAGAAGGAAAAGGTATAGATTTTATTTCAAACTGTTATAAGACTTCAAGATTGATATTTCATATCTCTCCTTAAATCTTAAAAAGAATTTTATTCACACAAAAAACTAAGATTTTGATAAAATCAAAAAATGATGTTTATAAACAAACACAAAAAGAAATCGATTAACCATTATCGAAATCAAATAATCTTCTCAATAAGAATTGTTAGTCAAAAAATGACTACTAAAAATGAATTTTTAATTCAATTTCGACAATTGATGATTTCTCAAAATCACCGTTTGTTTAGTTGCCTTAGTCAATATATGAAAACATTCGTTTGTTTTAATTGTTTTAGTCAACATATGAAAACAATCTATAAGGATTGTTATAGTCAAAACATGACTACAAGGATTGTTAATTCAATCGTATATTACCGGTTCAAGAACCTTGGTATTAACTACCCAAGTATACAATGAGTATACACCAAGATTTCCTTAAAAAAGAAATCCGTCGGGTTAATCAAGAATTAACCATGTATCAAAGTCTAATTAACCGATTAGAACAGTCTCTTAAGAGATCACCTAGAAATGGGAAAGCTGAACGTGTTCAGTTTAATGGTCTTAAAGCTAACCGCTTTAAGCTAAAAGAAGAACTCAAACGTCTTGAAGACCAAGTTTTCTAATCAATGAGTCTTAACCAGACCACAAAACCCTCTAAAGGACTTAATGAACACTATGCGGAGGTACCTCAGAATTTTTGACAAATTCAACTAAAGGGTTCATTAAGTCCTTAGGGTTTTGTGGTCTGGTTAAGACTCATTGGTTAGAAAACTTGTTTTTCTAGACTTTTTAGTTCTTCTTTTAGCCTAAAGCGGTTAGCTTTAAGACCATTAAACTGAACATGTTCAGCTCTCCTATTTCTAGGTGATCTCTTAAGAGACTGTTCTAATTGGTTAATTAGACTTTGATACATGGTTAATTCTTGATTAACCCGATGATTTCTTTTTTAAGGAAATCTTGGTGTATACTCATTGTATACCTGGTTTTAGATGATTGAATTAACAATCCTTGTGTAAGTAGTCAAGTTTTGACTATAACAATCCTTATAGATTGTTTTCATATGTTGATTAAAGCAACAAAAACAAATGGTGAATGTTTTCATATGTTGACTAAAGCAACTAAACAAACGGTGATTTTGAGAATCATCAATTGTTGAATTTGAATTAACAATTCATTTTTAGTAGTCATTTTTTGACTAACATTTCTTATTGAAAAGATTATTTGATTTCGATAATGGTTAATCGATTTCTTTTTGTGTTTGTTTATAAACATCATTTTTGATTTTATCAAAATCTTAGTTTTGTGTTAGAATTAAATTCTTTTAAGATTTAAGGAGAGATATGAAATATCAATCTTGAAGTCTTTTAACAGTTTGAAATAAAAATTATACCTTCTTCTAACTTGTATTTTCTTTTTGAAAAGTTTCTATTTCTTCTGCAAGGGACCAATCCAACCCTTATTTCCCTAACGGCCTCCTGCCTCAGCGGTACTTCAACGGGCTCCAGGACTCCAGGTTTTACAGAATAAAAACAACTTCATGATAGAAAATAAGATAGGGGGTTACGAAGGAGCTTTTATTTCATAACTGTTCTCCGAAGGAGAACTTCTTGATATTTACATCAACTCCTTAAAGGAGTTCTACTCCATAATACTAGCACACATACTAAGAACTTGAAAAAGTGATCATAATGATCAACGAAAAGAAAAAAGAAAGGTGGGTGGTTGAGAGTTGTTGGTGAATTCTCAAATTGAGAATTGAGATGGTCGATGGTCACGAGTGCCATTTTTATAGGAAAATTAATTCCATCTCTAAACTGAGCTTTAAGGAGGATTTTAACCGCTCCTATGTGTACTATATTGAGAGATTTTCTCAACTCTGGTGTGACACCTGTGTCACTTCAACCATCAAACAAATACCAAACCAATGAAATATTGTATTTCATACTTTGAACTTGTATAAATATGTGTAGCTTTTGCACATATCAACTCTTGTTCGATTCAAGCTCTAAATCGCTTTCTGGAAGGTTATACGCGCACTAATGCGTAGATATAACCAGTTTAATGCAACGAACACTACGGAATAGTGAAATAGGCTTAACATACCTTAAATAACCTTTACATAACTTAGATATAAGTTTTGGAAGGTTTGGTGTCGTGAAATCAAAGTTTATTCGCTTAAAGGGCTAAATTTGACAAACTCCGAAAGTATGCCAATTTGAACTGTAACAGACATTCCGGAGCATGACCATAAGTTAAACATACCATAAATACCCTTCACATAGCTTAGAAATAGGCTTTGAGGTGTTCGGTATGCTAAAATAAACTTTTGTGTCATTCAGGGACTAAAAGTGTCAAAAAGTGCACAAGTTTGCATTTTCGCGCATAACCTTACGTTCTGAATACATCCGGACATCCAAAAATTTATGTAAGCATGACTATATTATGATTTAGTGTTTGGCTTGCCAAAAATCCATTCGTCACGTCATTTGGATCGTTTTACGCGCTTATGCGCATTCCGTCGTAATTAAGCGAACATCGCGTTCGTACGACCAAACGAACCAACACCCGGCATATTTTTGAGCATGTTTCATGTCCACAATGTTTAGGCATCATTTTAGGGCCTTAAAGTTGGCTTTACGGGCCTTGGAAGTGCCGGAAATGGGCTTAAACACGTGCAGGGGCTGAAACTGTCATTTCTGAAACTTATTTCTGATCTGAGCAGCCCAGGCGGCCCGCCTCAGTTTCTGTGCTTTCCCACGCGGGCCGCGTCCGACCTTCTGACCAGGTTAAATGTTTCTAACAGCAGATTGCCAGCTGTTTGATCCAACACCACACATTCTCATTTGTCTAGTCAGCTGATAAGGATCAACTTTTAGCCACCATAAGGTTCCAACACTTGTACGGTTAGGATTAAAGCACGGTTTCCATGAAACGATCTTAACGGTGGACCGAAAACTATAAATACCCCATACCCCCCATTGCTTAAATCACTAGAATTTTGATTTGAGAAACTCTAAGTTGAAACTATTGTTTCATACCTGAGATTTTTGAATCGAAATTAGCATTCGGGGACCCTTCGTAAGTATTCTTTCGTTCTTTTATTGCTTTTCGAGTCTTTCGAGTCTGAAAGTCAAACTTTGTTTGACTTTCTACATTGACCAGTTATGGTCAATGCGAAGTTCGTTTGAACTTCGCAACGTGAGTGTAATCACGTTGGTTATAGTCCCTTGGGACTATGCCTACTGATTACCACGTTGTCTAGGGTCGTAGGGTAAGCGATCTAATAAATCGCTTATACCTCGAACCCGACCCAGTTTGGTCGATCATTAGGATCCGACCAAATACATTAGGTGACCATAGTAGGTAGGGAATAACCTTCCGAGGTTATACCTTATGGTCGCTACGTTTAAGTAGTTGTATGATAGGTAGTTTATATGCCTTAGGTAAATTACCAGAATACCCTTTTCATGTATAATTGGTAATTAAGCATATGTAACCTAATCTTTTGTCACATAACTGATTATATAACATGTTTAGGCATATAACGCTTGTCATAGGACTAGTTAAGCGGTCCGAACGCGTTTCACGCGAACGACGCGTTAAAGTAGCATAAGTTACCTAAACGGGTCGTAATGGGTCGAAAGCACTTAGGTTAGGTTTCATTTAGTATGTAGGCTTTAATAAACCATATGACACGAGTCTCTATACTCGTTTGGTTTACGAACCCTCATTCTATCCAATCATCCGATTTAGGTCCGGTTATTAACATAGTTACCTATATTAGGTGCCGTTTGATATCCGCGATCTCTAGCATTACTTGGTGGTTATCTTTAGACATCTGAGCAATCTCAAGTGAGTACATAGACCCCTCTTTTACTGTTTTCCAAACTATTTTGGGGTGGAACACATGTGCCTACTTGTTACTTTCGTGCTTTCCTGTTTTCACATCATATACCTGCTATATTCGTTAGTACATTATAGTACATGATTTTATTACATCTTATGCTAGGTGTGCCCATTGTGTGCATTACTTAGTACATCGTTTTACATTACATTACTTGCTACGTATGTCTATTGTTGTATACGTAGTGCAGGTCACATGCTACGTATGTCTATTGTTGTATACGTAGTACAGGTCACATGCTAAGTATGTCTATTGTTGTATACGTAGTACAGGTCACATGTTAAGTATGTCTATTGTTGCATACTTAGTACAGGTCACATGCTACGTATGTCTATTGTCGCGTACTTAGTACATTTGTTATTCATCACAGGCTTACATTTTGGATACATATTACATGATTTACATTAGACATAAACATTTTACTTTGGTAGTTTGGTTTGATTAAGTGATTAAGTAATGAGGCGTGTGTAATATGATACAAGCATGGTGGATACGCCGCTGGTACTTCCTATATATAAGTGTTTGTATGGTATTACATGTCGTAGCGTTATTTGAATCATTTCAGTTTGAGACATAGAACATTTTATACAAATAACATACTTTTCACAAGACATTGATTTACAAACAACTTATCTTATACAAACTCATTTTACATGGTTATTCATTTAACCTTACATTTATCTATACATATCATCTGAATTTATTGTTTTTCAAATGATTTACAAGACAAAGCAAATTACAAGGTTCATGACTAAACATTTTCTCAAACATAAGTCGTGAATCCTATTTTCACAAAACCTATGTATCTCACAGGCATTTTTATGCTGACGTACCTATTTTCACATGTGTTTTCAGGTGATGATGCGTAGGACTTATCAAGATACACTTAGGCGAACTGGGGCCTTAGTGACAATAAAAGATGCAAGACTAGTTAATTTATGTTATGTACTCTTTGGTTCTTATTTAAAACAATGTAAACTCTCATGTTTGTTTAATAAAACGAAACTTTAATTGCCATGGATTTGAAACATTAATTCTGTTACAACACTCCCCGACGTTTCTGCCACGTTTTGTATGTTCTACGTGGTCGGGGTGTGACATCTGGTTTAATGTGCAAAAGCTTTTTTGCTATTTCACCCTTTGTTAAGAGTGGCAAATAAACTTCACCTGCTGTATTTTTTATGTCAACTGAAAATTCTTCAGTATTAAAACAATAAAATATTTTATTTTTTCTAGAAAAGGCTCTAGAAACTAAACTTTGTAAAGTTTTTGGTTGATTAAAAACCTGTTTAGTGTCAAGCTTGAATTTAAGCTTACTAATTTTTGTTAGTTGATCAGAATTAATCATGTAATCTGATACAAAACCTTTTTCGTTTTCACTAAAGTTTAAAACTTCAGTTACTTCTTGTTCATTTGATTCTTTCGAATCTTCAAACGAATTTTTAAAATTCATTTTTAAATTTTTTCTTTTAAGAAAACTTCTTAAATTTTTCTTTTTAAGGAAACAGGAACTAATCCCCTCTTCTTAAAAAAGAGCACATGGCTCTGATACCACTATGCGGAGGTACCTCAGAATTTTTGACAAATTCAACTAAAGGGTTCATTAAGTCCTTTAGGGGTTTTGTGGTCTGGTTAAGACTAATTGGTTAGAAAACTTGTTTTTCTAGACTTTTTAGTTCTTCTTTTAGCCTAAAGCGGTTAGCTTTAAGACCATTAAACTGAACATGTCCAGCTCTCCTATTTCTAGGTGATCTCTTAAGAGACTGTTCTAATTGGTTAATTAGACTTTGATACATGGTTAATTCTTGATTAACCCGATGGATTTCTTTTTTAAGGAAATCTTGGTGTATACTCATTGTATACCTGGTTTTAGATGATTGAATTAACAATCCTTGTGTAAGTAGTCAAGTTTTGACTATAACAATCCTTATAGATTGTTTTCATATGTTGATTAAAGCAACAAAAACAAATGGTGAATGTTTTCATATGTTGACTAAAGCAACTAAACAAACGGTGATTTTGAGAAATCATCAATTGTTGAATTTGAATTAACAATTCATTTTTAGTAGTCATTTTTTTGACTAACATTTCTTATTGAAAAGATTATTTGATTTCGATAATGGTTAATCGATTTCTTTTTGTGTTTGTTTATAAACATAATTTTTGATTTTATCAAAATCTTAGTTTTGTGTTAGAATTAAATTCTTTTAAGATTTTAGGAGAGATATGAAATATCAATCTTTAAAGATTGTTATAGTCAAAACTTGACTACTTAGACTGCGGGGTATGGGGCGGGGGTTTGGGCGTGGGTGGGTGGGCTGAAAACGCCCAAGCCACCACCCCGGGTGGGCATGGGTTTGGGCGTGGCCCTTCTAGCGTGGGTTTGAAGCCGGGCGTGGGGCGGGCTAGTAGGGCTAGTAAGGTGACATGGCAGGCTCTCAATGGCCAAACCAAACTCATGCCCCCAACCCAAGCCCCCAACCCAAGCCCCACCATACCCCATGGGCGTGGGTTTGTTTGGTGGGGGGGCCTCCCATTCCACGTGTCAACAAATGCCCCAACCCAAGCCCCCCATACCCCGCAGTCTTACACAAGGATTGTTAATTCAATCATCTAAAACCAGGTATACAATGAGTATACACCAAGATTTCCTTAAAAAAGAAATCCATCGGGTTAATCAAGAATTAACCATGTATCAAAGTCTAATTAACCAATTAGAACAGTCTCTTAAGAGATCACCTAGAAATAGGAGAGCTGGACATGTTCAGTTTAATGGTCTTAAAGCTAACCGCTTTAGGCTAAAAGAAGAACTAAAAAGTCTAGAAAAACAAGTTTTCTAACCAATTAGTCTTAACCAGACCACAAAACCCCTAAAGGACTTAATGAACCCTTTAGTTGAATTTGTCAAAAATTCTGAGGTACCTCCGCATAGTGGTATCAGAGCCATGTGCTCTTTTTTAAGAAGAGGGGATTAGTTCCTGTTTCCTTAAAAAGAAAAATTTAAGAAGTTTTCTTAAAAGAAAAAATTTAAAAATGAATTTTAAAAATTCGTTTGAAGATTCGAAAGAATCAAATGAACAAGAAGTAACTGAAGTTTTAAACTTTAGTGAAAACGAAAAAGGTTTTGTATCAGATTACATGATTAATTCTGATCAACTAACAAAAATTAGTAAGCTTAAATTCAAGCTTGACACTAAACAGGTTTTTAATCAACCAAAAACTTTACAAAGTTTAGTTTCTAGAGCCTTTTCTAGAAAAAATAAAATATTTTATTGTTTTAATACTGAAGAATTTTCAGTTGACATAAAAAATACAGCAGGTGAAGTTTATTTGCCACTCTTAACAAAGGGTGAAATAGCAAAAAAGCTTTTGCACATTAAACCAGATGTCACACCCCGACCACGTAGAACATACAAAACGTGGCAGAAACGTCGGGGAGTGTTGTAACAGAATTAATGTTTCAAATCCATGGCAATTAAAGTTTCGTTTTATTAAACAAACATGAGAGTTTACATTGTTTTAAATAAGAACCAAAGAGTACATAACATAAATTAACTAGTCTTGCATCTTTTATTGTCACTAAGGCCCCAGTTCGCCTAAGTGTATCTTGATAAGTCCTACGCATCATCACCTGAAAACACATGTGAAAATAGGTACGTCAGCATAAAAATGCCTGTGAGATACATAGGTTTTGTGAAAATAGGATTCACGACTTATGTTTGAGAAAATGTTTAGTCATGAACCTTGTAATTTGCTTTGTCTTGTAAATCATTTGAAAAACAATAAATTCAGATGATATGTATAGATAAATGTAAGGTTAAATGAATAACCATGTAAAATGAGTTTGTATAAGATAAGTTGTTTGTAAATCAATGTCTTGTGAAAAGTATGTTATTTGTATAAAATGTTCTATGTCTCAAACTGAAATGATTCAAATAACGCTACGACATGTAATACCATACAAACACTTATATATAGGAAGTACCAGCGGCGTATCCACCATGCTTGTATCATATTACACACGCCTCATTACTTAATCACTTAATCAAACCAAACTACCAAAGTAAAATGTTTATGTCTAATGTAAATCATGTAATATGTATCCAAAATGTAAGCCTGTGATGAATAACAAATGTACTAAGTACGCGACAATAGACATACGTAGCATGTGACCTGTACTAAGTATGCAACAATAGACATACTTAACATGTGACCTGTACTACGTATACAACAATAGACATACTTAGCATGTGACCTGTACTACGTATACAACAATAGACATACGTAGCATGTGACCTGCACTACGTATACAACAATAGACATACGTAGCAAGTAATGTAATGTAAAACGATGTACTAAGTAATGCACACAATGGGCACACCTAGCATAAGATGTAATAAAATCATGTACTATAATGTACTAACGAATATAGCAGGTATATGATGTGAAAACAGGAAAGCACGAAAGTAACAAGTAGGCACATGTGTTCCACCCCAAAATAGTTTGGAAAACAGTAAAAGAGGGGTCTATGTACTCACTTGAGATTGCTCAGATGTCTAAAGATAACCACCAAGTAATGCTAGAGATCGCGGATATCAAACGGCACCTAATATAGGTAACTATGTTAATAACCGGACCTAAATCGGATGATTGGATAGAATGAGGGTTCGTAAACCAAACGAGTATAGAGACTCGTGTCATATGGTTTATTAAAGCCTACATACTAAATGAAACCTAACCAAAGTGCTTTCGACCCATTACGACCCGTTTAGGTAACTTATGCTACTTTAACGCGTCGTTCGCGTGAAACGCGTTCGGACCGCTTAACTAGTCCTATGACAAGCGTTATATGCCTAAACATGTTATATAATCAGTTATGTGACAAAAGATTAGGTTACATATGCTTAATTACCAATTATACATGAAAAGGGTATTCTGGTAATTTACCTAAGGCATATAAACTACCTATCATACAACTACTTAAACGTAGCGACCATAAGGTATAACCTCGGAAGGTTATTCCCTACCTACTATGGTCACCTAATGTATTTGGTCGGATCCTAATGATCGACCAAACTGGGTCGGGTTCGAGGTATAAGCGATTTATTAGATCGCTTACCCTACGACCCTAGACAACGTGGTAATCAGTAGGCATAGTCCCAAGGGACTATAACCAACGTGATTACACTCACGTTGCGAAGTTCAAACGAACTTCGCATTGACCATAACTGGTCAATGTAGAAAGTCAAACAAAGTTTGACTTTCAGACTCGAAAGACTCGAAAAGCAATAAAAGAACGAAAGAATACTTACGAAGGGTCCCCGAATGCTAATTTCGATTCAAAAATCTCAGGTATGAAACAATAGTTTCAACTTAGAGTTTCTCAAATCAAAATTCTAGTGATTTAAGCAATGGGGGGTATGGGGTATTTATAGTTTTCGGTCCACCGTTAAGATCGTTTCATGGAAACCGTGCTTTAATCCTAACCGTACAAGTGTTGGAACCTTATGGTGGCTAAAAGTTGATCCTTATCAGCTGACTAGACAAATGAGAATGTGTGGTGTTGGATCAAACAGCTGCAATCTGCTGTTAGAAACATTTAACCTGGTCAGAAGGTCGGACGCGGCCCGCGTGGGAAAGCACAGAAACTGAGGCGGGCCGCCTGGGCTGCTCAGATCAGAAATAAGTTTCAGAAATGACAGTTTCAGCCCCTGCACGTGTTTAAGCCCATTTCCGGCACTTCCAAGGCCCGTAAAGCCAACTTTAAGGCCCTAAAATGATGCCTAAACATTGTGGACATGAAACATGCTCAAAAATATGCCGGGTGTTGGTTCGTTTGGTCGTACGAACGCGATGTTCGCTTAATTACGACGGAATGCGCATAAGCGCGTAAAACGATCCAAATGACGTGACGAATGGATTTTTGGCAAGCCAAACACTAAATCATAATATAGTCATGCTTACATAAATTTTTGGATGTCCGGATGTATTCAGAACGTAAGTTATGCGCGAAAATGCAAACTTGTGCACTTTTTGACACTTTTAGTCCCTGAATGACACAAAAGTTTATTTTAGCATACCGAACACCTCAAAGCCTATTTCTAAGCTATGTGAAGGGTATTTATGGTATGTTTAACTTATGGTCATGCTCCGGAATGTCTGTTACAGTTCAAATTGGCATACTTTCGGAGTTTGTCAAATTTAGCCCTTTAAGCGAATAAACTTTGATTTCACGACACCAAACCTTCCAAAACTTATATCTAAGTTATGTAAAGGTTATTTAAGGTATGTTAAGCCTATTTCACTATTCCGTAGTGTTCGTTGCATTAAACTGGTTATATCTACGCATTAGTGCGCGTATAACCTTCCAGAAAGCGATTTAGAGCTTGAAATCGAACAAGAGTTGATATGTGCAAAAGCTACACATATTTATACAAGTTCAAAGTATGAAATACAATATTTCATTGGTTTGGTATTTGTTTGATGGTTGAAGTGACACAGGTGTCACACCAGAGTTGAGAAAATCTCTCAATATAGTACACATAGGAGCGGTTAAAATCCTCCTTAAAGCTCAGTTTAGAGATGGAATTAATTTTCCTATAAAAATGGCACTCGTGACCATCGACCATCTCAATTCTCAATTTGAGAATTCACCAACAACTCTCAACCACCCACCTTTCTTTTTTCTTTTCGTTGATCATTATGATCACTTTTTCAAGTTCTTAGTATGTGTGCTAGTATTATGGAGTAGAACTCCTTTAAGGAGTTGATGTAAATATCAAGAAGTTCTCCTTCGGGAGAACAGTTATGAAATAAAAGCTCCTTCGTAACCCCCTATCTTATTTTCTATCATGAAGTTGTTTTTATTCTGTAAAACCTGGAGTCCTGGAGCCCGTTGAAGTACCGCTGAGGCAGGAGGCCGTTAGGGAAATAAGGGTTGGATTGGTCCCTTGCAGAAGAAATAGAAACTTTTCAAAAAGAAAATACAAGTTAGAAGAAGGTATAATTTTTATTTCAAACTGTTAAAAGACTTCAAGATTGATATTTCATATCTCTCCTTAAATCTTAAAAGAATTTAATTCTAACACAAAACTAAGATTTTGATAAAATCAAAAATGATGTTTATAAACAAACACAAAAAGAAATCGATTAACCATTATCGAAATCAAATAATCTTTTCAATAAGAAATGTTAGTCAAAAAATGACTACTAAAAATGAATTGTTAATTCAAATTCAACAATTGATGATTTCTCAAAATCACCGTTTGTTTAGTTGCTTTAGTCAACATATGAAAACATTCACCATTTGTTTTTGTTGCTTTAATCAACATATGAAAACAATCTATAAGGATTGTTATAGTCAAAACTTGACTACTTACACAAGGATTGTTAATTCAATCATCTAAAACCAGGTATACAATGAGTATACACCAAGATTTCCTTAAAAAAGAAATCCATCGGGTTAATCAAGAATTAACCATGTATCAAAGTCTAATTAACCAATTAGAACAGTCTCTTAAGAGATCACCTAGAAATAGGAGAGCTGAACATGTTCAGTTTAATGGTCTTAAAGCTAACCGCTTTAGGCTAAAAGAAGAACTAAAAAGTCTAGAAAAACAAGTTTTCTAACCAATGAGTCTTAACCAGACCACAAAACCCCTAAGGACTTAATGAACCCTTTAGTTGAATTTGTCAAAAATTCTGAGGTACCTCCGCATAGTGTTCATTAAGTCCTTTAGGGGTTTTGTGGTCTGGTTAAGACTCATTGATTAGAAAACTTGGTCTTCAAGACGTTTGAGTTCTTCTTTTAGCTTAAAGCGGTTAGCTTTAAGACCATTAAACTGAACACGTTCAGCTTTCCCATTTCTAGGTGATCTCTTAAGAGACTGTTCTAATCGGTTAATTAGACTTTGATACATGGTTAATTCTTGATTAACCCGACGGATTTCTTTTTTAAGGAAATCTTGGTGTATACTCATTGTATACTTGGGTAGTTAATACCAAGGTTCTTGAACCGGTAATATACGATTGAATTAACAATCCTTGTAGTCATGTTTTGACTATAACAATCCTTATAGATTGTTTTCATATGTTGACTAAAACAATTAAAACAAACGAATGTTTTCATATATTGACTAAGGCAACTAAACAAACGGTGATTTTGAGAAATCATCAATTGTCGAAATTGAATTAAAAATTCATTTTTAGTAGTCATTTTTTGACTAACAATTCTTATTGAGAAGATTATTTGATTTCGATAATGGTTAATCGATTTCTTTTTGTGTTTGTTTATAAACATCATTTTTTGATTTTATCAAAATCTTAGTTTTTTGTGTGAATAAAATTCTTTTTAAGATTTAAGGAGAGATATGAAATATCAATCTTGAAGTCTTATAACAGTTTGAAATAAAATCTATACCTTTTCCTTCTTGTATTTTCTTCTTGAAAAATTTCTAATTCTTCTGCAAGGGACCAATCCAACCCTTATTTCCCTAACGGCCTCCTGCCTCAGCGGTACTTCAACGGGCTCCAGGACTCCAGGTTTTACAGAATAGAAACAACTTCATGATAGAAAATAAGATAGGGGGTTACAAAGGAGTTTTTATTTCATAACTGTTCTCCCGAAGGAGAACTTCTTGATATTTACATCACCCCTTAAAGGAGTTACTACTCCATAATACTAGCACACATACTAAGAACTTGAAAAAGTGATCATAATGATCAACGAAAAGAAAAAAGAAAGGTGGGTGGTTGAGAGTTGTTGGTGAATTCTCAAATTGAGAATTGAGATGCTCGATGGTCAAGCCAGGGATATCTTTTCCTAATGAGGTATTGCTCCTTATATAGACGGAGATTTCCTCTTACAAGACCTACCAATAATTTCATTGAATTATTAAAGATGCCTTTACAGCTGTAGCCGCTTGTCTTCTTTTGAATGACGTAAGTGCTTACGTTTTTCATAGAATTATTGTGAAGGACCCCTCACTGCTGGTAGTGGACAAAGCCTCTGCTTTTGGTGTAGTGTCCCTATCAACTTTAGTGCTTTTACATAATGCGCACTGATGATCTTTGTCGACCTTTTGGAGCCTTTCACAAAGCATCTTCTTTGTGGTAGGACCTGCTAAGATCTGATTTTTTAAGATCTTGTCTTCAAGCGCTTGGATTGCGCGTTGATCTTCTTGACAGAGTGTCTTCCCTGTAGTGCTGGTGATCAGGCAATTTGGGTTGGCATAATTAACCTTGATTTTGCTTTTTGAATTAAGCTTTTGAGTCTTTTGGATTATGGAAATAATCTTTTCAACTCTGTAGGCATAGATTCCCATGCTAATGAAGTCGTCTTCCTCGTTTATGACTTTGGACGATTGAACTTCTCTTTTTGCCGCTAAGCCTAGCTCAATGTAACGATAGGCTGGAAGGACTTTTCCATCTACCCAGTCTGGAATGCTGGATGTGACTTGGATGTAAATACTAGCATCCTTAGCAATTTTTTGGATGAACTTTCCAACTGCTTTTCTTAATCCCTTAGGAAATGACCTTAACTCCTTAAGATCTTTGCTGGGATAAATGGTCTTGACTAACCCTGCACAAAAAGCTTGGTAAGTGAAGACTGTATCTGCATCAGGACAGATTACGAAAAGACTTCTGGACTTTTTATCGTCTGTATAAATCTTTTCTGCTTCATAATCCTTTATGGAGAGAGCTCTAGCTTTGGACCATAGGATTTTGAAATCTGGGAAGCTTATTCCTTCTAAAATCTCTGAAGATAGATCTTTGGATGGAGCTTCTTCTTTTTCTTTTGTGAAGAACACCTGTCTTCTTTGACCAGTGTGATTCTGGATTTTGGGCACTAATATTGGTGCTTTGAAGATTATCTTCTTGCCTCCGAAGTTAGCTTGGTACTTGTCTGCCTCTTGTTGAGCTTGAAAAAGTGACCTGTACTTCTTGTGGACGAAAGATGTCTCTTTTATTATATTGGATACAATATTCCAATCATCATAGATTCCTGCATTTGGACCTTCAAATATCACGTAGAACTTTGAATCATCCTTTGCTGGCATTCTTGTCTTGTCCGCATAACTAGGCCGAAGACTAGTTTCTCCAACTTTTTCCAAGTTGTCAGGAGTCAACGGATTTGACTTCTTAGCTTCAGAGCCGTTTGCATCTGAGCTGCTGGAAGAAGATGAACATTCTCTTTCCATTTTTCGTAAATGGACAACTTCCGACAATGTAGACCCAGGGGTCAATCGGATGTTAGCCTTCTTTGAATGAAGGTCTTGCCTGGCTTGTGAGGCCTTTGGCATGCTTTTTCCCAAAGCATCAGGGATCAACGGATTTGTTGAGTCTTTACCAGTCGCCGTTTGCACTGGACTAGATTCTGTTTTTAGCTTTTCAGCATCCTGGACAGAATTTCTAGTTAAGATCATAGTCGTGTAGACACTGATCTGATCTCTGATGGATCTTAATTCTATTTCTAGAATTTTTTCCTTGAGACGTAGAGCTTTAAGATCTTCTTCCATACTGGAAGTTTTTTATAAAGATAATTTCTTTAGGCGTAAAGCCCTTAAATCTTTCATCTCCCTTTCTTTTTTCAAAGGATTTTGTAACTTGAAAGTGATGATTTTTGGATGAAGAAATCCTTCTATTTATAGGAGCAAGAATGCCAATGACATCATTGCTTGCGATTTCTGAAAAACTCGTGTCGAGCTATCAGTTAACATGTTTTTGGCCCCCTTTAGATGTTCATTGTTGAATGAATATCCTGAAAACCCTGTCTGCCATTTGACAAAATGTTTATTATTTCCAGATAAATTTTTGTTTTCAGGAAATAAATAATTTTTTAATAAACAAATTTCAAAATCGTTTTGTTTATCTTTATCACCCCAACTAAAAAAGTGGTTGGACTTCATTCTGAGTCTTCTGTATAAGAATCAGATGACATGTTGTCTAATATTTCTAATGTATATACTTGCGTATAGCCATCAAAAATATTTTCAGAAGGAAAATATCCTTCAGTTTCCGCTTTCGAAATAATTTTTAATTTTTCCGGAAACTTTTGTCTGTTGGGACATTCGTTTGCATAGTGTCCTTCTTCAGAACATATCCAGCAACGACATTTTTTCTTCCCTTGAGGACAAACCTTAGGTTTTTCTTTTGAAAAGTATTTTCCAGGAGAAAACTTTCTTTTCTTGGTTTTCCAAAAACGTTTTTTAGTTTTTGTTTTATATTTATTTTTATATTTCTTTTTGAAATAATTTTCATCTTTTACTGGTTCACAACCAAAAGTTAATTGTGGTAACTCAGTAAGTTTTTTGCAACAGCTTTTGTTAAAACATTTTAGCTGTTTTTGTTTATCAGAAAAATCACAGTAAACCGCAATTTCTTCTTTGACAATTCTTGTTGCAAATCCAAGAGAATGCATCGTGAACTGATTCTTTTCTTTGTTCCATCGTTCTTTGGCTTTTTCTCCAACGATAGGAATCTTCATTAAGTAAGCCTCAATCCAAGAATGGAATTCACCTGTACTTAATTTGTATAGATTTGTTTCATAAAGACAAGTAAAATCGTCTAACAAACAAATATCACAAATTTGTGCTTTTGCAAGATTTTGTCTTGCTTTTTCTAGCAATTTTTGATTTTCATGGTCTTTATTTGTTATAAGGTCAAGACCTAAAAACATCATGTATATTGCATTTATGATTTGATCAAAAAGATCAAAACCATGTAAATTTTCATCCCAAGTTGTCCCTTTGATGAAATTTTGTATAATTCCTGCGGACTTATGTTCTAATAATAATAACAAAGCCTTAGCATTAGAAAATTCATCTGAATTAGTCTGAATGATTAGACTGATTTCAGTGTTCCATTTATCAATTACCTCTTTTCTTTTGTCGAGGTTGAAGATACAATCAATTTTAATAGTATTAATAGTAGTTGCACTACCATTGTCATTACTATTATAATCAGGTATACCTTTATGATACGGCATGGAAAATTCCGTATTCTTTTTACTACGCCTGTTACCTTTGCTAGTAGAGGCATGGTAAGTTCTCTGTTTCGGAGACATTTCAATATCTGAAGAACTTTCTTCAGTATCGGGTTCTTCTTTCTTTACCGGAAAGGTTCTTGGTTCTTCATTCTTCAAAACAAAGACCTGTTCTTTTTTATTTTCAGAAAAATATCTTTCGTTTAAGATTTTATTTTCAGAAAACTTTTGTTCACATTCTTTATCATCTAAAGAAATGAGACTAACAATTTCTATTATTTGTTCAACTGGAAGGGTATCCAATTGTTCATCTAAAATTTGTTCCAATTTTTTAGTGATGGAACTCATTTTATCCACAAGATAAAATAATCTTGTTATCTTTTAATCTTTGAATTTCTTTTTCCATAAAAGAATTTTTTCTTTTTAAATCAGTTAATTCAAAAAGTTTGTCTGAAGGATGAATACTCCAATCCGAATGTAATTCTACAATTCTTTGATAATTTCTTTCTATGTAGAAATAATTCATAGAAATCTTTCGATTTATGTCTCTAAAAGAGTTTCTCAATTGTCCTTTATTGGTCATTTTGAAGTTGATCCAAAAGGCCATGTTAATGTATTGGGACATTTAGAACTTCCTAGAGATGGATTTCCAACGTTGAAGTTTGGAAATGAATACTTTTGAAAGCATTTTTCATCATCAATTTTTTCTTTTTGCCTTTCGGGCATAAGAGTTTTTGAATCCATTTTTTCATCAATTTTGTCTGAAACATCTTTGATGATTTTTGCGGCAGTTGCCTCAAGATTTTCATTGGTAGATAAACTATCCAACTTTTTAATTAAATCTTTAACAAGTTCCTCTATTTTTAAAAGAGTAGTCATGTTGTAGATATAATTACTTTTTTAGCACGAAGCTCAATAATTTTTTGCTTGGAAGCAAAAATGTTTTCCTTAATAATCTTTATATTAAGAATTTTTATTTTATGACTTAACATAATATTTCCTTTAATTTGATTTATTCTCATAAGCTCAAATTGTATATCAGCCTCTTCATAGGTGATTTGTTGATCAAGATATTGTAAATAATCTAAAATTGGTTTTGAAGACATTATTCTCCAATAACTTCTTTTAAAATTCTACCATATCTATCTATTCGTTCTGACATAGAACGAATTAATTGTTCAGTATTACTTGAATCTCCTATTTGTAAAGAGTTTCCAGCATAACTGTGTCTAGGTTCTATTCCTAGCATCTTTTTATTTCGTGCAATATCAATTGCCCAATTTTCTTGTAATTGTGATGGCTCAGCGAATTTGCTGCCTTCAACAATTCCAATTTCAGAAAATATATCTTCAAGAGTTATATTTTCATTTTCCTTATACTCGATTGAATGAGTACTGTTGGTTAAAGCATAAGAGATTAAATAATTAATCGTAAACACTTTCTTACCTGGTTCCATAAGATCAGTTCTTTCACACTGGTGTATGAGACTTAAAGTTTTATCGAAATCTTTTGAATCTCGATGTAAAGCAAATTTAGGATAGACAGTAAACATAAATTTACCATATGCTAAATTACCTTGAATTGCTCCAAGAAGAGCATCTTGCCTATTGATAATTCTATTATCAACGAGTGCCATTTTTATAGGAAAATTAATTCCATCTCTAAACTGAGCTTTAAGGAGGATTTTAACCGCTCCTATGTGTACCATATTGAGAGATTTTCTCAACTCTGGTTTAATGTGCAAAAGCTTTTTTGCTATTTCACCCTTTGTTAAGAGTGGCAAATAAACTTCACCTGCTGTATTTTTTATGTCAACTGAAAGTTCTTCAGTGTTAAAACAATAAAATATTTTATTTTTTCTAGAAAAGGCTCTAGAAACTAAACTTTGTAAAGTTGTTGGTTGATTAAAAACCTGTTTAGTGTCAAGCTTGAATTTAAGCTTACTAATTTTTGTTAGTTGATCAGAATTAATCATGCAATCTGATACAAAACCTTTTTCGTTTTCACTAAAGTTTAAAACTTCAGTTACTTCTTGTTCATTTGATTCTTTCGAATCTTCAAACGAATTTTTAAAATTCATTTTTAATTTTTTTCTTTTAAGAAAACTTCTTAAATTTTTCTTTTTAAGGAAACAGGAACTAATCCCCTCTTCTTAAAAAAGAGCACATGGCTCTGATACCACTATGCGGAGGTACCTCAGAATTTTTGACAAAACCCCTAAAGGACTTAATGAACCCTTTAGTTGAATTTGTCAAAAATTCTGAGGTACCTCCGCATAGTTAAATTTTTTCTTTTATGTTTTTTTAGCTATTTTAGGTTGTGTTCACATTGGTTCTCGCGGTTCTCACAATAAGGGTGGTTCTCGCATGATCTCCTTTATTGTAAAAAAGACCAAAAGTGTGAGAAAGGTAAGAAAGAATCTCAACCATTAGATCTAAATTAATTGAAAAGGGTATAATTGTAAATGCATTAACAAATTCAAATATGGTAATCCTTGATTTAAGGATTTGGAGAGAGAAAATCCTTGATTTAAGGACTTATAACCGTCCATAAATATAACACCATTCAGAGCATGTTCATACATGGTGTTTTAAAAATAACACCATTCAGAAAATATAACACCATTCAGCACAAATATAACACCATTTAGCACAAAAAAACACCATTCACACAAAAATAACATCATTCAGCACAAACATAACACCATTCAGCACAAAAAAAACACCATTCACACAAAAATAACATCATTCAGCACAAAATATTACACCATTCAGCACAAAAAAAACGCCATTCACACAAAAAAAATAACATCATTCAGCACAAAAATAACACCATTCAGCACGAAAAAACACCATTCAGCAGTAAATAAAATAAACACCATTCAGTACAAGAATATAACACCATTCAGTAAAAGAAATATAACACCATTCAGAAAAAGAAAAAAACACCATTCAGAAAAAGAAAAAAACACCATTAAGAAAAGAAAAATAACACCATTCAGAAAAGAAAAAACACCATTAACAAAGGAAAATAACACCATTAATGAAAAGAAAAATAACACCATTCAATAATCCTTACATCTCTGTATCATCTTCTTCTCCGCTGCCGGCACCACCACTGCCGGTCCGCCACCGCCGTCGTCGAACACAACCACCCGACAGTAAAATCTCATGGTTCCCAACCGCCGCCGTCGTCGAACCCAACCACCCGCGCGTCGTCGAACCCAACCACTGCCGGGAAGATGATCGGACGGCTGAGATTGTAGCAAAAAAACATGCGAATTCAATGCGGGAAGATGATCGGACGGCTGAGATTGTAGCGTACGTAATGTACGATAAGGGCATTTGTACGTTAACCTAACCCTATATATATATATATATTTACAAAAATTAATAATAAAAGTGTGGGTTAACCAAAGTGCTAAAACTTGGTCAAATTTGCTCAGTTTGTCATCTATCAGCAAAGCTATTTCAACCATGTACATGTGAAGCAAAAAGCCTCAACAACAAAATAGCAAAACACCAGATTTAAACACAAAACAACTAAAATACGCAGAGAGTTCAACACAACACAACACAACGAGACCAGTCTTACCTGTTCTTAGACTATGAACAACATGTTTCCAAAACCTCTGGTCTCTTGCTCTTATATAATACCACCACTAAAAATAGACTCATGAACTGCACATACTACTTTGACTTTAGCAAAGTCAAAACATAAGTTTCAAAAGAACCCCTGAAAACATGATCATTTTCTAGAAAAAGCAAGATTCAGCACAGCAGTCAGTGGCTTGGCCTGTTCTTTGCTTTCGTTTATCTTATAAATCATGGATTTTGATGCAGCTTGGGTCTGGCTCCAGTTCTTGAGCACCGATAACGATACGGGCCCCACCTTTTCACCGCTCAGGCATGTAACGAACCACTGAGAGCTTTCAGTGTCTTCAACATCCGCCTTGCTTATATCATCCATGCTTGACTTTTCTTTACTAAAGTCAAACAATTGACTTGGACTTTTGACAATAGATGGCTTACTTGACTTTTCTTGCTTCTCCAGGGAACCAAAAAATTTCTCCAGTTTCATCGCCATTTCGTATGTTTCAGACGCAGGCACTTCTTCTTTCACCGCTTTTGCACAAATAAATTGCAGATTTATTGACTTACTTTGTGTACAGGATAGAAACATTGTGCTTCTTTATATTAATTACAAAAAAAAAACAAAAAGTAAATCACAAAAGTAGCCATTTTTCTTATCTCTATGGTCATTGTCAACACAATTTTATGTATATAGCCATGAGATACATGAATCTTTGATAGCTTATCTATATGCAGATAACAATACATATGTGAATCTATACACAATATGCGTCACGTATCACATTAGTTTTGAGTCATTTGTTAGGGAAAAAGACTGATGTGTGAGTAAAACTATGAGTGATTAGTTTCTGAAATAACTATATAGGTAATTAAACTTCCAAGAAAAATGACTATTTTCGTGATTTTATCATACCTGAAGTGATACCGAAAGCAGCCGATGACGAATGTGTTAGAATAGATTTTGGTGAATCTTTGTTGTCATCTTCAACATCTGGAACCACACTTGGAACCGTTTCTAGTAATTTTTGCTTGTTTTTTTCATCTAGCAAGAGTTCCCTTTTTCTCAAGTACTCAAAGAGCGTAAAATAGACACATAGGTCAAGGATCACATAAACCTAATCAGCCGTTTACCATCAAATTTTTTTTTCAGTTTTTAATTATTTTTCTTATTAATATGTACAATGTTCATGAACTGTTTCAATCATTTTTAAGGATTTTATACAAACAAATTTGAAAAATATAAATATAACAACCGGTTCAATCTGTCCAAACAGCGAAACCTAATGATTTCGGATGGGTTTGCAATATTGTGACATCGTACATAGAGGTTCTACCGAGAAATTTTGTCAAAACCAGCCAAACAGATCTGTGAACACCCCTAAATTTAGATTAGTATAGAGTAAGTTCCATCAATTACTGAAAAAGGATATTCTTTTCTCCATCCTTTCTCGTTTGCTTGGTCGATGCGATGTTTCAATATGCCAAGCTCTCGAGGAATCCACTAATTAACAAAAAATGATTATAGCAGGTAGCAATTGCATTAACCAACTTATATACTTAAAGAGGTAATGACATTAGTGAGAAACAATAAAGTTGGGTAAATAATATATGAATGGTTACTCGTACATACATGTGTCACAATGTCCCTGTGCAGACTCCTAGCCTTTTCTTCAAGAACTGTCTGTAATACAAGTCAACATGGTCAGTTTTGTATATGTAGATATACATTTGTAAAATACAATTCTATTGCAATATATTAGGGAATGCACAATGACTTTTAGGCTTACCAACTCAAGCTTTTGAAATATTCCAGATTTCACTTTCTTTTTTAAATCTTGACATTCTTCCTGAAATTTTACAACGTTCAAAAACGGTTGATGGTTTAAACATTAAAAAAAACAGGAGAAAAAATCATATTCATCACAACCATCTTTTTTAGCATCACTTTAAGGTTTAATGGTAGTTCACCTCAGAGAAGTCATCATCCGACAGCGAAGTGATGCAGATATCTGTTTCTGATGCTTTCAGAATAAATTCATTTTCATCAACCAAACATTTCTTTACACCTGAAAAAATAATTTATAAAAAAACTGCATAAAAACAAATAACTTTAAATATATCAATTTTTAAACAATAGAATTTCTCAAACACTTGAACAACTAAAAACACGATTATTACAACAAAGCACATCCAAACACCATTTGTATTGATTTCTAAAATAATCATCTAAAATAACAAAATAAAATTTACATAATATCAAAAAGGAAATACCTGTTATTTGCATAAGCTGATAAGAACCCCTTGAAAAGCAACCATTTGTATCTTCTTTAACTCTCACAAAACTTCCTACTACTTTACTCTTGAAGCTCTCTGGTTCTTTAGTAAACTCCTGCACTAAACTCCTTCTCAAAAACACTAGCCTAATGTTTTCAGGCACAATTGCGGCAAACTGGTAATGCGAAACATCTGTCACATCCTCTTGTTTCTCTACTACTTTACCGTCATTATTCTTTTTCTTCCTTTTATTGAGCACCACCACCTCCTTATGTTCATGATCAATTTCCTCTGATTCATACCGTAAATCATCTTCTTCTTCATCTTCATCTTCGTCGGATGACACCTGATTTTCAGCCAAATGGGTCTCCAAAGAATCATAAATTCTATTCATTCGTATTGTTTTTCTTTTAAAAACGGACCGTAACCATTCATCACACTCGACTATCTTGTTCTTTTGGATTAGATTCTTTTCCTGACTGTATCTTTTAACGATGTTTTCTAGCTCACGTTGAGATAATGCAATAGATGTATCTTTTCCTATGTAGGTAAGAAATTCGATGACACGCGTTGATCCCCATCCCATGAACTCTTCCTTGTTTGACTTTGACTTCCCTTTGACTTCCTTTTTTACTTTTGTTTTGACTTTTTTCTCTAAAGGTTCAGGCTTTGCTCTTTTCATTTTCTTTCCAGAACCGTGTGGTTTCTTTTCTTCATTTTCTTCAGAATCCGAACATTGGTACTCATCACTGTCGTCGTTTTGGTCTGAATCGTAATTTTTTCCAGATTTCAGTCTTGTTTTGGAGGATAATAGTTCCTCAAGAGTCAACTTTTCAGTGTCATTAATAATCTCCCAATATTCCTTATATAGAGTCTCGTACGTGTTCCGATTGTTAAAGTCTACAGTTTCCTGAAAACCAAATTCCAAGTTAAGAATCGTTCAAAAACTATTATCGTTTTGTTAAATTATATTAATTCATATCATTTAGTACTTGCTAGTTTTGAATATAGTTTCTATCAATTTAGATCAGTTATCAAACAAACAATCATATGTGATTGAACTCTAAAACATAAACAAGGTAATTTCCAAAAATACCCCATCAGAATCAACATCTTTCTTTTCTTCCACAAGTAGTGTAAGCTTCAAGCAGTGCTCACAGAATCCTTTCTTCCCTTTAACATGAACAAAATCGGCAGATTTGATACAACGTCCGCAAACACTCTTTGGACAGCAATAGCATTGGAAATCTGAAGCTCTTTTACAAGTATCACATTTATGCCAATCTGGAAACAAGAATTATTTCTTAATCACCGTAAAAATATTTAAATTGGCAACAACTTTCATAATGTTAATAACACTTTTAGTAATCAAGCTTACTACATATAAACCGGCTTTTAGATTTCCCAGAGGACTCATCAAAATCTACACAATCAGGATGGTACGATTTCAAGCAATCCCTGAAATAATAACAAAAAAAAAAAAACTTAATATATTATAAATATATGAGTAAATTGCCATTTTAGTCCCTGAGTTTTGTCCAAATTTGCCATTTTGATCCAAATAGTTTTATTTTCCCCCTTGGGTCCCTGACTTTTACATTTTGTTGCCATTTTGATCACTTTGCCTAACTCCATCCAAAAACCCAGTTTGTAACAGGGGTATTTTGGGGATTTCCTTAAAAAATGTTTTCAGTTGCCATTTTGATCCAATTCCAAAAAATCAAAAAAATTCCAAAAAAATCAAAAAAATTCCAAAAAATTCCAAAAAATCAAAAAAAATTCTAAAAAATCTAAAAAATTCAAAAAAATCTAAAAAATTCAAAAAATTCTAAAAAATCATAAAAATTCTAAAAAATTCAAAAAAATATAAAAAATTCTAAAAATCATAAAAATTCTAAAAAATCAAAAAAATTCTAAAAAATCCAAAAATCATTAAATGTTTCGGCACGAACCGTTTCGACCCGTACCGTTTCGAACCGAACCGTTTCGACCCGTACTGTATCGAACCGAACCGTTTCGACGCGAACCGTTTCGAACCCGTACCGTATCGAACCGTACCGTTTCGACGCGAACCGTTTCGAACCGTACCGTTTCGACCCGTACCGTATCGAACCGAACCGTTTCGACGCGAACCGTTTCGAGCCGAACCGTTTCGACACGAACCGTTTCGACCCGTACCGTTTCGAACCCGAACCGTTTCGAGCCGAACCGTTTCGACGCGAAGCGTTTCGACCCGTACCGTTTCGAACCGAACCGTTTTGACGCGAACCGTTTCGAACCGAACCGTTTCGACCCGTACCGTATCGAACCGAACCGAACCGTTTCGACGCGAACCGTTTCGAACCCGAACCGTTTCGACACGAACCGTTTCGACACGAACCGTTTCGACACGAACCGTTTCGACCCGTACCGTTTCGACGCGAACCGTTTCGAACCGAACCGTTTCGACGCGAACCGTTTCGAACCCGAACCGTTTCGAACCCGAACCGTTTCGAACCGTACCGTTTCGAACCCGAACCGTTTCGAGCCGAACCGTTTCGAACCGTACCGTTTCGACGCGAACCGTTTCGACCCGTACCGTATCGAACCGAACCGTTTCGACGCGAACCGTTTCGAACCCGAACCGTTTCGAACCGTACCGTTTCGAACCCGAACCGTTTCGACCCGTACCGTTTCGAACCCGAACCGTTTCGACCCGTACCGTTTCGAACCCGAACCGTTTCGAGCCGAACCGTTTCGAGCCGTACCGTTTCGACGCGAACCGTTTCGAACCGAACCGTTTCGACCCGTACCGTATCGAACCGAACCGTTTCGACGCGAACCGTTTCGAACCCGAACCGTTTCGAACCGTACCGTTTCGAACCCGAACTGTTTCGACCCGTACCGTATCGAACCGAACCGTTTCGACGCGAACCGTTTAGAATTATTTGGATTTTTTAGAATTTTTATGGTTTTTTAGAATTTTTTTGATTTTTATATTTTTTTGAATTTTTTAGATTTTTTATGATTTTTTAGAATTTTTATGATTTTTTAGAATTTTTTAGATTTTTTTGAATTTTTTAGATTTTTTAGAATTTTTGAATTTTTTGGAATTTTTGGAATTTTTTTGATTTTTTGGAATTGGATCAAAATGGCAACTGAAAAGGTTTAAATTGAAAAGAGTAACTGGGTTTTTGGATGGAGTTAGGCAAAGTGATCAAAATGGCAACAAATGTAAAAGTCAGGGACCCAGGGGGGAAAATAAAACTATTTGGATCAAAATGGCAAATTTGGACAAAACTCAGGGACTAAAATGGCAATTTACTCTAAATATATACATACATATTCGGCTATATAGACACTGACTTGATCAATGGAGGGTGCTCCCAAGGCTAACGGAAAAGGCTAGATCCAGTCAGTAACTATGAACCGACCCGACCCAACCTGACCCCTATAACAGATGACTTAACATTTGACATCATGTATAGCAAATGCTCAGATCATTGAAGAAATCATCAAAGTGGAAAGCTAAAGGTGTTTTTTAATTCATTAAGTGAACTACCATAACAACCGATTTGGGGGCTTCATGATCTTTAACCAAGTCAAAAGACCTAAATGCCCTTAAGTCTAGGCAACAAGCGATCAAACAATGTCTTTTTATTAATAAATTAAGTAATGTTTGTCAACAACATCCTCCATAACACTTGATTTGGGGTTTCCTGAACTCATATCTTTAACGAAGCTAAAATACCAGAATACCCTTGAGTTAACAAACATGCATTCAAACAAGGTTTTTTTTTTCAATAAATTAGGTAACGACGTAATGTTTGTCAACATCATCCTCCGTAACAATTGATTTGTGGTTTCCTTCCTGAACTCAAATGTTTAACCAAGCTAAAAGACCAAAATACCCTTGAGTCAACAACAGACATGCATTTTTCAATAAATTATAAGTGATGTTTGTCAACATAATCCATAACAATTAATTTGGGGGTTTCATGATAAAAGACCAAAATAAATAACATTATTTATGTCTACTAAACAAGAGTTGTATAAACAAACAAACAGAAACCGATGAAGAAAACATTGAAGAAAAACAGACTCACTTATGATCACAAATGATCAAATCGCCACCATCTTTGCATTGAAAGCACCATTCTTCACAGTCATCTTCATTTTTCTCAACCCTTTTCGCTTTCTTCTTCATCTCTGCAACGCAATGTGTGATCAACAAACCCTTTTCCTTTAACACAATCGGCGGTGAAACACGATCATCGGAAGAAACCCATTTCAGGAAGAATCGTTCGGAGAAAGATTAGTGGGTATCTGGTGATGATTGATGAGACCACTGGACTGGACACTGTTGCAAAGCAGGAAAGGACAGATACTTTTTAAAGAAAAGGGTTTTTGGTTGGTTGGTGGGTTTTGGTTTTGGGAGACGTTTCTAATTAATGGATTTGGTGAATGGTGAATTGGTGAATTACCAGCTTTAACTAGGGCTCACCTCATCAAGGGTGGAGCACCATTCCTTTGGACTACACAACTTATAATAAAAACCAATATATAATAAAGAGGAGAGAGAAATAAAAGTGTTTTGTTGCTGTTTAAAAAAATAAAATAAAGAGGAGAGAGAGAAGTCAGAGGGGGGCACACAACGTTTGCCTCGTCTCCAACGGCTTGGAGAAGCCGGGAAGGCCGCGACGACCCCGGGGGGACAGGCGGTGTGCGACGTGGCTGACGACCCGAGACGGGGAGGGGACGACCCCCACACCCGATGGTCTAAGAAAACGTCTAAACACATCCGTTGACCGCCTCTGGGGGCGTTTTTTTCAAAAATTAGGCTGGGACGTACCAAATTAAACATCTGATCAAGATTTTTTTGGCTTGCCACTACACTCATTTCTTCATCAGTTTTAGTTAAAAAAAACAAAAAAATAATAATTGAGTAATCATTGGATTGGGCATTATACCACTACATCCATTTTAGAATAACGCCCCATAATGCCCCATTGTTGACTGGACCGCCAGATGACGCAAAACGCCCAATAGTGAAAGCATTATCTTCTCATCCCACTACACATAATCTAAAACTAAATTAATATATGTTTAGATGAACAATGTTTGATAACGCTCTAAATTTAGAAAATAATGTGTGTATTTAAAATAATTCTGTTTAGAACTAATCTTTATGACTATGGGAATGCGTTATTCTAGGGATATATATAAAACTAGTAGGGTCTTCCACTGCAGCGCAGTGGTTGTACCTATCCCAATGAAGATGAGAACCGGGTGTATACCCAGGTTCGAATCCGAGGGGCCCCGAGTTTTCTATTACGGTGCATTTTCTCCAGAGGGCTTAGGCTCTTGTGGACGGTGCAACTCCTGTTTCTGGGCAGGAGGCCGGAAATTTTCTCGGGGAGAGCCCAAGCCAAACTCTGATGCCTTGACGGGGACCCGGTTAAGACAACCCAGTCATGCAAGCCGGAGTGGGGCGACGGGGCCCCCTGGTGGGGGGGTGTTTGACGTTCCGTCTGTTGAATAAATCTAACCTTTCAAAAAAATATAAAACTAGTAAATTTTCACTACATAAAAATAAGCACGGTAAAGTATTATATATGGCCCAAGTTACTTGCGAAAGAAATTTATGGCGAACACCAATCTGAACTTATACCGACACTTACATAAAAATAAATAAAAATTAATGGTTTTTAAGTTAAAAATTGTATCGCGCGTTGCGGTGACGCTGAAAGTAAAGTAAGTCGAATTTATAAAATCTAATGAAAACATATTGTATTTGACCGACTTGTTGTAAAACAAAATTTATGTCAAAACATAGATCAACTCAAAACGTAAAAAGAAAAAACAAAAAAGTATATTATATATCTAAGCGTACCCATTTTCAAAAAAAAAAAATGTAATCAACTTGAATTTATACTAACACGTACATAAATATAAGAATGTAAAATGTGATAAAGTTTTTAAAAAGTTGAAGGGTTGTAACTACCAATACTAAATATTAAAGGGTAAAAACTAAAATAAACAAAACTTACTAAAAGACAAAAAAGTTTATAAAGTTTTTAGAAAATTGAAGGGTTGTAAGTGACAATACAAAATGTTAAAGGGTAAAAACTAATATAAACAAAAAAAAAAAAGAAAAAAACTTAAAAGATTGACTAATGATCAGCTGACTGGACATCCCTCTTCAAATCTATTATATATAATAAATAAAATTTATTTGGGCCACGTGTCAGTAGTTGAGGGCTACTCTTTTTTCCTTTTTCCTGCCCAACAGTACCACTCCCCTCTTTTATCTATCGCATCTCTTATTTAGGGCTTCCCCACTTTCTCTCTCGCTCTGCTCTATTCCGATCTTAACATATGTTCAGATCAACCCTCTGAATCAAGGTTAGATTATCAATAACTTCCATTCTATAAGTGTTAATCTTTGTTTTCATTGTTCACTCATTCGATCTTCATGCGTCTTTACCTATTGTTGTGCTTCGGCTAGGGTTCCGCTAGGAACTTGATGACGGAGATGATCGGAGGTTGGCGGCTCTGCGGCCTGCAGTTCTTTTGGTTAATTTTTGGTCAGGTTTGCTGTTCACTTATCTAATTTTCATTTTATTTTCAGACTTTTATATGATTTTGAGGTCGATTGAATGGTTATGCTGTAATGGATTTGAGGTTTAGGGTTAGTTATAAATATATTTTTTCATTTTTCCATTTTGAGTTTTAGGTTAGGGTTTGTTTTATTTTTGCGCTTCTATATGATTTTGAGGTCGATTGATTGGTGACTTGCTATTGTTGTTTGCTGTTGTTTGTTAATTAGGCTGCTGACATCACCGACCGATTCCAACGACATCGAAAGGTTGTAGGACTATGACGACCAACTCAAAGATTCGAACGACAAATATCAGGTGTTTGGTTTCATTTTTTCTATGTTTTACTTATTTTCATATTATGAAATTTGTGAAATAAGGTAAAAATGGTCATTCTAATTATTTGTTAGATGTACAGATTCTACAAAATGTTTTTTGGTTTGTTTCTTTGTTCTTTGATTATTTGTTAGATGTACAGATTCTACAGAATGTAGTTAATAGCCGCACATAAATCTAACCAGTTATGTGTTAGTGCTTACGTCTGTCGACTTCGTCTTGTATCGAGTCTAGTATTGTATTAGATAGATCAAGGCACGCAAATCGAGAAAATATGTTTATGGGTAATTTCGCACGAAATTACACTAGGTAATTTCGTACGAAATTAAATGGTGTTTTCGCATGGAATTAGATTTCGTGTGAATGTAATTTCGCTTGGGCAGATCCATGCGAAATTAGCCTGCCTATAAATATGTGTCTTGTGATTTCATTTGGGATAGTTCTGATTTTCCGGTTTGAGAGCCGAAGTGCTGCCGAAGTGTCTACTCGCTGTAAAACTTTGTCAAATCAATCTAAAGACAGTTTAAAGTGATATTCTAGCTGAATTGAACTTGACACGTCTGTTTCCGCCTTTCGTATTAAGAAAAACTCTGCTGATCGACTCGTTCGGGTCAGAAAACGATCCTACAAGTGGTATCAGAGCTCAGGAAGAAGAGTTCTTACCAATTCAGCTGCAAATTCTGATTTCTACACCTTCTTTTCAAAATTAAACTTGATTTCACGGTTAAAATGACTTGAAATTCTCACATTTTACGCGCAATTGTGTTTTAACAAATCTTTTAAAGTTTCAGACTTAAAATCGGACAAAAACTTAATCAATTTTGGCAAAAACAGCTCGAGATGATGACATCAGCAGTATTTCGCACGAAATCAGCCTGATTTCGTACCAGATTGTTATTTCGCTTGAGTAGTTTCGCACGAAATTACTTATTTCGCACCAAAGTGTAATTCCGTTTGAGAGGTCCACACGAAATCACCTATTTCGTTTGAAAGGTTGTTATTTCGTACGGAATTAGTAATTTCGCATCAGTTTGGTATTTCGTTTGAACAGGGTATTTTCGCATCAAAGGGTATTTCGCGTGAAAGTTAATTTCGTTTGAAAAGACTGTTTTGTGAAAATTGTTGTCAAAACATGGAAGAGGAATTTTATAATGCATTTGCTACCACCCCGACTACTCCGGCATCTGTTACTCAGAACTTGAACATGGAAAATGAAACGGGTACTATGCAAAAACCGCCTAAGCTCTTGAATATCGAGGAGTATAAAGGATGGGAAGAACGTTTCAAAAATTGGGTTCAAGCAAATTATTTGGATGCTTGGGAATGTGTTGAAACAAAATATGTTAGACCATTGAATGATGAGGAAGAGGAGATTGCTATTAAAGATTTAAGTGTTGATGATAGAAAGAAATACAAAAATGAAAAGATGATGATCAGTCTTTTGCATCAAGCAGTTAAAGAAGATATCTTGGTTTTACTGCAACACAATGGAAGTGCATACTCTATCTGGAAAGCATTAAAATCAAAGTTTATCGGTAGTAAAGAGATGATTAAGAACAAAAAGTCACTTTTGAAAAAAGAGTTTGATCTATTTCGTGGTTTGAGAACTGAGAGCACCAAGCAGATCATCGAAAGATATTGTAATTTGTTAGTCCAAATGAAGAGAGTGAGCATCAATAAAGATAATGAAGAGTTGGTAGAAAAATTGGCTGATGCATTGCCACATGAAACTTGGGGCTCGCATCTCATGATGTTGAGGAACAAGAAAGATTTTAGCAATTTGACACTGAATAAGTTCACTAAAAAACTTGAAGCTCAGGAAATGGAACAAAGGAAGATCTCAAGAATGAAAGATTTTGATGGTGAACAAGATATCGGGCTTTATTACAAAGGAGGAATCAGTGATAAGACCAACATGTCACCAAAGGTTGAGACTGCATTCAATGCTAAGAGTTCTACTGGAGGTTCATCTAAAGGATCAAACAGCAAAACAAGTTTTTCTTCATATCCATTATTTGATCCAAACTTGTCAACAACAAAGAATGGCAAGATGCTTCAATGCAACATTGTGTTAAACCTTGAAAATGATCAGAATTTCTCGGAAGAGGTTGCAAAAAGTCACATGTCTTTGTTGGGAACTGTGCTGGAATCATATGGAAGTCTTGTAGCAGGAAATATCGGGAATCCAATGTTGACAAAAGAGAATTACGATCAGATTGATGCTGAGGAGATGGAATTGATGGATATAAAGTGGTGTTTGGTGAGTGTTTTGAGAAGAGCCGAAAAGTTTAAACAAATTACGGGAAGAGATGATTTCCGTGATGCAAATGTTTCTACTTTAGGTTTTGATAAATCTAAAGTTACTTGTTTTCGTTGCAGGGAAAAAGGACACTTCAAGAGAGAGTGTACAAATCGCGAAGCAAGTGGAGCTCAAAATCCGTTCAACAACAATGATTACTATAGGAAAGCAATTTATCATCAAGTTGCACATCAACAACAAGAACCACAAACTGCACATGCTAGGAAGACAATCGAAGAGTCATCAAAGAGAGCTTGTATGGTAAATCAAGATGATCAAAAGTCAACAAAAGAATTCAGTTGGGACAAATATGTTTCAGCTGGTAGTAAAGCATGTCTGATAAATCAAGATGATGAAAAATTACCAGAAGGGTTTAGCTGGGCAAAATTTAGTTGGGATGATTATGATCCTAACAAAACTTCAAATCATAAAGCTTTTGTTGCTAGAGTTGCTGAAGACAGTGATAATGATGATAATTATTATGCAAGGAGAATGGAAAAGCATTTAAAATTGATGGAGGAGAGTGACAGTGATGATGGAAAAATTAAAAAGAAAAAGAAGAAAGTTAAGAAACCCGTGAGCAGTGATGATGAGGAAGTTCCTGTGATAAGGAAGAAAATAGAAGTTCCAGTTTTTAAAGTTGATACAGAAGATGATGCACAAAAGATTCAGGTGAAATGTGAAAACTGTGAAGCAATGAAGAAGCAAAATAGTTCATTGATTCATAACATGAACAGAATGAAAGAATCTTACGATGTTTTGAATAAAGCAATGAATCAGTACAATCAGTCAAGTAGTGAACAAGCAACAGCAATGAAGACACTTCAAGGAGCTTTCATGACAAAGCAGAAAGTGGTGAACAATTACATTGAGAAGTGTGATGTGCTTGAACAGAAACTGGAAACACAAAGAATTGAAACAGAAAGAGTTAATAGATTGTTAAAAAGTTACTCATGTACTTCTTATGTTATTGACAGGATTTATCCAACAGTGGAAAGCATGAAGGCATTTGATGAAGAGGAAGTATTTGAAGACAAAAATTCTGAAGAAAAGAAGAAGGATACTGAAGTGAATGATTCTGGTAAGAAAAAAGGTTTCAGTTATACAAATTGTCCGCCTCCGCTTGAAAATGGATATTCTCCTAGAAATCCAAATTCAGAAAGAGTAAAAAAGGCAACCAATTTACAGTGGGAGTCTGAGTCTTCAGAAAGTTTGTCAGATAACATTGATGTTACTTTCACATCGTCTGACACTGATCATGAGTCTGAGTTAATAAAGAAAGTGGTCGACCAGGTGTTGGATAACGATGAATCCGAGGAGTCAAAGTCAGAGTCAAACTCAGAGTCAAAGTCTGACAAGTCAATTCCAACAATCAAAAAGGACAAACGGGTTTACAATAAAGAGTTTTTGTTATCAAAATCTAATTTGAATGGCGAACCAATCAAAGTGGCATATACTTTGAATGATTCTGACAAATTATATTCTGATGAAGAATTTCTAATAAGAGGTGTTAAAACTGAAATGATAAAGAAAGTTTTCAAACTAACAGAAATTAATATTTTTGAAATAAAAGATGTAAATCTTTCTGAAAAACCTAAAAAGTACACCTCAAGAATACAACAAAGAGAAAACAAGAAAAAATGTTACAGTTCTGGTTCTGGTTTTCAAAAGAAACCAAACCATAATGGTAATTTCAAAAGAAAGGGATTAGGTTTTATTCCACCGAAAAATCATAAAAATGAAAAAACTTATAAAACAAAAACTGTGTTTGTTTCAGGAACATCAACTGAAGAAGAAAAGGAGCAGTTGTTCAGAAAGCAGACAAATCAAGAATTCCTTGCTAAGAAGCAAGAAGAAATGAAGAAGGAAATTATTCAGAGAAAGGAAACGAGAACCTGTTTTCAATGCAAAATAGTTGGTCATATTGCCAGAAATTGTCCTAAGGCAATACAAACAAAACAGGGAGTCTCTGAAAAACTGAAGGAAAAGATGGTTGAGAATGAACCACCAATCAAACCTTTTACAGTTTTCAAAAATTCAAAGTTTGAGGTTGGTGAAAGTTCAAAAAGGTTTTATAAAAGAAAGGTGAATCTTGATAACCACAAGTGGGTTGTTAAGAAATCTGATGATAGTTCTAGCAATGATTCTGATTCGTCAAAATCAAAGGAGCTATTTTCAGGTGATGAATCTGATTCAACAAAGTCAGAAGAGCCACAAGTTGAGATAAAATTGGAAACATCAGTACCGCCAATGGATGATGTCAATTTTCCACCATTGAGGGCTGAGACTTTTTAAACAAAAAGTTGGCAAAGTTGAGATTTCAAATCAATTTTTCTCTGAAAAGAAAGAATTTGATATTGAAAAAGCTTTTAACCCCAAAGTGAAACACATTTTGGGAAAAATGGTTGATGGAAAGGTCAAAGGAGTGAAAGAATTTTATGAAAAGAAAACAAAGAAACCAGGTAAAGATGTTTCATTCCAGGTTTGTGACTGGGATGGAACATATTATGATATATGAAAAGTATGACTTGCCGGAGCTTCCAGGTTGGTAAGTGTGAAACAGGTATCGGCATCTTTCTTGAGAAATTCACGAAAGTGATTTCGACTTACCAGTTGTTATTGGTTTGTTCTTACAAGTGGTAAATCAAGGACATTAAGTTGTACTTGATTTTCTACAAGTGATTTTTTGGTGATTGATTTTAAAATTGTTATATTTTTTTCAAGTGGTTGAAAGAACAAAGTGATGAACAAAACCCCTAACATACAAGAGGTTTTATAAAATCAATCAAACTAATTTTTCGGAAAAACATTTGATTAAAACAAACTTAAGTGTTTTGAAATCATAATGGGAAAATAGTTTGTTGAAAGAGGGAGTTCTGATTGTTTATGCCAAGTGGATGGCGAATTGAAGCAATTCACAACAGTTGTCATTTTTACTTGTATAGTTTGTTTTCAAATTTCTTTTAAATGATTTTTCATTTTAGAGGGAGTAAGAAATTTCAGAAAATCCAAAAACATTTGAAAATTTGAAAAAAACCAAAAATATGATAAAATTCAAAATGAGTTTTGTTATATAAAAAGAGGAAATGATAGTACATCAGTGGGCATTCACATCATGCTAAAGAATTGGAAAATCTAATGTGATAAACGGTCTCACTAATGATGTGCCAGTAGGTTTTTGCACATTTAGTAGATTGTGACGAGATATAAACCTAAATTTCAAACTTACTTATATCGTGGGGAACATCTCTCGGATATATGGGTAACCCCCGAAATCTTGTTTGAAAGGTCCCTCTTTCTGAGATACTAGGTCTTTATACTCAGTGATATCTGGGGTATTATTCCGGGACTTCTGATTTTGCGGAAGCAATGGCCTAGCCCCTGTATAATACTTTACTCTTGCTTGAAATATAGCACCACCCTCAGTACAAAAAATGATGAAACATTGAAAAATGCTAATCATGTGCTGTTGAAGAAAAGATTCTCTAAAGGGAACACACTAAAAGTCGAAGCTATCATCTCTCTGATTTTGCGGAAGCAATAGCCTGAGCTCTCATGGCCCTCGCATTTTAACCCTTTACAGATATCATCTAGGTATACTCACCTGTAAGACTGAATATTGGGATCTGGATACGGGAGTATATTCTGAGGTGGGACACGCGAATAAGTTTAAGTATCTAAAGCATTAATCTCATATCTCGAAACAGTTGAACTTTGTGTGAGAATTTAAGTGGATCAGTATACTGCAATCTAAGTGAATCGTTTAGAACTTAAAATGTATAAAGCTTAACGGTGTTGGTGATTTGTCTCATAAACTGATATGATCCTCTTACACAAACTCACAAAAATATTGTCTGTAAATATTACTTTATTGCATTTCATTAACGTCAAAGTTCTAAAAGATTTTCAGTGTGTTTTAGCATAAATTTTTGAAAAATCCAAAAAGATTTTCGACAACTGATGTTGAAGAGCTGATTTTCAAAATTTCAAGTGCTAAGCATGATGACAATCAGTGAAGGGGAGTTTGTTTGAAATGAGAAATGTTTGAAAATGAAAATGTTATTTCTTCAAATGGTTCATCAGAGATTGACATTGTAAAATCATTTTTGTTTGATACTTGTGAATGATGTTGTATTTGTGTTTACAAGTGGTAGGTAGAGAATAAATTTGTCAAATTTTAAATTTGTGAAATTTATTTCTAGGTTAAGAATGTGTGCAGGTAATCCATGTTTTGGTTTTTGAAGATCATGTGGTTTTAAGAGAGCCAGGTTTCGATCCTGAGCTGATTTAGAGCCAGATCACGATCTTGGAACAAATCTTAGCACAATTCAAGGGGGAGTTTGCTTACAAAGGAAAGTTTGAAGATTGTAGAGCCAAGTTCAAATCCTGAAGTTCACACAAGCTAATGATGCTGAAGAACTTAAGAAATCAAGAGATCTGATCAAGAGAATTAGAGTGAGATAAAAGCCAGGATGAGATTCTGAAGATAAAGAGAAGAAGATTGAGGATGTTTTACATTGTTAGATATTTCGAAAGAAGTCGAGAAGACTGATAAAGACTGAAGATGTTGAAGACATGTATTGAAGACTCGTCGACATCCGAGGGGGAGTCTGTTAGTGCATACGTCTGTCGACTTCGTCTTGTATCGAGTCTTGTATTGTATTAGATAGATCAGAGCACGCAAATCGAGAAAATATGTTTATGGGTAATTTCGCACGAAATTACACTAGGTAATTTTGTACGAAATTAAATGGTGTTTTCGCATGGAATTAGATTTCGTGTGAATGTAATTTTGCTTGGGCAGATCCATGCGAAATTAGCCTGCCTATAAACATGTGTCTTGTGATTTCGTTTGGGATAGTTCTGATTTTCCGGTTTGAGAGCCGAAGTGCTACCGAAGTGTCTACTCGCTGTAAAACTTTGTCAAATCAATCTAAAGACAGTTTAAAGTGATATTCTAATTGAATTGAACTTGATACGTCTGTTTCCGCCTTTCGTATTAAGAAAAACTCTTCTGATCGACTCGTTCGGGTCAGAAAACGATCCTACATTATGGTTTCGGCAAGTATCGGTAAATTGTTGATTCTTTTGTTAAGAGCCGCACATAAATCAGGTAATTGTTATTCTTTTGCTAATTGTTAATACACTTTGTTTGATATGTTTGTAGCTTTTGATTTTGATTTTGTCTTTGATTTATTATTGTTTATTCAGATGCTTGCATTGGTGTACCATGTGATTACGAGTAGATTGATTTTGATATGTTTGTAGTTTTTGTTTTTCACAATCTGTTTTGTTGGTTTATTCACCCATGTTTCATTCATAGATCTCTATAATCCATACATGTGGTTTCAAATCTGTTTCCTGAGTTATTTACAGTTGTAGCACACCAAATATTTGTTATTTGTATTGAGTTGGTATATTGGGATTAAATACTGACCTGGTGGAATTACAGCAAGTGCAGGTTATGCTTCAAGCTATCTCGATCTCTTTGGAGGCGGATAGGTGGCTTTGGGCCGCCTGAAAAACAGAATTGATAAATTTAGGGAAAATGGGGTTGAAAGATGATAACCCAACAGTTGAGGATCTCATTCTACATCTTCGATAAATTTAGGGATATTTTCAAATAATGCTTCCTAGATGTTTGAAGACTGACAAATGTCCAAAGAAGCAACACTGTGGACATTTGTCGGTCTTTGTCGGTCTTCAAACATCTAGGAACCATTATTTGAGAATACCCCTGAATTTATTGGAGCTATAGAATGAGATCCTCCACAGTTGGGTTATCATCTTTCAAACCCATTTTCCCTAAATTTATCGATTCTGTTTTTCAACAGGGATGTAAAGCAATGATTCCTCTCAATTGAATAGACGGTCACTTGCTTCCTCTCAAAGGGTTATGGAGTGGTTATAACAGCTGATCATGCTAAGGACTGTTATAACTAACCACTGCTCCTTATAAAGACTGATGGACTTAAAGACTGATGAGACCTATCCGCTGTTGAAGACAAAGCCCTGTTAAAGACAAGCACTTATGTACCTAAGGCCTGATCAACCAAAGGAAAACCACTGGTCAGTAACAGCAGTGGTTCAGCATCTACAGTGGATTCAACATCAGTGTTTAAGTATTAGTTTTTTTTATGTAACAATGTTTAGTGTATCAGTGTTTAGATTTTGTTACAGCTTCGATGATGGTTGTTAGATTTATGAAAATGTCTAACAATTTCGGATTGGGTATATTCATTCACAGTTTTATGATACTTCAGTGTTTATGATGAAAATTATGTTGGTTCCATGATTGACTGCTCCCCATTTTGATTCGCTTAATGGTATGTTATGTATATACAATCTCTCAAGACAAACCCTAGAGTTTATCTCTCGAGACAAACCCTAGACAAAACCAAAGGTGAACCACTGCCCAACAACAACAGTGGTTCAGCATCAACAGTAGATATTCTACCTTTGTTTATGTTAACAGTTTTTATATGTAATAGTATTTATTACATTAGTGTTTTATACTCTGTTAGGTTGTTAGATGTCATATCACTTCAGTGTTTATACGTAACAGTATTTATCACATCAGTGTTTAAAAGTTATCCACTGCTGAAAGACAACCTCTGTTTCATCATTCTTCATGTTGACCACTGACTGACCAAACGTCAGTGTTTCAATCACTGTTGGCTATCCACTGATACTTTAAAAACAACAACTGCTCACATTTTTATTGTTGACATCCACTGATATTGACCATCAGTGGTTTCCCTAAAAAACAGCCACTGCTCACATTTTTATTGTTGATGTGGTTAATTAATGATAGAATGAAATTATCAAATGAAAACTAGAATTACAATGAAATTACCATTTTACCTAATCGTTACATTCCAATGAGATAAGAGTTCATCCAACATTAAAGTTAAAATAAAAAAAAAACTGTTAATGACAATTTGTTGCATATCAAATCAGTAATTAATGCTAATTTCTTGATCTTTGGACATTGAAAATATGCAAAATGGGAATTTCAAATTGACGGTTATTTTCTCTTAATTAAAGTTAAAATAAAAATTAGAAAAGTCATGATGACAATTGCCTTCAAATCAAATCAGTAATTACTGATAATATCAATAACTTTTGAAATTCAAAATATGCAATTGGTAATTTAAAATTGACGTTCTCTTTCTTTTTTTTTCCTACAAACGCAACTTAGATTCATAAAATTAAAATTTATTCATTTATTCGTGACATTAAAAGTCCGATAATTACATAACATACTGAACAACTAAACTTTTAAATCTAACAATAACCGTAAGAATTAAGAAACTTTAGCTTCAACTCCATCGATTGCTGAACCTCTCGATGTATGTCCTTCAGCATTGCCATGAACTCCATGTCTCTATCATCGTACTCTATATTACTGACAACACAAAGCTCATGAACGGAAGTTGAAGGCATCCGCATAAGATCTCTGGAAAGCTGCTGTCTTGTGAACAAGCCAATTTGCAATCCATCAAAACATATCTTTAGCTCTTGAAGAGTAGCCCTATCTTGATACACCTGTTCCTCGATTTGCCTGACAAAACGCTGCTTTAAATCATCTGATTTTACAGAAGTGAATGACGCCATTTCACTAAACTATGTTTCTCGACTTTGCTGAAAGTATGATATCTTCGTAGGAAAACATGATGAAAAACAGGTGAAGTGGCTATGAGTTTATATACTTAATCAATCAAAACGTGTAGATTTAATATAAACATATTAATGTATATTTCAAAACAGCAGTCTTTAAATGCAAAAACCTTTTCAAACCCCAACTTTTATGGGAAAAGTGTAAAATTAAATACCAAGAAACCCAAGGGATAAATTTTCGAAGCTCAAAGAACAAAAACAGATTATCATAATTACAATTAACCTCTTCATTTACCATGTAGACTGACACTTGTTTCCTCTCTAAGGGTTATGGAGTGGTTATAACAGCTGATCATGCTAAGGACTGTTATACCTAACCACTGCTCCTTATAAAGACTGATGGACTTAAAGACTAATGAGGCCTATCTACTGTTGAAGACAAAGCCCTGTCAAAGACAAGCACTGATGTACCTAAGCACTGATGAGGCCTATCAAACATCTGTTAATGGGCAAAAATCTGTTTAAGGTCAAACATTTGTTTAAGGCCAAACATCTGTTTATGGCCAAACATCTGTTTAAGGTCAAACATCTGTTTAAGTCCAAACAACTGATATATAAGGCGAAACATCTGTTTAAGCTCCAATATCTGTTTAAGTCTTCTCATATTTTAACACTTTTGAAAATAGTTAAAAATGGTAGTTTTCATTAATCCTTAAAAGTTTGTTACAACCACTGTGTTGGTTCAAACATCGGATTGTTAAAAGTTATCCACTGCTGAAAGACAACCGCTGTTTCCACATTCTTCATGTTGACCACTGACTGACCAAAATCAGTGTTTCAATCATTGTTGGCTATCCACTGATAGTTAAAAATCACCCACTGTTTTCATTTTCACCACTGTAAACCACTGATATTGATCATTAGTGGTTTCCTAAACAACTGTCCTCCATTATTCATCGGAGGTTATCACGTGGTCAGTACTTAGTCGTCAGATCTTTGTAACCGCTGCCACGTCAGCATTCACTTTTTACCCTTATAAAACCCTGATCAAAACCCCAAACAGGGTTTTCACTGTCGAATCGAATTCAAAATTCCTTTCAAAAAGCGGTTTCCATCAAAATCCTTCGAATCACTCATCTTCTTCCTCCTCTCGCACCTACTTTCAAATCACCATGGCTCTCGCACTAAAAACTCCTCATAACTACCTGTGTATACTTGACAAAACAAGCCAAAACACAACCTTTCACTCTATTATTGATGCTCTCTCGTCTTCAAAGTACAAAACTTTGTTGACCTGTAACCAATGTTCTTAAACCCAGACCGGACCGGCCGGTCGGACCGGTCGGGCCGGGAACCGCTAGTAATACCGGGCCTATTCACATGATCAGGCCGTTTTTGCAGTGGGCCGGCGGTTTGGCCGGTTGCCGGCGGTTCGGCCGGATGTTTAGTGAACCGGAGAGGTCGGGCCAGTTCTGTTTCACTTTTTTTTCTATCCTGTAACATCCTCGACATTCATTTCTTCATCGATTTGTGAGTTATATTTGTATAGTTGACCACCATTTTAGTCGTTAGAAGAGAGGAGATAAGAGTTAGAGAACAGAAACGGACCATAAAGCAGAGCTCTTCAAGAATGGGGTAAAACAAATGTGGGGAAGAAGATGGGTTTCCCTATTATATTTGTTTCATCTTCGGTTTTTTTACTTTAAAATTGTTTCTCTTTTTTAGTGAATAGAAAACTTCACATGTTTCAAGAGTGACAGACTTTTCAGTTTGTTACAGTGAATTCTCATAAATACTTTACCAATTGTGATTTGATTTAAAATTTAAAATATCTAGATTTTATCTATTTCAAATAGTAGTGTTAATTGTTTAATTAATTTAATGTAATTTATGGTTTGAAATTCAAAATGTTTCAGTTTAATTTAAACTAGAATGTGTGGAGGTGATTAAGATAAAGAAAAATAAAAATATTGGTTTGGTTAACACGTATGTATTTCTCTAAATATATTTTATGTGTAATTTATAATTTTATAGGTGATCTCTATATTTATATATATTTTTATATAATTTACGACGTAATCCGGGTCTTAAATCCGATCGAACCGGTCGGACCGGTCCGACCTTTGACCCCGTAAGGCGACTGGGTCGACCTCCGGTCCGGTCCTGAAAATATTGCCTGTAACGTACCTATCTACCTGGATACCCTACGTGATTTCTGGAAAAATGCAAAACTTAAAGTTCCGGACAAAAAGCCCTGTGCTATTACTTCAACCATAAGGGGAATTCAGGTTGCTGTCACACCTCAAACCATTTCTGAGGTTTTTCAAATGAATGATCATACAGGTAAAAATTCTTTCCCAAAGGAAGAATATCAAATTGATTTGATTGAGAGGGGTTATGCGGAACAAATGAAAAAAGATACTTTGCAAAAAGGGAGTTTTCCACCTCCCATGAGATTTTTATTCCATACCCTGTGTGTTTTAAATAAAACCACAGCTTTCAATGAAATACCATTGAAAAGCCAATACCTGCGATATGCTATAATGGCTGAAGATGATTTTAACTACTCCCGGGAGATTTTAATGATATGGTCAAAAATGTTAATAATATCAAAGATAAGAAAAAACCATTTCTATTGTTTCCAAGATTTTTAAGTTTTTATTTACAAAAGAAAATTCCAAAGGATAGTGCACATGTGCTTATCCAAGGAAATCCTATTCAAATAAACAACCTATCTTCTGAAACCTTTACAAGGCTGTCAAAACCTTCCAAAACACAAACAGAGGAACCTGAGCAGAATTTAGCTGAGACAACCTCTGCTCCTGGTGATCACAGCAGCATAACCACTGCTGTGAAACCCCCACCAAAATCTACCAAAAAGCTCAAAAAGAAAATTTCCAAAAAGCCCACCATCCCATCCAAAAAGGATCTTCTGGAAGATGAGATCCCAGAAGAAAATCCTGTGACAACACAAAAGTCACCTATAACCACTGCTGCTACTTCCTCATAGCAGATGGAAGAAAGATCTCAACCTGAGCCTCAAACTCCTCCTGCATCCTCTCAAAAGGATCGGGTTGTACACACAAGGACACCACATTATGAAGCTCTGGATCCACTTGAATCCATCTTCCACAGCCCTGCTCCTGGGGCAAATTCTCTTTCTACCCCTATCCTCACTTCACAAATTCAACCATCTTTTCTACCCCTATTGAATGCTCTGGATATGGATCAGAAAAAAATCAGTTATTCTCAACAACCTGTTGTCACACCCCCAAAATACCACACGCGGAAAACCCCCGCGAGGCGTGTGACATACCAGGATCTTAGCCATCAATCACATTGAACTCATAGGTATATGTAAATAAAACTTTCATTGATTAACAGTGAGTGTTACAACATTACAATATTTCACAGTTTACAGCAGAAGCATAATGCATTCGTTAAGAGTTTATAAGCACATGTAAAAGCCATTTGTGTTGTGTTATGTTTCCATGTATCTCGACCCATGACCACTCCAGCCTCCCAGACAGCAAGTTCCAGTAAATAAGCACCTAAAGACCTGCAAGGCATGTAACAGCGAATCAACAACAAAGTTGAGCGAGTTCACAGTTGGGTGTTCGTTTTAAGTTGTTTACGAAAACATAGTTTGTCTTTAGTTGGCTTACTTGCCGTGGGGTTTACCCCATAGTTGAAAATATGATTAACCAGTTTACCCTGTTTCCCAAACATATCCATAGTTGGTGGGGGCTTCCCATGTGAATTACCAGTTTACCCTGTTTCCCAAACCTTTTTATGATATTTAGTGGGGGCTTCCCATGTGCGTTACCAGACCGTACCATATCGACTACTACGAAAATAAGTTGTGCCCTAAGTCAATGTCTATCAGCATTGACCCTTTGCCTTTAGTCCATTAGTACACGCCCGTTCGAACGACACGGTGTGAGGTTTGTTAAACCTAATAGCGCTATCAACTAATGACCCGCTCGCCATCGGCCTCGGCGATTAAGTCAATATAAAATGAGGGCCTTCATGATAGAGTTTTAGTCCAGTGTGTTTAATCTTGTTGCCCTAGCCAAGGAGGACGAACGTACGTATTACCCAAGGAGAATACGCGAGGTTTAATCTTGGCATCCTACCCATGGAGGATGGCCGTACATATCCTACCCAAGGAGAATATGTAGTTTTCCGTTTTAGTTCATTAACCCATTCCCAACCCTTGGGAATCCCATGCCTTGGAAAAAGTGTGAACTCACCTTGGTTTGCTCGGTATGATTATTTACTCGTTCACAAATAATTCAGTCAAAGCCTATGGTTTTCATGTATACGTGATCACTTTAAAATCACTTGGTTCGTTTATATAAATACATTCAGTATCATGATAGCATGCACTTCAAGCAGTGATTTCCAAATATTACATAGCAGTTACATGTATCCATACAAACACTCAGTTCTAATATAGGTTTCGAGATAATAAATAATATATATCAAGCAAGCATATTACATTTATTAATCATAACAATCATTCATGTTTTCCTTAGCCATTCATAAACATCACTGACATGCAATTAATTCCCATACTTATCAACATGCACATTCATAATTCATATGCTAACCTAACAACAAAGCACCTGTCATGCACATTCACCAACCTCTCACCCCACTGTGAATTCCATTCCAAATCGGTAACAACCACCCACCCACATGTTTTATCCTAATGTATCAGGTTATGAATTTTATTCAATGATTATCATGCTGCCATACATAATCTAAGGGTTCTATAAACCCTACATACAATACCATCATCATCAATACATACTGAACAATCAAATCAAATCAAAGTAAACATTAAACATCCTAACCCTACATGAACACCCCATGAACAAAATCAAGCTACAATCGGCCCGCTAGTCACATAACATCATTTATTAATATTAATCATATCTTCAATTACTAAACCTATCGATCATACCTCGGACGTAACAGGAACAATCAAGCACATTAGCACAAAATTAATCACTAACCTAAACTCTTATGCAGATCATTGTATAGACATCTTTAGACTCAAAATAGCATAGCATCAATTATCCATATGCCACAACTACACATCCGAGCGATCATGTTTAGTAGTTACATCACCCCAACCCCTTAATTCATCGATCCGATAATCATGTTTTTCAACTCATTAACGAATCAACTAATTATCAAGATGGTTCCATCAACAGACTTATTCATCACAACTTGCGCACATAATTCATATTATCACGTAATTACTCATATCATCAAAAGAATATGGAGAATCTAGAGAATATGTTGATAATAACTAATCATGTAATTTACACATATGAGCATGAGATAATACTAACCGACAGATTATGGAGAAGATGCTGATAACAACTCACGACGGAGGGGGGGGGGGTCCTACTGCCGTGCGTAGAAGATAGGTAGGGAATGTGTTAGGGTTTGCAAGAGTTGTAATTTAAAATACCTATCTTCTTATATTACGTAAATAAACCATCAGATCCAAATCAATTCGTTCAATTTCATCTCATTAAAACTCATCCAATCGGCCCAATGATATTCCTTGATTGTTGTCAGTTCAATTAAAGCAGCCCAATCAATTCAACTAAAAGCTTTCATTGTCACATGAAACTTGGAATGGCCCACTTTATGCTTTGGAATATCACATGAATTGTTGATTGTGGTTGTCAGATCCATTAAATACCATCGGCCCAATTAAAACAGATGTGGAACTGACAGCTCATGTGATAAGTCTTGAAAGTTTGCATGGCTCATTAATTGATAGCTGTTATCGGCCATTTTAGTTTGTTAAAGATAAATAACCTAATTATCTAATGTGTGCCGCTCATAAAGGAAATCCAAGTATGGTTTGGGCTAAGAATTGAGCCAATGAGAGCTCTTCAATTCGATGGGTATACGGCTTGAAGAAACAAAAGGGTGTCTAGACTTTTCCAACATCAAGCAAAGTAAACAATTTGCAATAATAATAAAAGAAATAATTGCAATCCAAAGAGTCAATAGGTGCTTAATGCAACAAATGTCAGATTAATAAATAGTGAGGCATAACACGTAATCATGCAAGCTAGGAGTCGAGGAAATCAAGAAATGTTAACCTTAAAAGTTCGGGTTGTCACATCATCCCCAACTTGAAAGAAATTTCGTCCCGAAATTTAGCACGTGGTTACTGAGGAAGCTAGTTGTGTTGCGTTGTTTCCTGGTTTTCCTGGGGTGTCACATCATCCCCCCGTTGATTTGGAATTTCGTCCCAAAATTCCGCAGTAGCTTCAGCCTCAGTAGTGGTTGCACTGTTCCCGAACAACTAGGGATACTTGAGTTTCATTTGGTCTTCTCGTTCCCAGGTGAACTCTGGGCCACGACGGGAGTTCCAACGAACTAGAACAAGAGGTATTCTGGTGTGCTAGAGAACCTTAACGTCTCGGTCTGTGATTTCAACTGGTTCCTCGACGAATCGCAACTGATCGTCGATAGTGAGCTCCTTCAGGGGAACTATGAGGGTCTCATCTGACAGACACTTCTTCAGATTTGACACGTGAAACACGTTGTGAACTCCACTGAGTTCTGCTGGTAGGTTTAGTTTGCAGGCCACTTTGCCTATTTTCTCTATAATCTCGAAAGGTCCAACGTATCGCGGGTTAAGTTTGCCTCGTTTGCCAAAACGAACTACACATTTCCAAGGTGAGACTTTGAGTAGCACTCGATCCCCAACCTGGAACTCAAGTGGTTTCCTGCGCTTATCAGCGTAGCTTTTCTGATGATCACGAACGGCCGCCATTCGCTGTCGTATCTGTGCAATCCTTTCCGTTGTGTCTACTACAAGTTCTGGACCCGTGATCTGGCTGTCACCCACTTCTGCCCAACAAAGAGGTGATCGGAATTTACGCCCGTACAATGCCTCAAACGGAGCGGCTTGAATGCTGGTGTGATAACTGTTATTATACGAAAACTCCACCAACGGGAGATGTTTTTTTTTCCCAGCTGTTACCAAAATCAATCACACATGCCCTAAGCATGTCTTCAAGGGTTTAGATGGTGCGTTCAGTCTGCCCATCCGTCTGTGGACGCGAGCCAAATGATTTGTGCACCGCTTGCCACAAATCAGATGCAAATCGTGGTTCACGATTAGAGGTAATGGAGGTTGGCACTCCATGCCTAGCAAACGCTTCCTTCGGGTAGACGACTGCAAGTGTAGAAAACTTATCCGTTTCTTTGCTGGCTAGAAGGTGTGTTGGTTACACAAGACAATCAATGAGCATCCAGGTGGTATTGTTTCCATTTCGAGTTGTAAGTAGACTATCGGCCAAATCCATGGCAGTCTGTTTTTATTTCCATGTGAGTGTTGCTAGTTGCTGATGCTACACCTTGACTTTCCACAGGTCGATCCATCATTCACATACTTAACTAGATGAGCCTTCATGTCCGATTACCAGTACAAGGTTTATAAATCCTAATACCCCTCATCAAAACCCAGACGGCTAGAATGTCGAAACTGGTGTGCTTGCTCAACGCGAGTTCCCTATAGTTGTCGCGTAATGTGACCCGCATTCGTCTCATGAAGTAACGAGTATCATCCGACCGATCAAAGATTGCTTCTCCACGCCCCGCATGGGTTCAAATTGAAATTCCTCTTCCTTCAGTCCTCCAGTTTGAACAGAGCGAGTCTGATTCGATAAGTTAGAGTCAATTGCGAGCTGCAGAGCTCGTGTACGTTCAGGTTTCACAGTCGAACTCATCTAGAAGTTCCGTCCAGCGATGCCATTACATGCTTTAGCTCTTTCGAACATCGGCACATGGGAGGCCCTTGCGATCGGTCTAAATAGCGCATCTGGTACCGTCCAAGTGATGCCTCCATCCAAAATCCCGATGCCATGGTTTTCACCGTCAGTCGAGTGTGTCACGTAGTTCCTCTTTGTAACTCCTTCACGTACGTCATCACTCCCTCGTGTTGCGTCGGTGTGCAGTTGGGACTCTGATTCGGACCATAAGGATGTTCCACTGAATCACCCGCATCCTCAGGTAAAACGATGCTCAGAGCATTGCAGAGTCGGGATTCGAAAGCTGAAAGGACGTCCTCCTGTATTGTCTTTCACAAACACAGCACCCTGCTGTGCTAGAGAGATTTAAGTTGCGCGACCTCCGCAAATCCTGTGATTTATCTGTGATAGAATCAAGCGAGATCAAGAAATTATTGTATCCACGAAGGACTCTTTGATGTCGATCAGTTTCCAACCAAGACGGATCTTAGCGAGATCCACGTGCAATCCCACTTCGCTGATTATATATTCAAAAGGTACACCTTGAACCCAGAAAATTACATTCAACAAGACTTTAAGCGGAGTGTCTCTTTCCTCAGGAGTTCTAAAATAAGATATAAATGCCATCCATGGCGTTCCGTTCTCCCAGTCAGGATTCAGAATGTTGTCAACAAATGCGATCGATACATGTGCTCTCTGAAGCTGCTGGTGTGTTGATCAACCCAATGATCATGGTGCATAACGTTGAAATGGCTGCATTACATTCGACATGCTGTTCTTAAGAGCATTCACCCCTTGGATTCCCATCTGTCGATAGTTCATTCACTTGCCAATCCCCGAATGGAAGCTTGTTCCTTGCAGCTGGTCGACGGGTTGTCAATACGTGGTCGATGCGAACGGTTCCTGATTGTCACCTTGTTGAGTTCCCGATAATCAGTACACATACAAAAAGGCTTCTCTTCATGGGTATAGCGAGGGCTCCTTACAGCAAAAACTAGATCCGATGAAACTCAAGTCCAATAATTCCTGAAGTTGATTAGGCAGTTCCAGCAACCTTCCTGGTGTAAGACAATAAGATTTACTAGTAACAAGGGCTACCTCTGACATGATACCGATATGATATTCCACCTGACGATGGGAGGGTAAACCTGACAGTTCTTCTGGTAGTACTTAGGGAGAATCACGAGCAATTGGTGGATCCTCGATCCTCCTTTCCTTAGCCTTGACATCAGTAACGAGTGCTATCATAGCAGGGTAATCCTTCCGTGGACACTTCTGACCTTCATTGCTGGATTGTTGCTAACCTTTGCACCACTCCTGTACTATACGATAGGTGACAACTTCCTCCTCACGGGGTATATCTGCGTGATATCTGGATAACCAATCCATACGGACTACTGCATCAAAACTGTCAAGGGTAGTAGAAGGATGGTCGACGTCGAACACTTGTCCAACAAGGTCGAGTTTGCATTCCAACAATCATATGAGGTTTCAGTGGGTTTGCCATCTGCCGATTCCACAGCAGGTTCGGTTTCAGGAAGCATCAGGATTGAGCAAAACAGTGACGAAGCGATTAGTTACTAAGAACGTGTAGGCAACCATGTTGTTATAATCCTGGCGTCGCCCACGCCAATCCTAAATGCCCTTCCATGAGCATCATTTCCCGTGTTGTTGTCGTCTTGAATTATCATCGGCCTATCCATGCCGTAGGCACCTTTATTTCCATACTGTAGGCTACGATTACAAGTACCTGGATGTTGCCGTAACCTCTACTGTCGTTGCTTGAAGCGGTGCCCTACGATCTTTCACCGACAGGGTCCATCTTTTCCCGTTCCGTGCCACGTACTATGACGCTACTCATTGTGCTGGAAGCTACGCGTTCCACACCGTAGTCGATTGTCATTACTTTATGTCCCGATTGATTCGTAAGAGTTGACTCCCATGAGTCGTTGGCTGGGGTTAAGGATTCGATCGAAGTCAATTCACTGGTGCTCATTGCTGGTAATCAGGGTCGTCCAATTACTAAGGTTGGTAAAGTACTACGTTTACCCTCTTGTCCATCGTCCTTGCAAGTTGACTGAGTAATACACGGTATGCTGCGAGAGTGTTGCCGAAGTGATCACACTTCGGAGTCTACGACGTCAATACATAGAGTTCCATCAAACGAAGAGAAGCGAGAAAGGTATAAACCAACTCAAGGACGTTCGTGCAAGCACCTAACATTCTACACGTTTTGCTAGGCGTTCAGATGTGTGTTCAAGTAATACTCGATAGCATCGAGATTCGTAAAGGTTCCAGAGATGAATGGAAAGTTCACGTTCGAGTAGGGGACAATTACTGCTATGACCCCTATAGGTTTGTTGTGTTTCACATCGATCAAATGACGGTACGGAACCCCTTTTCCACTTGTTAAGTCTCACTGGGACTCACATGCACCCCACATTATTATTATGTGTGCACCCACAATAATATTGTGATTTGCATGCTCATCTCAGCTCCTCTTAACTCATGTCAAATGGTTCCTCAAACTCGAGTAGCAAACAAAGAGCATCACGAAACGTAAGTCATGAAGGTTTAGGGATTTACGACCCTATCAGTCACATAACACGTGCAAGTGTACATGAATTCATATCGTTGTGCTAAACGTGCAATCAAATGCAATATCGTATGTAGGTGTTCACTAGTTATGTAGTACAATGAGTATATGAGAGACGAACCTTGCAATCTGGAGCTGAGTGTCATGGTCGTATTCACGTCTTTAGAACTGTTCGGTTATAGTCTGGTTTTACAAAAACATTTTCCCCTTTTTAAAACCAAGTTCACTATAACCAATGGCTCTGATACCAATCTGATGTGACAACCCGAACTTTTAAGGTTAACATTTCTTGATTTCCTCGACTCCTAGCTTGCATGACTACGTGTTATACCTCACTATTTATTAATCTGACATTTGTTGCATTAAGCACCTATTGACTCTTTGGATTGCAATTATTTCTTTTATTATTATTGCAAATTGTTTACTTTGCTTGATGTTGGAAAAGTCTAGACACCCTTTTGTTTCTTCAAGCCGTATACCCATCGAATTGAAGAGCTCTCATTGGCTCAATTCTTAGCCCAAACCATACTTGGATTTCCTTTATGAGCGGCACACATTAGATAATTAGGTTATTTATCTTTAACAAACTAAAATGGCCGATAACAGCTATCAATTAATGAGCCATGCAAACTTTCAAGACTTATCACATGAGCTGTCAGTTCCACATATGTTTTAATTGGGCCGATGGTATTTAATGGATCTGACAACCACAATCAACAATTCATGTGATATTCCAAAGCATAAAGTGGGCCATTCCAAGTTTCACATGACAATGAAAGCTTTTAGTTGAATTGATTGGGCTGCTTTAATTGAACTGACAACAATCAAGGAATATCATTGGGCCGATTGGATGAGTTTTAATGAGATGAAATTGAACGAATTGATTTGGATCGGATGGTTTATTTACGTAATATAAGAAGATATGTATTTTAAATTACAACTCTTGCAAACCCTAACACATTCCCTACCTATATTCTACGCACGACAGTAGGACCCCCCCTCCGTCGTGAGTTGTTATCAGCATCTTCTCCACAATCTATCGGTTAGTATTGTCTCATGCTCATATGTGTAAATTACATGATTAGTTATTATCAACATATTCTCTAGATTCTCCATATTCTTTTGATGATATGAGTAATTACGTGATAATATGAATTATGTGCGCAAGTTGTGATGAATAAGTCTATTGATGGAACCATCTTGATAATTAGTTGATTGGTTAATGAGTTGAAAAACATGATTACTAGATCGTTGAATTAAGGGGTTGGGGTGATGTAACTACTAAACATGATCGCTCGGATGTGTAGTTGTGGCATATGGATAATTGATGTTATGCTATTTTGAGTCTAAAGATGTCTATACAATGATCTGCATAAGAGTTTAGGTTAGTGATTAATTTTGTGCTAATGTGCTTGATTGTTCCTGTTACGTCCGAGGTATGATCGATAGGTTTAGTAATTGAAGATATGATTAATATTAATAAATGATGTTATGTGACTAGCGGGCCGATTGTAGCTTGATTTTGTTCATGGGGTGTTCATGTAGGGTTAGGATGTTTAATGTTTACTTTGATTTGATTTGATTGTTTAGTATGTATTGATGATGATGGTATTGTATGTAGGGTTTATAGAACCCTTAGATTATGTATGGCAGCATGATAATCATTGAATAAAATTCATAACCTGATACATTAGGATAAAACATGTGGGTGGGTGGTTGTTACCGATTTGGAATGGAATTCACAGTGGGCCGAGAGGTTGGTGAATGTGCATGACAGGTGCTTTGTTGCTAGGTTAGCATATGAATTGTGAACGTGCATGTTGATAAGTATGGGAATTAATTGCATGTCAGTGATGTTTATGAATGGCTAAGGAAAACATGAATGATTGTTATGAGTAATAAATGTAATATGCTTGACTTGATATATATTATTTATTATCTCGAAACCTATATTAGAACTGAGTGTTTGTATGGATACATGTAACTGCTATGTAATATTTGGAAATCACTGCTTGAAGTGCATGCTATCATGATACTGAATGTATTTATATAAACGAACCAAGTGATTTTAAACTGATCACGTATACATGAAAACCGTAGGCTTTGACTGAATTATTTGTGAACGAGTAAATAATCATACCGAGCAAACCAAGGTGAATTCACACTTTTTCCAAGGCATGGGATTCCTAAGGGTTGGGAATGGGTTAATGAACTAAAACGGAAAACTACATATTCTCCTTGGGTAGGATATGTACGGCCATCCTCCATGGGTAGGATGCCAAGATTAAACCTCGCGTATTCTCCTTGGGTAGAATACGTACGTTCGTCCTCCTTGGGTAGGACAACAAGATTAAACACACTGGAACAAAACTCTATCATGAAGTCCCTCATTTTATATCGACTTAATCGCCGAGGCCGATGGCGAGCGGGTCATTAGTTGATAGCGCTATTAGGTTTAACAAACCTCACACCGTGTCGTTCGAACGGGCGTGTACTAATGGACTAAAGGAAAAGGGTTAATGCTGATAGACATTGACTTAGGGCACAACTTATTTTTGTAGTAGTCGATATGGTACGGTCTGGTAACGCCCATGGGAAGCCCCCACTAAATATCGTAAAAAGGTTTGGGAAACAGGGTAAACTGGTAATTCACATGGGAAGCCCCCACCAACTATGGATATATTTGGGAAACAGGGTAAACTGGTTAATCATATTTTCAACTATGGGGTAAACCCCACGGCAAGTAAGCCAACTAAAGACAAACTATGTTTTCGTAAACAACTTAAAACGAACACCCAACTGTGAACTCGTTCAACTTTGTTGTTGATTCGCTGTTACATGCCTTGCAGGTGTTTAGGTGCTTATTGAATGGAACTTGCTGTCTGGGAGGCTGGAGTGGTCATGGGTCGAGATACATGGAAACATAACACAACACAATTGGCTTCTACATGTGGTTATAAACTCTTAACGAATGAATTTTGCTTCCGCTGTAAACTGTGAAATATTGTAACGTTGTAACACTCACTGTTAATCAATGAAAGTTTTATTTACATATACCTATGAGTTCAATGTGATTGATGGCTAAGATCCTGGTATGTCACATGCCTCGCGGGGGTTTTCCGCGTGTGGTATTTTGGGGGTGTGACACCTGTCACTGAGAAAATACCTCAACAAGTGACCGAGTCTGATTCCTCTATCATTGCTAACCCATCAACAGCTGAGGAGGTTACACTGCAGGAGTTACAAGTAATTCCTGTCAGTAGTTCAAGTGGAGCAGCTACTACAGGTGTTGAATCCACTGATTTACACCTGGACAGTAGTTTCATCAGTAAGTCTCCCTTGAAGGCAACCATTTCTGATGCTATCAAAGTTAACACTGATGTGTTTAAATTACCCACTGGTGTGTTAACCAACATAGTTAATGAAAAGGGAAGTCCCTAGTACCAAGAACAAGGGGCATCAGTGTATGACTTTTGGGAAACTTTTCCTAAGTCAAATACTGATACAACCACTGCTAGTGGGAAATTAGATGATCTCATTCATTTGGGTGATGGTTTGAAATACAAAGAATTGACGGAGAGAGTAGACAAAATTGAAACATCTGTTGCAAATATCAAAAACATGCTGCAACAGTTGTTACATGCTCAAAGAGCTCCACCCACTGTTGCAACATTTGCTCCATTCCCCACTGAGCTATGGCAACTGTTTCAACCTATGCTTCATCAACAATGACAGTATGCTGATCACCAACATGAGATTCAGCTTCTGTAACACCCATTCTATCAATTCAGGGTTTAACGTATAGTTTACGAAAACAATCATGTAATTAGGATTACATATACATTGAAAAATACTGGTTAATTAAAACCTTTTACAATTTAAAAGTTTACAACATAATGTAATTAAGTTCGTCATTTAAAATATACAACGAAACGGTGTGCGGAAGCTTGTATCTAGATCGTGTTCGGTTCTTCGATGAGCTTGATCATCACCCGACATCCCAAGATATCACAAACATTAGTTTTGATATTTTATAATGTAATAAAACAAGTTCTTTAGGCCAAAAATTGAACAAACAACAAATCTACAGCATATATGCCCGTCGCGTGCCGCGACGGGTTCAACCCCTGTTGTCGCGTGTCGCGACGATAGTCGCGTGCAGCGACGGTGAACTTGATTGGTCGTTGCGCGACGCGACGGCCTTGTTTCGATAGAAAGGTTGTTTTCTTTGAGCTGCAGATTCCCAGCTCAATTACTCAACTTATAAATTCACAAAAACGTGCATATCTTTCGAACTACATATCCGTTTTACATGATTTCTTTTCCTACATGACCGTAATTTAATTGTCCATCATATGGAGCTAACATCCGACATCCGAATTAACAAAAGTATGGGCTTTTAAGCTTTCTGCTTAAAATATAATTACTACATTTTGACCCGTTCATGTATTTATCAAACAAACAAGTTTGTTTGATCCCTATTTCCCATAAATCTCTTAAATTCAATATTGTCTATCATATTAGTCTCAATCATGGGTTATTACACATCATTAACCCGTTTATGGTTATGTGCTTAATTTGACCCGCTAAGGGTATTTACGCACTTTTACGCATAGCCTCCTATATTCAATTCTATCATCACAATTTCTCAATTCTATCAAGTGGTATTCCGCCACAACTATTATGGTGGTGGATTTTAGGTGTCACAATTATTTATTCCGAAATCACTCCCTTTCGGTTGTTATTTTATGACAAGAAGCTATTTTGAGGCATTTGATCCGGAAAGGATTTATGCCTATGCTTCAACACTTAACTAAACTTTACTTCATCCTAATAAATGTTTCTAAATGACTCTTAAGGGTCATTTATCCGATTTACCCATCAAGGGCGTTTTGGTCAACTTTAGTCCCTCATTTACGGCGAAGGACTTCTATCAATATATTTGACCAAAATTTCACATTTTAGCCATATTCTTACTTATACATACCTGGCTCGGTGTCACACCCCGACCACGTAAGACAACAAAACGTGGCGGAAACATCGGGGAGTGTTGTAACAGAATCATTGTTTCATAACACATGGAAATTGAAATATTGTTTTATTGATTAAAATAGTTACAATGTCTTGACAATCAAAGAAACATAACATAAATAACTAGTCTTGCATCTTTTATTGTCGCTAAGGCCCAAGTCCGCCTAAGTGTATCTTGATAAGTCCTATGCATCATCTCCTGAAAACACATGTGAAAATAGGTACGTCAGCATAAAAATGCCTGTGAGATACATAGGTTTTGTGAAAATGAGATTCATGACTTATGTTTAAGAAAATGTTTAGTCATGAACCTTGTAGTTTGCTTTGTTTTGTAAATCATTTGAAAAACGATAAGATCAGATGATATGTATAAATAAGAGAATAATGTATGGTTAAATGAATAACCATGTAAAATGAGTTTGTATAAATTAAGTTGTTTGTAAAACAATGTATTGTGAAAAGTATGTTATTTGTATAAAATGTTATATGCCCAATTGAAATGATTCAAATAACGCTGCGATATGTAATACCATACAAATACTTATATATAGGAAGTACCAGCGGCGTATCCACCATGCTTGTATCATATTACACACGCCTCGTTACTTAAATCACTTACTAAAACCAAACCAACAATGTAAGATGTTTATGTTTAAACCAATTTCCAAAAGTATTGAATAATATGCCAAAATGTTTATGTCAAGATGTAAGTCATGTAATGTATAACCAATGTCAATAATGTTTATGTGTCAAATGTAAATCATGTAATGTGTAACCAATGTCAATAATGTTCATGTGTCAAATGTAAATCATGTAATGTGTAACCAATGTGATATGTATGGCTAGTGAAATATATCAACTAAACCATATGCACAAAAACAAAGTATTGAAGTAAAACTTGGTTTAAATCAAAGCTATGTTTTGTGGAAATGCATGCTATACTGATACGAACATCTATACGGTGTTGTGAAAATGCATACATCCAAGCCTTGAGACTGTGGCGATAAACCCTTAAACAATTTAAAGGTTTATCTAAGTTATGTATATCGAATTCGGTCATTCCTTCCAATCCAAACCAACCCAGGATTTCAGGAATGGGAGTTGTCAATTCCTATGGTACCACTACCTACTAACGAACGGCGTGATCAATGTTAATGAATGTATTGTTCCATTGTAAACAACCCAAATGTCATACCAAAATGTAAACATGTAATGAAAACAACTCTACTAAGTATGCAACAAATGGACATACATAGCATAAAATGTAATGAAATCATGTACTATAAATGTACTAATGAACATAGGAAGTATATGATGTGAAAACAGGAAAGCATGAAAGTAACAAGTAGGCACATGTGTTTCACCCCAAAACAGTTTGGAAAACAGTAAAAGAGGGGTCTATGTACTCACTTGAGATTGCTCAGAAGTCCTAGGATAACCACCAAGCAATGCTAGAGATCACGGAAATCAAACGACACCTAATATAGGTAACTATGTTAATATACCGGACCTAAATCGGAAGATCGGATAGAATGCGGGTTCGTAAACCAAACGAGTATTGAGACTCGTGTAATATGGTTTAACAAAGCCTACATACTAAATGAAACCTAACATAAGTGTTTACGACCCATTACGACCCGTTTAGGTAGCTTATGCTACTTTAATGCGTCGTTCGCGTGAAACGCGTTCGGACCGCCTAACTAGTCCTATGACAAGTGTTATATGCCTAAACATGTTACATAATCAGTTATGTGACAAAAGTTTAGGTTACATATGCTTAATTACCAATTATACATGAAAAGGGTATTCTGGTAATTTACCTAAGGCATATAAACTACCTATCATACAACTACTTAAACATCGTGACCATAAGGTATAACCTCGGAAGGTTATTCCCTATATACTATGGTCACCTAATGTATTTGGTCGGATCCTAATGATCGACCAAATGGGTCGGGTTCAAAGGTATAAGCGATTTATCAGATCGCTTACCCTACGACCCTAGACAACGTGGTAATCAGTAGGCATAGTCCCAAAGGACTATAACCATCGTGATTACAATCACGTTGCGAAGTTCCACCGAACTTCGCATTGACCATAAACTGGTCAACGCAGAAAGTCAAACAAAGTTTGACTTTCGGACTCGAAAAGCAATAAAAGAAAGAAAAGAACGAAAGAATACTTACGAAGGGTCCCCGAATGCTAATCGTGATCCAAGTAGCTCAGGTATGAAACAATGGTTTCAACTTAGAGCTTCTAAGATCAGATTCTAGTGGGTTTTGCTATGAAATGGGTTGGGTATTTATAGTGTTCTTTGAACCGTTAAGATCGTTTCATGGAAACCGTGCTCGAATCTTGTGCGTACACTTGTTGGAAAGTTATGGTGACTAAAAATGACCCTTAATGATCAGAATGGGCAATTGTGGGTATGTGGTTGTGGATTAAACAGCTGGAATCTGCTGACTGATCGTTCTTATCTGTTCTGGGAGCCTGACGCGGGCCGCGTAAGGATACACATAGATCTTACGTGGGCCGCCTGGCCTGCACAGATCAGAAACATGTTTCAGAAATGACAGTTTTGGTCCCTGTTGGTGTTTAAGGCCATTTCCGACACTTCTAAGGCCTGTAAAGCCAACTTTAAGGCCCTAAAATAATGCCTAAACATTGTGGACATGAAACATGCTCATAAATATGTCGGATGTTGGTTCGTTTGGTTGTACGAACGCGATGTTCGCTTAATTACGACGGAATGCGCATAAGCGTGAAAAACGATCCAAAATGCGTGACGAATGGATTTTTCTTATGCCAAACACTAAAATAAAATATTCTAGTGCTTACATAAATTTTTGGATGTCCGGATGTATTCAGAACGTAAGTTATGCGCGAAAATGCAAACTTGTGCACTTTTTGACGCTTTTAGTCCCTGAATGACCCAAAAGTTTATTTTAGCACACCGAACCCCTCAAAGCCTATTTCTAAGCTATGTAAAGGATATTTATGGTATGTTTAACTTATGGTCATGTTCCGGAATGTCTGTTACAGTTCAAATTGGCATACTTTCGCAGTTTGTCAAATTTAGTCCCTGTAGACGAATTAACTTGATTTTACCATACCAAAGCCTTCAAAACTTATTTCTAAGTTATATAAAGGTTATTTAAGGTATGTTAAGCCTATGTCGCTGTTCCAGAGTGTTTGTTGCATTAAACTAGTTATATTTACGCGTCGGTGCGCGTATAACCTTCCAGAAAGCGATTTAGAGTTTGAATTTGAACAAAAATTGATATGTGCAAATGATACACATATTTTTACAAATCCCAAGTATGAAATATAATATTTCATTGGTTCGGTATTTGTTTGATGGCCGTGGAGGCACAGGTGTTACAGTCTCCCCTACTTTAGGAAATTTCGTCTCGAAATTTATTTAGAGGAAACTTGTGAGAGTTTAAAACATGAAGTTGAAAAGATCGAACAACATTGGTTAGTGTTCTGAACTTCTAGTAACCTTAATAACATTATGCTTGCAATGTAAGAGGGACAATTATATACAAGTATATGAAGCGCCATTGGTGCGTCCACCGTACCTCCATTACATCGTTCTCATTTTGTTATTGTTATCGCTATTGGTTCTTACACATAACAAATCTTACTGGGTTTCTGTGCACTAAATTTCATAATTATGTACGCGTCCATAATTAGACAATTCCTTGCACAGTTCACACAGTCTATTTTATAATGTGTAGGGTAAAACCAAATGAACAATCCTGTGATGAGTGTGACTAGACCGCCATAGAGTCCTTTTAATTAAATCAATAAATGATCTAAATAGACTATCAAGGAGTCTATTCAGCTACAACACTAGATGTCGTTCTTTAACCAAATTGTGAATCAATCTTTTTGACTAGACCACTAAAGGGTCTCTTATGAAGCATGGAGTAGTACTATATAATCCAAGGGTCTCAATTATTACATAGAAGCCCATTAAGGATTTAAGGTAGTACCTTTTTGAATATCCTACTACGAACCCATCATATGAAGATATGAAAGATTCTATGAGGATTTGGATAACGAATATCCAGAGTATACAAAAACACAAAATGCATAAAAGAAAACACAAGATGCATAAACACATAGTCGTATAACCACAAAATTGTTTGTTAATTTGCCTTGTTAATTGCGTACATGCATTTAAAGCACACTAGGAATCCATTCCGTGGATTTCATTTGGTACTTTAAACGTTATCAAGAATCTAACTATAAAGATAGAGAGATTCTAAAAGAAAATTCGATTTCGATTATTAGGAACCGAAATGTTCGAATTAAGGTACATAAGGAATCCAATTAAGGACTCTGATTTGCATGACAATTATCCACAAGGATCTAATTGTGAAGATAAAAAGATCCCATATGGAATTTAGAAGTTGAAGATGTTTTGAAACCTTGCACTGGATGTGCTTATGTCAAAACATGAAGTAAGAATGCTTATGAAGTTGAGATGCTTGATATGTCAAGGCGACATATGAAGCAGAATTTGAAGGTTAAGTCAATGTATGAAGAAAATATTTTGAAAACTATGCATAGGGTTCTTTTAAGAAAAATGTGTTTAACGTTTTTGAAACCTTATATATAATACTTTTGAAATCATAAAGTAGGTGTATTAGGTAGATATATTTACAAAATGTTTTAAAATCATGCGAGATGAATTTTGAAATTATGTATAAGGTTTTTGAAAATATGAATGATGCTTTTCGAAATCATGCACTTGATAAGAAAATGTACTGTGTTAATATTGTTTTCAGACTATATGAAACATTTTGAAATTATGAAGGTTGTTTTTGAAAGCATAGCCAATGTTTTTGAAATAACATAGACAATGCATTTTAAAAAAAATGTTTTCAAACTATATGAAATGTTTTGAGATCATGAAGATTGTTTTGAAATACTTGTACTGTGTATGTTGAAAAATCAAAACGTAATGGGTATGAGATTTGAAAATATCCTTAGCTATTTAACCAAGGATATAATGGCATAGATGTGCAAAAAGCACGATTACTCATAATTTCCCTTTATTTCTTGTACTTCGTCTCCTGGAATGAAACGAGTACTTCAAATCTTTCGAGGGAATCATGAGTAGACACAAAAATGGGAAAATTCACAAAAGTAGTTTGTAAAGAACATAGTTCCTTAATGTAGGTATTATAGGTAATGACATACACATATGTAACTACAATTGTACATCAGACTTTGTGAACAATAATTTATTTATGAACAAAACAGATTGTTTCACATTACAAGAAAACAAAAGAAACAAAGGCATAAGACAGCAACATCCTTTGTTCAGCCAATTGCTTATCCAAGGGTTGGATTTGCACTGACAATCTTCGGGCAGTTGTTCCTGTAATGGCTCGTCTCGCCACAGTTGTAGCAAGTACCAGAAGGAAAACGAGCTTCAGTAGGGTTGACTTGTGGTTGTTTTGGACCACTTTGGTTTGGGGTAAATCGACAAGCACTTGCCAGGTGACCAACTCGTCCACATGATACACACAGACGACACTGTAAGTGAGCTAGGTGATGCCCCTTACATTTGTTGCATAATGGTGTCGTTCCCTTGTATTGCTTCTTAGCAGGTGGTGTTGCCACCCGGATGGGTCCTGTTTGATTTGGTACTGCTGTAGTTGGGCAAACCCTTGCCGTATGACCTATAAGTCCACAAATTTGGCAATTGCGGCACTTCACATTAGCATGATGATGAAGGCTACATTGGTTGCACAAGGGTGCAGTTCCGTTGTATGGCTTCCTGGCTGGTAGTGTTGTCACTTGGCTAGGTCCCGCTTGATTAGGTGCAACTGCTGCGGGTTTCCTTGAAGCCTTACGCTTCCTTGATTTTGGTGCAGGCTTGACTTCTGCTTCCTTTGGTGACTCTTGAGTGGCTTCATTGTTGAGACGAGAGGCTTCATTGTTGAGACGAGAGGCTTCATTGTTGAGACGAGAGGCTTCATTGTTGAGGCGAGACATGGCAATGCCTAAATCCACAGACTTCAGAATCACTTCGCCTATTTGTTGGGCAAATTTAGCTGTTTGCTCGGACATTTGACCGTCGCTGAGAGGAAGAGACATTCTAGAAGAAAATGAAAGGCATAGGAAGAAACAAGTGAAAGGTTATTGGATTATCAATACAGAATGATAACGAATGAAAATTGTGATCATTTGTTTGTTACCTAAGGCAAACAAATGAGATGGTGACAAATCAAAGTAAATGGGTCAAAAATAATGTATCGCGAAGACATGCTCGCCTATAAGTGAACACTCATCCCAAGAATTCCCAGGTAAGCACAACTGGTCTCGCGTCTGATGAGATGTATACGAAGTGCTTGCCTAGACAGAAAACCCAGAATACAGGCATTCACCCTTCCAGTTTGCATGTGTTCACATTATTTAAAACCCAAAACCTTGACGAGGTTTTGAAAACTCAAAGGGGTTCAAAACCATATAATAGAGAGTTCAAAACCTTACAATAGAGGGTTCAAAACCTAGCAATCAATCATCCTAGAACAGATGATTAGTTTTCAAAGCGGTTTTGAAATTTATGTTCTTGTTGTGGTTGTCGCCTAAGGATAGGTGAGAGTATTGTTTTATGACTAAACGCAAGTAAACTCGCGTTAGGGTCCTAGAAAGGTTATAGACTAGGTCAAAGTATTACTAATAACCTAATTCCCTATAACCATGAGCTCTGATACCAACTTTTCTGTCACACCCCGACCATGTAAGACAACAAAACGTGGCGGAAACATTGGGGAGTGTTGTAACAGAATCATTGTTTCATAACACATGGAAATTGAAATATTGTTTTATTGATTAAAATAGTTACAATGTCTTGACAATCAAAGAAACATAACATAAATAACTAGTCTTGCATCTTTTATTGTCGCTAAGGCCCAAGTCCGCCTAAGTGTATCTTGATAAGTCCTATGCATCATCTCCTGAAAACACATGTGAAAATAGGTACGTCAGCATAAAAATGCCTGTGAGATACATAGGTTTTGTGAAAATGAGATTCATGACTTATGTTTAAGAAAATGTTTAGTCATGAACCTTGTAGTTTGCTTTGTTTTGTAAATCATTTGAAAAACGATAAGATCAGATGATATGTATAAATAAGAGAATAATGTATGGTTAAATGAATAACCATGTAAAATGAGTTTGTATAAATTAAGTTGTTTGTAAAACAATGTATTGTGAAAAGTATGTTATTTGTATAAAATGTTATATGCCCAATTGAAATGATTCAAATAACGCTGCGATATGTAATACCATACAAACACTTATATATAGGAAGTACCAGCGGCGTATCCACCATGCTTGTATCATATTACACACGCCTCGTTACTTAAATCACTTACTAAAACCAAACCAACAATGTAAGATGTTTATGTTTAAACCAATTTCCAAAAGTATTGAATAATATGCCAAAATGTTTATGTCAAGATGTAAGTCATGTAATGTATAACCTGTGACAACTCGAAATTTAGAACCTTTCTTGTATCCCGATTTAACATGCTTAAACGTGTGACTAGTTAACTTGTGTGATTAATGATAAGTGAACCTTTCATGTGATTATGTGTTGCGATTAATTGTGTGCGCATATGTAGGCTTGTATGTATGATATGTGTGTATTAGTAAGAACCGAGACATAAGAACCTGACTCGAGACCATGTGGTCTCGAGTGAACAATGCAACATTGGGCTGGTTGGACCACACACACCCTTAGCCTATTCGAAAGCCCATTAGGGTGCACTACTAGGAACGGATATATAACCGTGTGGTTAGCCACCCTTGTCATTTTGGACACACAACACACATACTCCTCTACACACACACTCTCCATTCTCTCACTAAAACCCTAAGCTACAACATCCTTCTCCTTCATTCTCGGATCCAATCGACAACCATAAGGAGCTCTCGGATCGTCTCTCACACACACCCGTTTGGAAGCTTCACACTCACCTTTGAAACCCACCAACCGGTTAGTGTCTTTATGATGTTTGTTGTTAAGAGATAGTATGAATGATAGGATTTAACTAGTGTAGTTGTATGCTTGATGATGTTTGTGAACCGGATATGTATGTTGTTGATAATCGGATAACATGTTTTGATTTCGGATATGTTGCATAATGAGCACACGATATCTTATGTCTAAATGTGATTCAAACCATTGAATATTGATGTTCATGAAACCGGCTTGCATATGTGAATAGAAAGCATCATGTTAATCGGATTAGGGTAGATTTTAGAGATGTTATGTGATGACTTGAAACCATTAAATGAGTATGATCGAGTGTTTGATTGTTGTTCATGATTATGTTTGTGATTGATGCTAGAAACCGGAACAATGATGAATAAGTTCGAATAATCAACATGAACATGGCTTGGAGATATGAAGAACAACTTGAATGTGATATGAACATGCTTGAATATTTGAAATCTGATATGTTTGATCCAATTTGGTAAATTGTTAGACAAATAAACATGTTTATGAGAGTAGTACATAATGTTGCATGAAATGGAATTTCCTTTGGTTAGTACACTGTACCGAATCAGCAGTTGTCCAACCGAAACCTCCAGTTGCGACTCGAGACCACCGCATGATGAGTCGAAATCCCCCGGTTGCGACATCGGTTGCGAGTCGCAAACACCTGGTTGCGACTCAAAACCACACGTGATCAGCACACAAACCTTATGACTCGAAACCACAGTTACGAGTCCGGTTGCGACTCGAGACCAAAACAGCATGAACCGAGACCATGATTGCGACTCCGGTTGCGAGTCGAGAACGCCTGGTTGCGACTCGAGACTATACGCGGGAACACGCTGTGTGGACTTGCACCTCATTTCGGACTTAATTGATTGGGCCGGACTCTTGGGCCTAATGCACAGACCTTATATGTTACTGTTGAACGTGAATGTAGATGAACTGCCATAGATGATACTTGAATGCAATGTGCTAGAAACATCCGTGTGCTACTTGGTTACGAACCTGACTTATATGATACAACTATGATAGGACGCGAGTGACCGCAATATTGCTTGTTTGACTTTTCTGTGTATCTACCGAGCAAACCAAGGTGAGTTCACACCCTCTACAAAGCATGGGATTCCCTGGGTTGGGAATGGGGTTAAGGAATGTGGATTCCTCGTCCTCCTTGGGTAGGACAGCAATGGTTCAGGAATGTAATTCCTCGTCCTCACGGACAGATAACTCGTACTAGACCAAAACTCTATCACGAAGTCCCTCCTTTTTATATCGACTTAATCGCCGGGCCAATGGCGAGCGGGTCATTAGTTAGATAGCGCTATTTAGGTCTGACAAACCTCACACCGTGCCGCAGAGGACGGGCGTGAACTAATGGATCTGGGGCACGTCAATGATGATAGACATTGACAGTTTCAGGGCACATAAACATGACTACAGTCAGCAGTCGATATGGTAACGAGTCTAGTGTATACATGGGGTAGCCCCCACGGCCGAAATGCCAGATAACTAACATGGGGTAGCCCCCACGGCTGGATTGCCAGAGTAACCGGGAATAAACAAGTCACGTTTTTAACTATGGGGTAACCCCCATGGCAGGATGCCAGATAACGGAAACTGTTTTCGAAACAACTTAAAACGAACACCCAACCGTGAACTCACTCAACTTGTTGTTGACTCGTTACTACATGCTTTGAGGTCCTTAGGTTCTTAGCTGGAGCTTGCATGGAGGAGGATCGTTGTGGGACATGGACGACTGAGTGCCATGTTAAACTTTGGAATAATTAAACTTATGTTTTGATTTAAGACTTATGCTTCCGCTTGCAACTTAATTATGTTTTGTTTGAACACCAATTGTGTTGGTTGGGTTTTTATAACTACTTATATGCTTGTTCAATATGATTGGTGGCTGGATCCTGGTCAGTCACGCCTCCAAGCGGTAGTACTCCGCAGGTGGATTTTGGGGGTGTGACATAACCAATGTCAATAATGTTTATGTGTCAAATGTAAATCATGTAATGTGTAACCAATGTCAATAATGTTCATGTGTCAAATGTAAATCATGTAATGTGTAACCAATGTGATATGTATGGCTAGTGAAATATATCAACTAAACCATATGCACAAAAACAAAGTATTGAAGTAAAACTTGGTTTAAATCAAAGCTATGTTTTGTGGAAATGCATGCTATACTGATACGAACATCTATGCGGTGTTGTGAAAATGCATACATCCAAGCCTTGAGACTGTGGCGATAAACCCTTAAACAATTTAAAGGTTTATCTAAGTTATGTATATCGAATTCGGTCATTCCTTCCAATCCAAACCAACCCAGGATTTCAGGAACGGGAGTTGTCAATTCCTATGGTACCACTACCTACTAACGAACGGCGTGATCAATGTTAATGAATGTATTGTTCCATTGTAAACAACCCAAATGTCATACCAAAATGTAAACATGTTATGAAAACAACTGAACTAAGTATGCAAAAAATGGACATACATAGCATAAAATGTAATGAAATCATGTACTATAAATGTACTAATGAACATAGGAAGTATATGATGTGAAAACAGGAAAGCATGAAAGTAACAAGTAGGCACATGTGTTTCACCCCAAAACAGTTTGGAAAACAGTAAAAGAGGGGTCTATGTACTCACTTGAGATTGCTCAGAAGTCCTAGGATAACCACCAAGCAATGCTAGAGATCACGGAAATCAAACGGCACCTAATATAGGTAACTATGTTAATATACCGGACCTAAATCGGAAGATCGGATAGAATGCGGGTTCGTAAACCAAACGAGTATTGAGACTCGTGTAATATGGTTTAACAAAGCCTACATACTAAATGAAACCTAACATAAGTGTTTACGACCCATTACGACCCGTTTAGGTAGCTTATGCTACTTTAACGCGTCGTTCGCGTGAAACGTGTTCGGACCGCCTAACTAGTCCTATGACAAGTGTTATATGCCTAAACATGTTACATAATCAGTTATGTGACAAAAGTTTAGGTTACATATGCTTAATTACCAATTATACATGAAAAGGGTATTCTGGTAATTTACCTAAGGCATATAAACTACTTATCATACAACTACTTAAACGTCGTGACCATAAGGTATAACCTCGGAAGGTTATTCCCTATATACTATGGTCACCTAATGTATTTGGTCGGATCCTAATGATCGACCAAATGGGTCGGGTTCGAAGGTATAAGCGATTTATCAGATCGCTTACCCTACGACCCTAGACAACGTGGTAATCAGTAGGCATAGTCCCAAAGGACTATAACCATCGTGATTACAATCACGTTGCGAAGTTCCACCGAACTTCGCATTGACCATAAACTGGTCAACGCAGAAAGTCAAACAAAGTTTGACTTTCGGACTCGAAAAGAAATAAAAGAAAGAAAAGAACGAAAGAATACTTACGAAGGGTCCCCGAATGCTAATCGTGATCCAAGTAGCTCAGGTATGAAACAATGGTTTCAACCTAGAGCTTCTAAGATCGGATTCTAGTGGGTTTTGCTATGAAATGGGTTGGGTATTTATAGTGTTCTTTGAACCGTTAAGATCGTTTCATGGAAACCGTGCTCGAATCTTGTGCGTACACTTGTTGGAAAGTTATGGTGACTAAAAATGACCCTTAATGATCAGAATGGGCAATTGTGGGTATGTGGTTGTGGATTAAACAGCTGGAATCTGCTGACTGATTGTTCTTATCTGTTCTGGGAGTCTGACGCGGGCCGCGTAAGGATACACATAGATCTTACGCGGGCCGCCTGGCCTGCACAGATCAGAAACATGTTTCAGAAATGACAGTTTTGGTCCCTGTTGGTGTTTAAGGCCATTTCCGACACTTCTAAGGCCTGTAAAGCCAACTTTATGGCCCTAAAATAATGCCTAAACATTTTGGACATGAAACATGCTCATAAATATGTCGGATGTTGGTTCGTTTGGTCGTACGAACGCGATGTTCGCTTAATTACGACGGAATGCGCATAAGCGCGAAAAACGATCCAAAATGCGTGACGAATGGATTTTTCTTATGCCAAACACTAAAATAAAATATTCTAGTGCTTACATAAATTTTTGGATGTCCGGATGTATTCAGAACGTAAGTTATGCGCGAAAATGCAAACTTGTGCACTTTTTGACGCTTTTAGTCCCTGAATGACCCAAAAGTTTATTTTAGCACACCGAACCCCTCAAAGCCTATTTCTAAGCTATGTAAAGGATATTTATGGTATGTTTAACTTATGGTCATGTTTCGGAATGTCTGTTACAGTTCAAATTGGCATACTTTCGCAGTTTGTCAAATTTAGTCCCTGTAGACGAATTAACTTGATTTTACCATACCAAAGCCTTCAAAACTTATTTCTAAGTTATATAAAGGTTATTTAAGGTATGTTAAGCCTATGTCACTGTTCCAGAGTGTTTGTTGCATTAAACTGGTTATATTTACGCGTCGGTGCGCGTATAACCTTCCAGAAAGCGATTTAGAGTTTGAATTTGAACAAAAATTGATATGTGCAAATGATACACATATTTTTACAAATCCCAAGTATGAAATATAATATTTCATTGGTTCGGTATTTGTTTGATGGCCGTGGAGGCACAGGTGTTACACTCGGGTCAAAGTTTTTAACCCATTTAAAATACCTTTCGCTATTAATCACTAATTAATAGTTTCGCGAACCTTATAGCTCTTCCCTGTGATCACAAAACTCACAAAGCGATCGTCAGTTATTATAGTCAAATGGTGTTAACAACACCATTTGACCCGCTTAGTCTAATTGAGCATTTATCTTAATAAGATGGCATTTTGACACCATCTCGCCCCTTGAACCTATCCCGGTTTACCCCGTGAGTTCTCATTAGTTAGAAGACATTTATTAAATTATTTGACCCGTTAAGACTTACACCCACTAGTGTCTTTTCACATCTTTTATACTATCCGTCAACTCGAGTCCGGATATTTATTTTAACCACTTTTTACCCGTAACGATTCACCCCATAACGTATTGTTTCAAATTCCTTATTTACTAGTCTTCACCCGACTAGTTTACCATTTTACCCCCTTTTTACCATAACTTATGGTTTCTCGCCATTTTTACTTATTCTGACTTGCATTGTACCATGTCGGAACATCATATTTCAAACACTTAACATAATTCCCAATCAATATTCACAAGTAAGTGTACTGTAATTTATAAGGGTGCAAGGTTAACTTACCTCGCATCCAAACTATGCCTTACTTTTCCTTATTGATTCGTTTGACCCGCTTCGTCCTCAAGCTTCCACCTAGCTCGTTTAGCGTCAAACTAACATCATCATTCACAAGGTGGTTAGATTAGTCATTAACAAATACGACTATTCCACCTTACATATTTTCTATGTCGAAATCATTATTCGACTTTGTCATTGGTTAGTTTTAACTTTCTACTAGTTAACTACCTCTAATCATATGATACGTGAAATTAACTAAAATCTACATTATGATTAGATTCTGTATTATCACATATCACCCCTAATTAAATCAATTAGGAAATTACGCGTTTCATTCATGGTTTCAACATATGAACATTCATTTAGGCGTTTTAACAAACACCTTGTGGGCATGATTTTTACACATCTACAATCAAGTTCATAACTTGTCATTTAGCCAAGATTAACATCAATTAGGCAAGTTCATATCAAATTTTTACATCAACAAATCTGAATTTACTTCATAGAGTTCAAAATACACTAGAATGATAACTATAACCCTAGTGTTTAACATGCTTTTACAAAACCCACTAATCACCTTCAATGGTGATTATGGAATTCTCAAGCATTGAGCATAATTTCAACAATCTAATGACTAGGGTTTGTTCCTAGACATTATTTCACTCTAATTTCATCCAAACAACATTCATGCAACCCTAATTTCGAATTATAATTGTTCATCCAGAATTTTGGATGGAATCAAATAATGAATTTTCGCATACCTTATGATCCCTTTACGAAGGAGATCACTAATCTTTGCTTGGATTTCGATTTGGGTCAGATTTGTGCCTTCGATTGTTCAATTTTAGCATGAACTAGGGTTTGAGGAAAGCTCTTGGTCGCCCCTGTGTTTTAGTCGAACCAGACACACACTCTTGTGTGTGTTTAGGTTTTATTTTTTTAATAAAACTTATTTCAATTTTGACACCTTTAACCCTCCAACTATCATTAGGTTTTTATTTTAGGTGTTTTCAACACACTAACATGTTACTACAAGGCTTTCCTCTAACTAGGTTATTTTTACTCCTAGTTAGTTCATTCTATTTATTACCGACGTCCAATTTATAAATGAAAAGGTTTATATTTTCGGGGTGTTACAAGTCTACCCCCCCTGAAAGAGGTTTCGTCCCCGAAACCTTATTTATGTATTTCTTTTAATTTCGACTAAACGAACTTAGTTTCGTTTTCAAGACATTCATTCGTTCCTTTCGATCTAATGGTTTCATTTATATTGACGCGTACGTCTTTCATGTGCAAGGCCTCGTGGGCCGTTATTTTTTGCTTATATCCTCTATCTTTATTGACCGAGTTGTCACTTGACCACTTAGTTTCATCAGTCTGTTAACATGTTTATCCCACGCTTGTCTTATATTAGCAAGTGCTTTGCATTTGTCATGACATTTTCCTAACTTTGAATAGTTTTACCGGCTAGACTAATTAGTCGTCGTCACTTCATACCCCGTCATCCGGGTATACTATTTTGCCATCTCCGGCCTTATGTGTGTTTAAGGTTTTCTAAATCCTTTCATACTACTTATGTTTGTTAAAACGTTGCTTTTGACTAAAAACTAAATATTTAGTTTACGTTTTCTCTATCTTACGTCTTTTCTCATGTCTAGGAATTTCCGTTTAAGTTTTATTCCGGACCGTTATTATTTTACATGGAGAATTGTAACCAGTTTTCCACGCTTTACCCAAGTGACCCGTAGGTTCTTTTTCTTAGCCTCGTAGACTTTTTCTCTAGATTTCCACCTTTTAAGGTGAGACTCAACAATTCGTTTTTTTTCTATTTCCGACCCAAGGGTCTTCTTGGTCCCGTAGACCTAGCACTACTTTTAATCTCGTAGGTTATGATGATCCCGTAGATCATCTTTTATTCGTGTCTTTATTTAATGTACGTATATGTTTACTTTCGGACTAATCATCCGACTTTATGGCTCCTTACGTCATTTACACGTCGGTTTGTTCTACTCTTACCGTTTCTTGGTTCATACTTATAATTCTTTACGACCCATTACCCGGATTCTTCATTTTAATGTTTTAACATCCTTGTTTCAATAGTTTGCGTTTTTCCCTTTCTACCCTATCCCATAATCTTTTATATAGATTTGTTAATATCTCGCTCTTTTATTTATTCGGTTCGCGCTTACTTACTTGATCAAGCGTTATTCTTAATTCAACTTGTTTGACTTGTTCGTGTGAAATTTCATCACTTGTGAACGTCAAACTCCGTTCTTTATTCGACCCGTTCGACTTTAAAATAGTTGAACGTAGTTATCAAAATTTCTGTTTGCATATTCTCATCGTCTTTTAGTCATGACTCATATTCCGAGTCTTTTGACTTTCTATTTCGCATTCCCGTCTCTTGGTTTACGCATTCACCCACAATCCTACCCATACATCGGGTATCTTTACCGAAGTCACCATCAAGTAACCATTCTTATATGGTTTTAGACGTCACCTTAATTTGTTTGGTCGTATTAGCGAAATCCATTGCTTTTATTTAGTCAAGTCCTTTATTCTTTTATTCTATCCCTTTGACTTGTCTGCATGAATTTCATCACTTTTGACAGTCAAACTTTATCCCCTATGCCTTAGCATTCACATTAGTTGGTTTGTGTTCTCATTTACTTTAATCTTTGTGCCTTCTCTAGGGCTCGTTATTCTAACGTAATACGCTTCCGTCATCCGACTTGCGTTTACGTTTACTATCGAACATTTTACTTATTTGATTCATTTGGGTACCTTTTTAATTCGTCTCATTCACCCCATCCTTACTACATTGGACGTAAATGCGTCCACTACAAGAAGTTCATGGTATCATATGCCACTACTTACTTGGCCAGAGTAAGCGATTAACACATGACACACATGACCTTTTTATAGTTTTCACATCACGGCCTATGTAAGTAACGCCTCTATTTATTTCATATCTCTGATTTCATTTAGTAAAACTTTATTTAATTGCAAAACAACAATCATTAGTTTTACTAGTTTTACATTTGAACTTGTAGAATGTTTTCTTTTCTATCGAACTATTATATAATCACATTCGTAAATGTGATCGCTACTTTTCTCAATAGCATTATATTGAGAATTACACACTTGGATAATTACTTCTGTCCAAGTTTTTATATAATTTAATCCTGTTATTGTTTTGTTATTCATTATTGTGAATAACACTTCTTTCTACTTATTTACTCTTGGAAACCTCATTCTGAATAGATATCCTATTCAGGCTTTCTAAGTTTTATCCTATATATGCAACCGTCATTCTCTACTTGTTTGTTGCATATTACTATTTGTGCGATAATTTAAAACGTGCACCTGGTAATGCTTGCCCTAACGGGTCTTCCATGCCTATATCCTTGTTCGTGATCATTACGCGATTTAGATCCTTGATGAGTATGCTCTGCTCGTCATACCTCGGACCGTTTCACCGTCATGTCCGTCACTTGTTACACTCTCGCCATCTTCAGGTGCGAGTATCCTTCAACTAAACATTTACAAAAGTTAGTAATTTTGACATTAATAAACGCCCGTATTGTAATACAAGGCTTTTTACTATACGTGTCAACGCACCTGATTTCGTTAACTATACCAGTCATTTTCATTGGGGTAACGTGTATTACACGATAACCCTATGTGTTTTTCACAACATTTTAATCATACTAAACCATTAACATACATGTACTTACCGGATTTACGATCAAGTCTCGAACCGAACACTTTACCCTTTAACCTTGAGCTATGATTACCAACTTCTAACACCCATTCTATCAATTCAGGGTTTAACGTATAGTTTATGAAAACAATCAAGTAATTAGGATTACATATACATTGAAAAATACTGGTTAATTAACACTTTTTACAATTTAAAAGTTTATAACATAATGTAATTAAGTTCGTCATTTAAAATATACAACGAAACGGTGTGCAGAAGCTTGTATCTAGATCGTGTTCAGTTCTTCGATGAGCTTGATCATCACCTGACATCCCAAGATATACCTACGATTTAATAACCATCACAAACATTAGTTTTGATAGTTTTATAATGTAATAAACCAAGTTCTTTAGGCCAAAAATTGAACAAACAACAAATCTACAACATATATGTCCGTCGCGTGCCGCGACGGGTTCAACCCCAGTTGTCGCGTGCCGCGACGGTTTGTTGCATGCCGCGACGGTGAACTTGATTGGTCGTCGCACGATGCGACGGCCTTGTTTCGACAGAAATGTTGTTTCTTTGAGATCCAGATTCCCAGCACAATTACTCAACTTATAAATTCACAAAAACGTGCATATCTTTCGAACTACATATCCGTTTTACACGATTTCTTTTCCTACACGACCGTAATTTAATTGTCCATCATATGGAGCTAACATCCAACACCTGGATTAACAAAAGTATGGGCTTTTAAGCTTTCTGCTTAAAATATAATTACTACATTTTGACCCGTTCATGTATTTATCAAACAAACAAGTTTGTTTGATCCCTATTTCCCATAAATCTCTTAAATTCAATATTGTCTATCATATTAGTCTCAATCATGGGTTATTACACATCATTAACCCGTTTATGGTTATGTGCTTTGTCGCAACCCCCGATCCCTTATCTGTCCCGGGAACGGGCGGACGCGAACTCAGAATTCTGGTGGTATCGGTTTGTTAATTTGGCAGCAGAAATTACATCAGGACCGTAGTTAGGAAATGTTTATCAGAGTAAAACCACCTTCTTTGATATTAATAATAACATTGGTAAAACCCGAGTTTCTTATTACAACATGTTTGTAGGGATAAATCCTATTTTATTTAATTTAAAACATCGTCTTTTAGGTAACTTTTATAGCCACATTTTTCCCAAGCCGTCAGTCTCTCCAGCTGGCTTTTTACTAATTGGCTGTCACATTGTGTTACCTGAAACGCGTTTTAAAAACATTTGTCAGTGGGAAATACTGGTGAGTGAATCCCAGTTTAATCAAGAAACATTAATTTAATTTAAACAGTATTGAGAGCGATTACAATGTTTATATCTACACAATTACTCCTTTAGTACTGTCAAACCTGACTTGTGGGTCATATTACACATTAGCTAACTCATTGTCCAATGGTAACGTATTGTCATCCCGACTTACTACTCACAGTGTAGTACATTTTGTATACAAAACCCCAACATACCGGCAGTAATTGAAGAATTACAAAGACTCAATCACTGCTTAATCGCATTGTAAAACATTTAAGGTTTTGTAAAATATTACAAAAAGGTTAACAAAAAGGAGATTACTCACATTGCTGTCTTAGATTTTCCGTAAGGGTTTCCTGAGAATTATCTATAATTTACACAAATGTACATGCGTTAGTATTAATAACCCATTTTAACATTAGCAATACCCTCCCTGAGACGGCATTCCAACGACTACGTTGGGCAGAACCACGACAGCCGTTACGGAACCATAGATCAATCGGGCAGCGTATCTAATACGTATCCAGGGGTTATAATACTTACAACGGAGCAGAACTTCGCTAATTAGGGGGGTATAATACCCGCTTATAAAGCCTATTATTCAGAAATTTGCTTAAGAAAGAAAGAAATGAACGAATTCAACTGAGATCTGATGCGTTCTATTTATAGTTGCTGAGTTTGGCTTTGTCGCGGCCCGCGTAACATAAGGGAAGGGCGTACGCGGCCCGCGTTGAACCAGGTCAACGTGTAGCCCATCCGGATCACTATGTAGGCTCGACATGTGTTGGGCCACGTGGCCGCACCGGGCTGCGCCACAATTTGGGACTCTCGCAGCCCACGTTAACTTAACGGGGATCTTACGCGGCCCGCCTATACTTAAAAACTAACGAAATCAGGTTTTAACCTTGATACCGCCCGCGTAAGGTTTGGGGTGGGTCTACGCGGCTCGCCTCAGCCCAAAAGTTAAATTTTTAATTATTTTTAATACTATTTGACATATTTGAGGCCCGTTTTTGCGTATGGGGTGTATTTTGGGACATTTTGGAATATTTTAAAATATACTAGCGTGTCGGAAAATAATCGAGGGTGTCGATTTATTGAGGATTGTTACATCCTCCCCACCTTGTTTTAGAGCTCGTCCTCGAGATCTACTGGAACAGGTGTGGATATTTCCTTTGCATTTCTGACTCGAGCTCCCATGTGTACTCAGGTCCTCTTTTGGATTCCCACTTCACTTTGACCAGAACTAATCTCTTATGTTTGAGATTCTTGACTTTCCTGTCTTCAATCTGTAGAGGCCTTTCTACAAACTTGAGTTGTTCATTTACCTCTATATCCTTAAGAGGTACCATTAGCGATTTATCAGCTAAGCATTTCTTGAGATTAGATACATGAAACACATCATGTATTCCTGCCATTTCCTCTGGCAATTGTAGCTGATAGGCTACAGGTCCTATTCTTCTAATAATCTCAAAAGGTCCAATATACCTGGGACTTAGCTTTCCTCTTTTGATGAATCTTACTACTCCTTTCCAAGGAGAGACTTTCAACAATACTTTATCTCCTACTTGAAATTCCAATGGCTTGCATCGGTTATCAGCATAACTCTTCTGTCGATCACGTGCTGCTTTCATTCGTTTCTTGACTTGAATAATCTTGCCGGTTGTTTCTTGCACCATTTCAGGTCCAGATAATTGCTTCTCCCCAATTTCTGCCCAACAGACTGGGGTTTGGCACTTTCGTCCATAAAGTGCTTCGAATGGTGCAGCATTGATACTTGTGTGATAACTATTATTATAAGAAAATTCTATTAAAGGTAAGTGATCATCCCAATTACCTCCGAAATCAATTACACAAGCTCTAAGCATGTCCTCCATTGTCTGAATTGTTCTTTCGCTTTGTCCATCTGTTTAAGGGTGATAAGCTGTGCTCAGATTTAACTTGGTTCCCATTGCCTTTTGGAAACTTGACCAAAAATGAGAGGTAAATCGACTATCTCTATCAGAAATGATTGATAAAGGAATTCCATGTAATGAAACAATTTCATTTACATATAATTTAGCTAGTTGTTCCATACTAAAAGTTTCCTTCATTGGTAGGAAATGAGCTGACTTAGTTAGTCTATCTACAATCACCCAGATTGTATTATTACCTTTCCTTGTTTTGGGTAATTTAGTAACAAAATCCATTGTTATTAATTCCCATTTCCATACTGGCATTTCTAACTGTTGTAACAAACCTAAGGGTTTCTGGTGTTCAGCTTTAACTTGTGAACAAGTTAAACATTTAGAAACATAGGCTGCTATGTCTTTTTTCATTCCTATCCACCAGAAATTTTTTCTTAAATCCTGGTACATTTTATCATTTCCTGGATGCATCGTATACTTAGACTTATGGGCTTCTTCTAATATACGATGATGTAGGTTTCCTAATTTAGGTATCCACATTCTCTTTTTATGGAATCTCCAAATTCCATCTGTTCCTTGTTCTAATTCCTTAATCATACCTTTTAGTTTTTCAGCATCATCCTTGATTACTGATTCTTGTGCTTCTCTTATTTGATCATTTAAATCTACTTGCAGATTCAATTTAAGAGAACGTACCCTTTTTGGCTTTTCATGATACTTTCGGCTTAAAGCATCTGCCACTACATTTGCTTTTCCTTCATGATACTGGATATCACAATCATAGTCACTAAGCATCTCCATCCAGCGTATTTTTCTCATATTCAACTCCTTTTGCCCAAAAACATACCTAAAACTCTTATGATCAGTGAATATGGTAAACTTACTACCATAAAGGTAATGTCTCCAAATCTTAAGGGCAAAAATTATAGCTCCTAATTCCAAATCATGGGTTGAATAATTCTCTTCATGATTCTTAAGTTGCCTAGATGCATAAGCTATAACCTTTTGGCGTTGCATCAATACACATCCATTACCTAATTTAGAAGCGTCACAATAGACTACAAAGTCTTCAGTTCCTTCTGGTAACGCTAGTATGGGTGTATGGGTTAATCTTTGCTTAAGAATTCTAAATGCTTCTTCTTGTTTTGGTCCCCATTCAAACTTAATGGATTTACAGGTTAACTTAGTTAAAGGAATGACTATTCTAGAAAAATCTCGAATAAACCTTTTATAATAACCGGCCAATCCTAAGAAACTTCTAACCTCGGTTGGTGACTCAGGGGTTTTCCATTTGGTAATTGCTTTGATCTTTGTTGGATCTACATGAATTCCTTCATGGTTCACTAAGTGTCCAAGAAATTGTACCTGTTCTAGCCAAAACTTGCACTTTGAAAATTTAGCATAAAGCTTTTCCTTTCTTAATAGACTTAAAAGTGCGTGCAAATGCTTTGCATGTTCCTCTTTACTCTTAGAATAAATTAGAATATCATCTATAAAAACAATTATGAATTTATCCAAATATGGCTTACATATTCGGTTCATCATGTCCATAAATGCGGCTGGGGCATTGGTTAAACCAAATGGCATGACAGTAAATTCATAATGATCATACCTTGTTCTGAAGGCAGTCTAAGGAATATCCTCTTCCTGTACCTTTAATTGATGATATCCTGACCTTAAATCGATTTTAGAGAAAAATCGAGCTCCTTGCAGTTGGTCGAACAGATCATCGATTCTCGGTAATGGGTACCGATTCTTAATCGTGACTTTGTTCAATTCACGGTAATCAATGCACATACGCATTGATCCGTCCTTCTTTTTAACGAATAATATTGGCGCTCCCCATGGCGACGAACTTGGCTGTATGAATCCTTTCTTCAATAATTCATCTAATTGTTTCTTTAGTTCCTGCATTTCAGCTGGTTCCAAACGATAAGGCGCTTTGGCAATTGGTGCTGTTCCAGGCAGTAGGTGAATTCTGAATTCAACTTCTCTGTCTGGTGGTAGTCCTGGTAATTCTTCTGGAAATACATCTGAAAACTGAGACACTACTAGAATGTCTTTTAGTTCTTTTCCTTTAGTGTTAGTGATTATGGAAATCAAATACACTATAGAATCTTTTCTTATATAACTTGCAGTTTTCATCACAGAGATGAATTTTGTGAATCTAGATGGTTTATCTCCTTTTATTGTGATCTTTTCACCTTTTGGTGAATTTACTTGAATTGACTTTTGATCACATAAAATACTGGCTTTATTGGCTATTAACCAATCCATTCCTAAAACAATATCAAATCCTGCCAGATTCATGGGATAAAGGTTTGCCCTAAACTTCTGATTTAAAATTTCTACTCTTGCTCCCTGCAAGAATTCAGAAATCCTAACTGTTTCTCCATTAGCTGTCTCTACTAGACATTCTTGTGGTAGTTTAGTTAATGACTGATTTAGAAGTTTGAAAAACGAAGTATTAATAAAACTTTGGTTTGCACCAGAGTCAAATAATACTTTAGCAAAAACATCATTAACTAAAAACATACCAGCTATCACGTCTGGAATCATCTTGGCTTCATCTGCAGTCAGAACAAATGCTCTAGCATTTTTAGTGTTCTTGTTGTTTGCAGCTGGGGCTAGTTTTGGACAGTTTGGCCTGATATGACCTTTTTCTCCACAGTTGTAGCATAATCCATTACTGGATTTCTTCCTGCAATTTTCTTCCTTGTGTCTTGGCATCTTGCAATAATTGCAAAGAGTAGAGCATTTTCCCGAATGCTTTTTCTTGCAGACCTTGCAGAATGGTGCAGAGGTAGAACCCATATTCCTACGGTTGTAATTCCCAGAACGGAATTCTTGAGTAAGCCTCTGTGCTAGATTTTTCCTCTGGTCTTCTTCTCTAGTACGGACTAATTCATCTGTCAAGGTGTTGGTTAGTTCTACAACTTCTTCTATGGTTTGAGGTCTAGCTGCCTTGACTACATGCCTAATCTCTCCGATTAATCCCCAGATGTAACGGGAGATTAATACCGGCTCTGGTGATGCAAGGGTTGGTACTATTCTAGCATATTCAAAGAATAACTTTGTGTACCCCTTACTATCCACTCCATTCATCCTAAGGCTTAGGAATTTGTTTGCTATTTGTTCTTTTTCATTAGGAGGGCAGAACTTCCTTTCTACCATGTTCCTAAATTCTTCCCATTCCATATTGTATACCCTATCACTTCCTTTTGACTGGAGGATAGTGTTCCACCATTCTAAGGCTGAGTTCTTAAATAGATTGGAAGCAAACATTATCTTGTCTTCTTCCGCACATTTACTTATTTTTAGAACAACCCCAGTCTTTTCTATCCAGCGTAAAGCTGCAATAGGTTCTTCATTGCCCAAGAATTCTAACGGTTTACAGGACCAGAATTCTTTGTAAGAACAACCATAAGGCATGGTTCTTCTTCTTTTGGGAATGGGCGCTTGAAGTACAGGGCCATTGTTCACGCTGTGTTCTGGTTCAATTGGTCGCTTACTGCAATGTTTACTTTTATTATTCGCTTCTTGAACCGTTTGAATAATAAATGGCATTGCATCTATGATTCCTTGTGCCACTATGTGTTGAACGACACTATTATCCATTTGGTTTCCATTGTTATTGATGCTCGGATTCTCATTAACCACGTTAATGTTACTCTGGTTATCATTATTCAGATTTCCTTGATTTTCTTCATCGGCCATCTGAATTTTAAACATTTACCCCATATTAATATCACAAAATAATATTTCATATAGTCATTCACATGACACGCAATTTAGCCAAAAGCGTCGATCATTGCGACTTTACTCTATTCATCTACTATATATCTATTACACACCAGTACTGAAATAAAAATTACAATACCAACATAAATAAATAATAGTAGGCATCCGTACACACATATTTTATTTTATTTTTATTTTATTATTTTATTATTATATTATTATTACTATTACCATCTCCTCCATCACATCACGGATATGGATTCATCCAAAAATCCATATTGCACTCATCGTATTTCCATACGAGTCGCTCTCCCACCTGTTGCATTCTCTCACTGCTTTCTAAAATTTCCTCACCAAATGTCCTAAGTTCTTGTACGTTTTCTGCACTCATTGGGGGTGCAGGTTCTAGGACTGGGTTCGGAATCTGGGGTGCGGGTTCTTGATGTGGGGGTGTAGGTGCCTGGAATTGGTAAGGATCATCTAAGATCTCCCTAATGTATTCATCGTGGAAATAGGGATCTAAAGGGTCCAAACCTAGGTAGGCTTCTACGTTCTACATGGGTGTGTCTTCATGTATCGGGTAACGTTGCACATAGTCCCTAACGTCGTCCCACCAGGGATCATAATTTGGGTCTAGGAAATTTGGTGCAGGTACCCTAGGGATTTCTTCTGGATCGAATTCATGCATCTCTACTTGGTTTTCAGGGTTTTCTCTCTCCATCGGTTGGTCAGGGATTGGTGGCTGTGATTGAGGTGCTATTATTTGCTCCAGATTAGGGTCAGCTGCAGTGGTTGCTAGGATGTGGATATTGGCTATACCCCTATTTATCATATCCTGGGCATAGGCATCTGTCTCTCTCTTGGCTGCTGCTAGTACCCTCTGATCTTGTAACTTTTTCATACGTTTTCTACGCTCGTGTGCCCCTCTACTGAACTATCCCCTCTTTTTCTGAGGAAATGGCTCTTCTAACTGAGCCTTAAACACAAAGATTCCTTCTTTCGTATCAGCAGAGTACCCTGAGAGGGCAGGCTGAGAAGAGGAGGTGCCTTCGCTTCTAGGCGAACCAGACAATTGACGGTACGCGTCAGATGGTCCTTGGTCGCTCATACTGTAAACTAACAGATAGTCAAATAACACATAACAATAAATACAGTTATGCACGTATTTCTGTAATTTATTTCCTAACACAAAAATTAAAATTTAAGTGTCAGCAGAACACTTCTTTGGCTTAGACCAGTGGCTAGGCTCTGATACTACCTTCTATCGCAACCCCCGATCCCTTATCTGTCCCGGGAACGGGCGGACGTGAACTCAGAATTCTGGTGGTATCAGTTTGTTAATTTGGCAGCGGAAATTACATCAGGACCGTAGTTAGGAAATATTTATCAGAGTAAAACCACCTTCTTTGATATTAATAATCACATTGGTAAAACCCGAGTTTCTTATTACAACATGTTTGTAGGGATAAACCCTATTTTATTTAATTTAAAACATCGTCTTTTAGGTAACTTTTATAGCCACATTTTTCCCAAGCCGTCAGTGCTCTCCAGCTGGCTTTTTGCTAATTGGCTGTCACATTGTGTTACCTGAAACGCGTTTTAAAAACATTTGTCAGTGGGAAATACTGGTGAGTGAATCCCAGTTTAATCAAGAAACATTAATTTAATTTAAACAGTATTGAGAGCGATTACAATGTTTATATCTACACAATTACTCCTTTAGTACTGTCAAACCTGACTTGTGGGTCATATTACACATTGGCTAACTCATTGTCCAATGGTAACGTATTGTCATCCCGACTTACTACTCACAGTGTAGTACATTTTGTATACAAAACCCCAACATACCGGCAGTAATTGAAGAATTACAAAGACTCAATCACCGCTTAATCGCATTGTAAAACATTTAAGGTTTTGTAAAATATTACAAAAAGGTTAACAAAAAGGAGATTACTCACATTTTTGTCTTAGATTTTCCGTAAGGGTTTCCTGAGAATTATCTATAATTTACACAAATGTACATGCGTTAGTATTAATAACCCATTTTAACATTAGCAATACCCTCCCCGAGACGGCATTCCAACGACTATGTCGGGCAGAACCACGACAGTCGTTACGGAACCCTAGATCAATCGGGCAGCGTATCTAATACGTATCCAGGGGTTATAATACTTACAACGGAGCAGAACTTCGCTAATTAGGGGGTTATAATACCCGCTTATAAAGCCTATTATTCAGAAATTTGCTTAAGAAAGAAAGAAATGAACGAATTCAACTGAGATCCGATGCGTTCTATTTATAGTTGCTGAGTTTGGCTTTGTCACGGCCCGCGTAACATAAGGGAAGGGCCTACGCGGCCCGCGTTGACTCCAGGTCAACGTGTAGCCCATCCGGATCACTATGTAGACTCGACATGTGTTGGGCCACATGGCCGCACCGGGCTGCGCCACAATTTGGGACTCTCGCGGCCCGCGTTAACTTAACGGGGATCTTACGCGGCCCGCCTATACTTAAAAACTAACGAAATCAGGTTTTAACCTTGAAACCGCCCGCGTAAGGTTTGGGGTGGGTCTACGCGGCCCGCCTCAGCCCAAAAGTTAAATTTTTAATTATTTTTAATACTATTTAACATATTTGAGGCCCGTTTTCGCGTATGGGCTGTATTTTGGAATATTTTAAAATATACTAGCGTGTCGGAAAATAATCGAGGGTGTCAGTTTATTGAGGATTGTTACATGCTTAATTTGACCCGCTAAGGGTATTTACGCACTTTTACGCATAGCCTCCTATATTCAATTCTATCATCACAATTTCTCAATTCTATCAAGTGGTATTCCGCCACAACTATTATGGTGGTGGATTTTAGGTGTCACAATTATTTATTCCGAATTCACTCCCTTTCGGTTGTTATTTTACGACATGAAGCTATTTTGAGGCATCCAGAAAGGATTTATGCCTATGCTTCAACACTTAACTAAACTTTACTTTATCCTAATAGATGTTTCTAAATGACTCTTAAGGGTCATTTATCCGATTTACCCATCAAGGGCGTTTTGGTCAACTTTAGTCCCTCATTTACGGCGAATGACTTCAATCAATATATTTGACCAAAATTTCACATTTTAGCCATATTCTTACTTATACATACCTGGCTCGGGTCAAAGTTTTTAACTCGTTTAAAATACCATTCGCTATTAATCACAAATTAATAGTTTCGCGAACCTTATAACTCTTCCCCGTGATCACAAAACTCACAAAGCGATCGTCAGTTATTATAGTCAAATGGTGTTAACAACACCATTTGACCCGTTTAGTCTAATTGACCATTTATCTTAATAAGATGGCATTTTGAAACCATCTCGCCCCTTGAACCTATCCCGGTTTACACCGTGAGTTCTCATTATTTAGAAGACATTTATTAAATTATTTGACCCGTTAAGACTTACACCCAATAGTGTCTTTTCACATCTTTTATACTATCCGTCAACTCGAGTCCAGATATTTATTTTAACCACTTTTTACCCGTAACGATTCACCCCATAACGTATTGTTTCAAATTCCTTATTTACTAGTCTTCACCCGACTAGTTTACCATTTTACCCCCTTTTTACCATAACTTATGGTTTCTCGCCATTTTTACTTATTCTGACTTGCATTGTACCATGTCGGAACATCAAATTTCAAACACTTAACATAATTCCCCATCAATATTCACAAGTAAGTGTACTGTAATTTATAAGGGTGCAAGGTTAACTTACCTCGCATCCAAACTATGCCTTACTTTTCCTTATTGATTCGTTTGACCCGCTTCGTCCTCAAGCTTCCACCTAGCTCGTTTAGCCTCAAACTAACATCATCATTCACAAGGTGGTTAGATTAGTCATTAACAAATATGACTATTCCACCTTAAGTATTTTCTATGTCGAAATCATTATTCGACTTCGTCATTGGTTAGTTTTAACTTTCTACTAGTTAACTACCTCTAATCATATGATACGTGAAATTAACTAAAGTCTACATTATGATTAGATTCCGTATTATCACATATCACCCCTAATTAAATCAATTAGGAAATTACGCGTTTCATTCATGGTTTCAACATATGAACATTCATTTAGGGGTTTTAACAAACACCTTGTGGGCATGATTTTTACACATCTACAATCAAGTTCATAACTTGTCATTTAGCCAAGATTAACATCAATTAGGCAAGTTCATATCAAATTTTTACATCAACAAATCTGAATTTACTTCATAGAGTTCAAAATACACTAGAATAATAACTATAACCCTAGTGTTTAACATGCTTTTACAAAACCCACTAATCACCTTCAATGGTGATTATGGAATTCTCAAGCATTGAGCATAATTTCAACAATCTAATGACTAGGGTTTGTTCCTAGACACTATTTCACTCTAATTTCATCCAAACAACATTCATGCAACACTAATTTCAAATTATAATTGTTCATCCAGAATTTTGGATGGAATCAAATAACGAATTTTCGCATACCTTATGATCCCTTTACGAAGGAGATCACTAATCTTTTATTGGATTTCGATTTGGGTCAGATTTGTGCCTTCAATTGTTCAATTTTAGCATGAACTAGGGTTTGAGGAGAGTTCTTGGTCGCCCCTTTGTTTTAGTCGAACCAGACACACACTCTTGTGTGTGTTTGGGTTTTATTTATATTTTTTAATACAACTTATTTCAATTTTGACCCCTTTAACCCTCCAACTATCATTAGGTTTTTAGTTTAGGTGTTTTCAACACACTAACCTATTACTAAAAGGCTTTCCTCTAACTAGATTATTTTTACTCCTAGTTAGTTCATTCTATTTATTACCGACGTCCAATTTATAAATGAAAAGGTTTTTATTTTTGGGGTGTTACAGCTTCAAATGGTCAGAAATATGATGTAAGCTAGGTATAGAGATACTCAAGCTGATATAAAGGCCATAAAAGCTCATCTGCTTCAAACCACTGGCGCTTCTCCTCCTACAGTTGTTTATGTCGAATACCCTGATGATGCCAAAAAGGGGGAGAAAGGAAAGAAGGGAAAAAAAGGTTTATATCTACCACCAGATCCAATGTCTAAACCTGTGGTAGAGATTCCAAGGCCAGATGGTTCTAAAAAGGTTGATGTGACTCAAAATGGATTTGCTGATCAAAAAGCAAACAAGAAAGAGACAATGGAAATAAAAGGGTAAAAAAGATTTGAGAAAGAGAAGAAAGTTATGATGGGAAAGGAAAGAAATACTACCAGAAAGGTTAGCCAACTCAAAACCACACCTTCCAAAACCACTAAACATACTCCTCAAATTCCCAAAAGTTCCTCACATCAAACCTCCAAGCCAACAGATGTTGTTTCAACCACTGCCCCCATCATTTCATCAACCATTACTCAATCCACTGCCATACCAAAAACAACATCACCATCACAAAAACCACCTGCCAAAAAGCAGAAGACAACAGTTGATACATCAATAGTTGTAGTGACAACAGTTGTTGAAACACCAGTTGTTTCAACAGCAGTTAGCACTTCAAACACCACCACTCAACCCACAAATACACTACCAACCACTCCAAAGCACAAAAGAAGAAGGGTAACAAATATTGTACTTGAAGATGACACTTCTCCACTTCCAACATCTTCATAACCTCTGATCTTAGCCACTATTCCAAACCCTATTCCAATCTCTTCAGTTCAAGCCCTTGATCCAAACACTGCCTTAGTCCCTTTGGGAGTACAATATCCTTTGGATCTTCCAGCAGTTTGGGAGGAGATCAAATCCTTCTACTCTGAAGATGATCCTGAAAAGAGGAATCTCCCATCTCTTCAAGGTTATCCTCTGCCAAGAAACATAAAAGAGTATCTGAAACTGAAGGCTTAACAAGCAGAGGATATATCAGAAAGAGACACAAAGGGAAAATCTAATAAAGACATTCAGAGGAATTTGCAATATCTGCTCACCAAAGTCAGAACTTTATAGCAGTTCTCAAAAGACCTTTGTCAGAAACTGTCAGAAAAGGATGATGAAAGCTTAAAACAAGACTACATTAAGCACATCATGGCATACAAGAAATATAAGGCAGAAAAGTATCAGTACAAGGAATGGACCATAAGTGAGCTCGATGAGGAGATAGCAAGAATCCAAAAGATGGTTGATGACAAAATAAAGAAAACTCCTCCAGTTTGGTCCAAATATAAAAAGAATGTACCTGAAAGGACCTTGAAGCTGAAAAGAATGAAAGAAGAGTTTATAGCTACAAACTATGGCTCAAGGAATCAGGTTACAAGGTGGTCAGAGGTGAAAGTATTAGACACCTGCAAAAGGTTAGAAAAATTAAGAAAGAAAGATCACATAGCTCCCAAAGAGCCAGATTATCCATAAGCAGTGGTTCCAGTGAAACAGGCCTTGCCAATCAAAAGATCCACTGCTCCACCTGCTGCTATGCTTTATCAAAGAAGGAAGCAACAGCAGATGGAGGAAGAAGTAAAAGAAGACAAGGCTTAAGAAGAATATATTATGAAGATGGTTCTTCAGACAATGATGGCAGAAAATCCAGACTTAGCTAAATCTCAAGACCTTGCCAAAGTTGTCATAACCAGGCCTCCATCACCAAACTCATCAAAAATAAAAACTCTCCCAAGAAACCCACTGGACTAAAAAATACTAAAGTGGAAGTCTGATCAAAAGACCCATGTATTGACTCTGCTCAAGTCCAATGGTGAAGTGAAGCATATTTCAAGGGAAAATACACTTGGCCTGAGTGTAGAAGATTTACCAGATGTCACACCCCCAAAATCCACACGCGGAGTATTACCGCTTGGAGGCGTGACTGACCAGGATCAAGCCACCAATCATATTGAACAAGCATGTAAGTAGACATAATTCAACCAACCAATATGAAAGGTGTTCAAAAACCAAAGCATAGTTAAGTGTTTAGCGGAAGCATAATTTGTAAAACCCATAGCAAGTATTAAATATGAAATAAAGTAATGTTTAAAGCATGGCACACATCGCCATGTCCCACAACGTCCGTTCCTCCCTGTGCAAGCTCCATGGGTACCTAATGACCTGCAAGGCATGTAGCAACAAATCAACAACAAAGTTGAGCGAGTTCACAGTTGGTTGTTTGGTTATAGTATTCATTTCGTAAATCGTATGTTCGTTTTGTAAACCATGTATCGTATTAATCCTTATCGCGGCCAATCCAGGCATATGTGCGATGAATAGTGGGGGCTTCCCATGTGTTACAAGACCACGCGTATCGACTGCTACGAAAATGTAAGAGGTGCCCTAAGTCAATGTCTATCAGCATTGACCCTTTGCGTGCTAGTGTGAACTCACCTTGGTTTAATAGTAATGTGGAAGTCTGTGTTACAAGACCACGCGTACGTGCCCTTCTACCGAGGACAGTAATAATTAGTTTAATAGTAATGGTTGTACGAGTAGTTATTCAATCCCATTCCCAACCCCTGGGAATCCCATGCCTTGGCTAGTGTGAACTCACCTTGGTTTGCTCGGCAGATACACAGAAAAGTTACTTGAGCTAGTTGAGGCTAACCACGTCCTAACATGGTTACCACACAAGTCAGTTCTAGGTTCAAGTAAAGCACGTATGATTACACATAGTCTAACAGGTTGTGAACACGTATTGATCATGGCAAACACATAATTCATGTTAACACATTAACAGTCATAACGTATCCAACTTGTGCGATTTAAAAGATTGGGCTCAAAATTAAACGGCCCACATAATTAAACGTGGATCTCTAGTGCGATCGGGATCTCTTGTGCGATCCGAGATCCCCTTGTGCGATTCGAACTAGTCCGGCCCAAACATGTACCCGGCCCAAATAATTTAACAAGGCATGACTTGTGCGATTTAATAGTCTTGTGCGACTATTGATATCTTGTGCGATCGGTATTATGTGATCAGTTATAGAAATCACTAAATTTAAGGAAATCAGTTACATTCATAGTTGTCACAATCAATACTTAACAGTTTCAAATTCAACTAATACTCGATCAAACCAAATCATATGAATTCGAATCATATTCAACACATAACAACCTACACAATAACTATTAGATCATGGCATTAGAATCATACATCACATCAATTAACACATGCAGATAAGTAATGCCGCCCTTATCTAACTAATATTCAAATAAATACCTTATCAAAACACCCAACAATGGCCGACATATGTTATTGCTTCCATGATACTATTGGACCAAATTATATAATGGCTGTACATTTGATTCAACATATATTTTAGTCAAAAGTTGACTGTTACCTTCCCACAAGTCTCGATTTCATAAATAAACCACCACTTCAACATTTGCCATACATGCAAGACTAGTGACAACTAATAGGATGACTTCATGCTTTGGTTAGATCTACACATGGCCACATGTATTCAATTATATTTGACCGATAATGCAACAGTTATCTACCAACATTCATTTACTAGTTAACAAAAATCATCAAAGCCATCCAATCTACATCAATCAATCGCTATGGATTCAATACATACAATCAATAGTCATATCATTACTACTGATCAACACAGCCTAATTCGAACAACATCACACTTTCTCATCATGTACTTAATCATATTTTAAGATCGTGACTTTATCATAAAGAAACTTGATTCGTTTATAATTACAATCATCACATCAGCAACACTTATATATATGCGATCAATCTAAGCAACAACTAACAAATACCATAAAGCCCATAATCATCATACAAATATGAAATCATAAGCAAGAATCACTAACTGAAGACCCAATTAATCGAGATGCAATCACAAGTAGAAGGGGGGGGGGGGTCTTGTTACTGCCGTCGCACCCTAAATGAAAAGGTAGGGTTTGATATGATCTACTATCCTTCCTAGTCATTCACGTAATATGAAAATATAAGGACAAGGGATTTGGGCCGGTTGTCATGTTAATAGAAACAAGGGTTTGGGCCTAACAGATCTCATTTTGTTTTTAATTATACAACCATGATACTAATACAAAATATGTATACAAATACACACATAATACACACCATATATAACATATCAATCACAATACGTTTTAACATATTACAAACGTATACAGTTGTGAAACAAACAAGTCGTGTAAACAAATCACCTAAACGATTAACGTGCAGTAAATGCGAAGATGAAATCTTGGAAACACGAGTTGTCACATTATCCCCAACTTGAAAGAAATTTCGTCCCGAAATTTGGTACGTACTCACTGAGGAAGCTAGTTAAGTTGTATGGTTTTCCTGGGGTGTCACATCCTCCCCCCGTTGATCTGGAATTTCGTCCCGAAATTCCGCAGTAGCTTCAGCCTCAGCAGTGGTTATACTGTTTGCGAACAATTGGGGATACTTTTGTTTCATCTAATCTTCGCGTTCCCAGGTGAACTCTGGGTCGCGACGTGAGTTCCAACGAACTCGAACGAGAGGTATTCTAGTGCGCTTGAGGACCTTAACATCCCGGTCCGTGATTTCAATTGGTTCCTCGACGAATCGTAACTGCTCGTCAATAGTGAGCTCCTTCGAAGGAACTATGTGGGTCTCATCTGACAGACACTTCTTCAGATTCGACACGTGGAAAACGTTGTGAACTGTACTGAGTTCTGCTGGTAAGTTCGGTTCGTAGGCCACCCTGCCTATTTTCTCTATGATTTCAAAAGGTCCGACGTATCTCGGGTTAAGTTTGCCTCGTTTACCAAAACGAACAACACCCTTCCAGGGTGAAACTCTGAGTAGCACTCGCTCCCCAACCTGGAGCTCGAGTGGTTTCCTGTCCTTATCGGCGTAGTTTTTCTGACAGTCACGAGCCGCCGCCATTCGTTGTCGTATTTGAGCAATTCGCTCTGTTGTGTCTACCACAAGTTCTGGACCAGTGATCTGACTATCCCCCACCTCTGCCCAACAAAGAGGTGACCGGCATTTATGCCCGTACAATGCCTTGAACGGAGCAGCTTTAATGCTGGTGTGGTAGCTATTATTGTACGAAAATTCCACAAGTGGCAGATGTTTTTCCCAGCCGTTGCCAAAGTCAATTACACATGCCCTAAGCATGTCTTCGAGGGTCTGGATGGTACGTTCAGACTGCCCATCCGTTTGCGGGTGATAAGCTGTGCTCATATCTAGCCGTGAGCCAAAGGACTTGTGCATTGCTTGCCATAGTTCTGAAGTAAAACGTGCATCACGATCAGAGATAATAGAGGTGGGCACTCCGCGCCTCGAAACCACTTCCTTCAAGTAAACGTCTGCTAATGTAGAGAACTTGTCAGTTTCTCTGATAGCTAAGAAGTGAGCAGACTTTGTGAGTCGATCCACGATCACCCAAATAGTATCGTTACCACGTTGAGATCTGGGCAGGCCAGTGACAAAATCCATGGAAATTTTCTCCCATTTCCATTGTGGTATTTCTGGTTGTTGAAGTAGGCCTGAAGGTTTCTGATATTCCGACTTGACCCTCGCACAAGTCAAGCACTTGTTAACGTATGTTGCTATGTGAGCTTTCATGCTAGGCCACCAATACATAGTTTTGATGTCGTGGTACATCTTATCCGAACCAGGATGTACCGAGTAGCGAGACTTGTGTGCCTCATCCATCACGAGCTCTCGTAGGTTACCATAGAGTGGGACCCAGATGCGTCCTATTACATAGTAGGCACCGTCCTCCTTTTGTTCCAATCATTGCCTTGAGCCACGTAGGGCTTCAGCCCTGATGTTTTCTGGTTTCAATGCTTCTACCTGGGCATTTCGTATCTGAGAAGGAAGGCTAGACTGTATAGTGAGTTGTAAAGCTCGTACGCGCTTGGGCGTAGTGTCCTTTCGACTAAGGGCGTCAGCCACAACATTGGCTTTGCCTGGGTGGTACCTGATCGAGCATTCGTAGTCATTCAGTAGCTCGACCCATCGTTGTTGTCGCATGTTGAGTTCCTTCTGTTTGAAGATATGCTCGAGGCTTCTGTGATCAGTGTAGTTAGCACACTTGGTACCGTACAGGTAATGTCGCCATATCTTAAGTGCAAAAACAACCGCTCCTAGCTCTAGATCGTGTGTAGTGTAGTTCTTTTCATGAACTTTGAGTTGGCGTGAGGCGTAGGCTATAACTTTATCCCGCTGCATCAATACACAACCAAGACCCTGAATGGATGCGTCGCAGTAAACCACGAAGTTATCTGTGCCCTCTGGCAATGAAAGGATAGGTGCACCGCAAAGTCTATCCTTTAAGTGCTGAAATGCTAATTCCTGCTCGTTCCCCCATCGATAAACAACGCCTTTCTGTGTTAGGGAGGTGAGAGGCTGTGCAATCTTGGAAAAATCCTTAATGAATCTCCTGTAATAACCTGCCAAGCCCAAGAATTGGCGGATTTCCGTTGGCGTACGAGGTGCAGGCCAGCTCTTGATCGAATCTACCTTGGATGGATCAACGTGAATCCCATCCTTGTTCACCACATGGCCTAAGAAATGGACTTCGCGAAGCCAGAAGTCGCATTTTGAAAACTTGGCGTACAGCTGCTCTGTTCGAAGGATTTCCAAAATGAGTCGTAGATGCTGTTCGTGTTCCTCCTGACTCTTCGAATAAATCAGGATGTCGTCGATGAATACAATGACGAACGTGTCTAGGTACGGCTTGCACACTCGATTCATCAAGTCCATAAAGACCGCAGGTGCGTTTGTCAGCCCAAAAGGCATTACCAAAAACTCATAGTGGCCATATCGAGTTCTAAAGGCTGTTTTGGAGACGTCCTCTTCTCGGACTCTCAGTTGGTGATATCCTGATCTCAAATCAATCTTTGAATAGTAGCTCGACCCTTGCAGCTGGTCGAACAAGTCGTCAATGCGTGGAAGAGGATAGCGATTCTTCACAGTCACCTTGTTGAGTTCACGGTAGTCGATGCACATCCTGAAAGTACCGTCTTTCTTCTTCACAAACAGGACTGGAGCTCCCCAGGGAGAAGAGCTAGGACGAAATAAACCCTTATCCAAGAGTTCTTATAGTTGCGTAGAGAGTTCTTTCAACTCTGATGGAGCCAAACGATACGGTGCATGAGCTATGGGCGCTGCTCCAGGAGCTAGCTCGATTTGAAATTCAACTTGGCGATGAGGCTGAAGGCCAGGTAATTCCTCAGGGAATACCTCAGGATAGTCGCATACGATCGGAGAATCTTCTGTCTTCTTCTCTTTCTTCGAGGTGTCAGTAACGAGAGCCAGAATAGTAGTGTGGCCCTTACGCAAACACTTCTGGGCCTTAAGGAAGGAGATGATGCTCACAACAGCACCACTCTTGTCGCCTTGACTTTCTAGAGGTTCTCTACCAGAACAGGGAATACGAACAATCTTCTCTTTGCATAGTATCTCTGCTTGTTGTTGGGATACCCAATCCATCCTTATGACGATGTCGAAACCATTACAGCGTTGGGGTCATTCCTAACATCACCCTGACCAATCACGAACACTCGACCCCTGGCACCATTGCCGTCGTTATTAACCCCGTTGTTATTCCCGTTTCCTTGGTTGTGGTTCTGATTCTGGTTCTGGTTCAACTGTGGGCAGTGTCTCTTGAAGTGATCTTCAGCACCCCACTGGTGGCGTCCCTTGCTACCCTGTTGTTGCTACTGCTTCTGTGGAGCTCGTGGCTGCTGTTGTCGGTTCTTGTTGCAGGACGTGAGCTTCTACAATCTTTGGCTTCATGACCAAGCTTGTTGCATCTCTGACAACGATCTTTGTTGCACGGCCCGCTGTGGTGCAAATTACATCGATTCCACCCTGCCCTTGACTACCAGAAGATTGCTGACCAGGACTCAGGTAGTCATCGATCTTTCGCTGCTGTGCCTGGGACTGAACCGTAGTCGAACCCTTGCTAGAGGTTCCATCCCACTTTCGTTGGTTTTCACTGGGAGTAGCAGAAGTAGTAGTAGTGATAGTACCCATACGCTTAGGCAGCCTGTTCTGTTCCACTGCCAGTTCGTTGGATCCTTCAGGTTAAAGAATTCCACTTCCAGCTTGTGGATGTCATCATGACTACAGTATTCACGTTTTATCGGTTCTCTAAAATCATTCCATGGGGTGGCATTAGCAGCCGCCAGCCCCAGCATCTGAACTTGCGCGTTCCACCAAGTTAGCGCAGTGCCTTCGAGAGTACCAGTGGCGTAATTCACCCTGCGAGCCTCAGGGCATTCACACATCTCTAAGACAGACTCGAGCTTTTCAAACCAATGGAGGTGTCCAACAGCTCCTTTAGTTCCACCGAAAGTACTAGGACAACAGTCCATGAACGTCTTAAATGTGCATACAGGCGGCTGAGTGTTCTATCCTTATTGCGCGAGGAAGAAAAGACAGGGTTAAGCACGAGAGTTGGGTCATGAAAGTAGGATCTAACGTCCTAGGTTAGGTTCGGATTAGCAGGTTATACCTCCTGCCTGAGCGGCTGCAAGTGCTGCCGTAACTTGTTCGTTGATAAGAGTCGTCAGCTGGCTTGAGTTAGGTTCACACGTCCCCTCATGATCTTCACATCGAAGGAAACAAAAATAGGAAAGGTGTCGCGAATGTGTGTAAATGTGGAGTGACAGAAGGAAGCAAGCACACATGTGTTTTCAAACTATAGTTGCTACGTTTATCTAAGCATACCATGAGCAAAGTTCTATGTAATCTAGCAAGTAGGCAATAAAACATAAACTGTATCACCTAGAATGTCGAGCCTTGCACGTGGAGTGAAGCGTCGTTGTGGATCGTAGAGCACTGTACAGGTTATAGTCTGGTTTTAACAAAAACTTTTTCCCTTATTAAAACCAAGTTCTCTATAACCAATGGCTCTGATACCAATCTGTCACACCCCCAAAATCCACACGCGGAGTATTACCGCTTGGAGGCGTGACTGACCAGGATCAAGCCACCAATCATATTGAACAAGCATGTAAGTAGACATAATTCAACCAACCAATATGAAAGGTGTTCAAAAACCAAAGCATAGTTAAGTGTTTAGCGGAAGCATAATTTGTAAAACCCATAGCAAGTATTAAATATGAAATAAAGTAATGTTTAAAGCATGGCACACATCGCCATGTCCCACAACGTCCGTTCCTCCCTGTGCAAGCTCCATGGGTACCTAATGACCTGCAAGGCATGTAGCAACAAATCAACAACAAAGTTGAGCGAGTTCACAGTTGGTTGTTTGGTTATAGTATTCATTTCGTAAATCGTATGTTCGTTTTGTAAACCATGTATCGTATTAATCCTTATCGCGGCCAATCCAGGCATATGTGCGATGAATAGTGGGGGCTTCCCATGTGTTACAAGACCACGCGTATCGACTGCTACGAAAATGTAAGAGGTGCCCTAAGTCAATGTCTATCAGCATTGACCCTTTGCCCATAGTCCATTAGTACACGCCCGTCCGACTGGCACGGTGTGAGGTTTGTTAAACCTAATAGCGCTATTAACTAATGACCCGCTCGCCCTAGGCCTCGGCGATTAAGTCGATAATTGAGGGACTTCCTTTGATAGAGGTGATGGTCTTAAGATCGTGTACGTAGGCATTACGTACGTGCCCTTCATTCCGAGGACAGTAGTAAGTATAACTGTACGTAGGTTTTACGTACGTGCCCTTCTACCGAGGACAGTAATAATTAGTTTAATAGTAATGGTTGTACGAGTAGTTATTCAATCCCATTCCCAACCCCTGGGAATCCCATGCCTTGGCTAGTGTGAACTCACCTTGTTTGCTCGGCAGATACACAGAAAAGTTACTTGAGCTAGTTGAGGCTAACCACGTCCTAACATGGTTACCACACAAGTCAGTTCTAGGTTCAAGTAAAGCACGTATGATTACATATAGTCTAACAGGTTGTGAACACGTATTGATCATGGCAAACACATAATTCATGTTAACACATTAACAGTCATAATGTATCCAACTTGTGCGATTTAAAAGATTGGGCTCAAAATTAAACGGCCCACATAATTAAACGTGGATCTCTAGTGCGATCGGGATCTCTTGTGCGATCCGAGATCCCCTTGTGCGATTCGAACTAGTCCGGCCCAAACATGTACCCGGCCCAAATAATTTAACAAGGCATGACTTGTGCGATTTAATAGTCTTGTGCGACTATTGATATCTTGTGCGATCGGTATTATGTGATCAGTTATAGAAATCACTAAATTTAAGGAAATCAGTTACATTCATAGTTGTCACAATCAATACTTAACAGTTTCAAATTCAACTAATACTCGATCAAACCAAATCATATGAATTCGAATCATATTCAACACATAACAACCTACACAATAACTATTAGATCATGGCATTAGAATCATACATCACATCAATTAACACATGCAGACAAGTAATGCCGCCCTTATCTAACTAATATTCAAATAAATACCTTATCAAAACACCCAACAATGGCCAACATATGTTATTGCTTCCATGATACTATTGGACCAAATTATATAATGGCTGTACATTTGATTCAACATATATTTTAGTCAAAAGTTGACTGTTACCTTCCCACAAGTCTCGATTTCATAAATAAACCACCACTTCAACATTTGCTATACATGCAAGACTAGTGACAACTAATAGGATGACTTCATGCTTTGGTTAGATCTACACATGGACACATGTATTCAATTATATTTGACCGATAATGCAACAGTTATCTACCAACATTCATTTACTAGTTAACAAAAATCATCAAAGCCATCCAATCTACATCAATCAATCGCTATGGATTCAATACATACAATCAATAGTCATATCATTACTATTGATCAACACAGCCTAATTCGAACAACATTACACTTTCTCATCATGTACTTAATCATATTTTAAGATCGTGACTTTATCATAAAGAAACTTGATTCGTTTATAATTACAATCATCACATCAGCAACACTTATGTACATGCGATCAATCTAAGCAACAACTAACAAATACCATAAAGCCCATAATCATCATACAAATATGAAATCATAAGCAAGAATCACTAACCGAAGACCCAATTAATCGAGATGCAATCACAAGTAGAAGGGGGGGGGGGTCTTGTTACTGCCGTCGCACCCTAAATGAAAAGGTAGCGTTTGATATGATCTACTATCCTTCCTAGTCATTCACGTAATATGAAAATATAGGGACAAGGGATTTGGGCCGGTTGTCATGTTAATAGAAACAAGGGTTTGGGCCTAACAGATCTCATTTTGTTTTTAATTATACAACCATGATACTAATACAAAATATGTATACAAATACACACATAATACACACCATATATAACATATCAATCACAATACGTTTTAACATATTACAAACGTATACAGTTGTGAAACAAACAAGTCGTGTAAACAAATCACCTAAACGATTAACGTGCAGTAAATGCGAAGATGAAATCTTGGAAACTCGAGTTGTCACACCAGATCTCCTTGAGCTTCCACTGTACAGGGATGAAGATGATGAGGATTCCATGAACTTTGAATTACAATTCAAAGGGCAAGTTAGAGAATTCTTGATGAGGCAATAAAGATCCAGAATAATGAAGTGTTTTGGCATCATCTGTTCCAGGGGGAGATTGTTAGGATTGAACCCTACAAAGGAACAGTTGATAAAGCCAAAACTTGTTCAGAGCAGTGGATCCATAATAAGTAGTTGTTTGTAGCAGATCTTTCCCCTTGACAGTGGCCCTAACATCTGATCACCCAAAACACTGCTCATTACAACTGCTGCTGATCTAAAGACTGTTGAAGATAAAGCACTGATGCTCAATCTACTGATATGTCTCAAGTACTGCGGAAGACCAAAGCGCTGCTGGAGCTCTAACAGTGGAATGAAGAATCAGCAGTTTAGTTGTACATTATATTTGTTATAAGTAGTTTGTATCAGTGGTTGTAATAGTCAGTGGTTGTAGGTTGTTAGGAGGTTAGATGTCACTTTCATGGTGACGTCAGCCAAAGATGCTCAGTGGTTGTTCTGTACTATAAATAAAACAGTATTCTGTACTGTTCTGTTAGCTCTCTTTCACCAAGTCATTTTGTACGAACAATCAAGTGAGCTCAGGCTGAGGGGGAGATCTGTACATGCATGCATTTAGTTTGTTTATTGTAATCAAATACAATCATTCGATTAGATGATAAACATGTTTTCTGAAACTTATCTTCCATTGATTGTGTGTTAAAAGTTTATTTCATTTATTCCGCTACAATTCTTCTCTGTTTCATCTTCATTCTTATTAAACAAACACAATCTAGCAAACTCAGATCCTAACAGTTTATGAATTCAGAATAATGGATGGATATATATGACTGTATTTGGCAGATGTTTGGCCTTCTATATCAGATGTTTGGACTTAAACAAATTTTGAACTTAAACAGATTTTTCGCCATAAATAGATGTTTGGCCTTAAACAGATGTTTTGGTCAACATCTGTTTGAATTTTGGTCAACATTTCATTTAGTATTCAACATAAATTTGAATAACTCAACATCTGTTTAAGTCGTTGTTTCATTTTCTTGAATTCTATTTAATTTTATAAAAAAGTACAAGAACAAACATTTTTACAAAATCCCAAATCACCTGATCATGTAAGTGCATTGAAGTAAAAATGGAAATGATGTTATTCATGTGGTCCTGTTGCGCTTTTGTTTGACGTCTAATATGGGTTCATGATCTAATCCGGTGAATTGTAGACATTGTTGTTGAATCCAATGAGATTCTTGATGTAATGAGGTTGTATTAATAACAAATAATAATTAATATAGCTAAGTTTTCCGAGCCCGGGAAGCAATCCCGGGTAATAACCTAGTTGTTAGTATATAGAAATTGTCTTTTTCAAAGGCTATGAAAATATTATTCTTTTTAATAATAGGATAATTTATTACTTTAGTTACCTTATGTTATTAATTAATATGTTTTTTTCAACCAAGAGAATCGGTTATTTATTGATAAACTCACAAAACTCTCTGCTAAGAAAACAAGATTCGAACATAATCTATCTCATATATTAAACCAAAACAACTTTGTCAAATGTCATTCATTTAGACCACTAATTTGATGATGTGGCATTGCTAATAAGACAAATAATTGAGATTTGAGTGATTAATGCTAATTATCTTTCATCACACGCTTCTCCTTTTCTTCCTTTCAGTTGTTTTCTTTCAGAGATACACCTACGCTTTTTTTCTAAAAACCCTAATCGTGTTCCTTCATCATCTACGATCTCTATCGTTCTTATTCATAACACAATCAGGTTAGAGATCATCCTTCAATTTCAGCACATGCCAGCTAAATCTCACCAATTTCCACCAACCCGCACGTGCGGTCTACAACGTCTGATGTAAGCGACAAAATGAAGACAAAATTCATGTACGCGGCATGCGGTTTATCTGGTATCTCATACTGCATGTCGTTTTTACACACCCCCAAAAAAGAGAAAAAAGAATATATATATTTATATATATATATATATATATATATACGTATTAAAAGGGGATAACAAAGCTCCTTCTAGCTTTAGTTCCACACGTGGAATATGAGGAGAGCTCGCACACACGCGCCCCGCGCGGGTGTGTCAGATACTCTGAACCAGCGATGTTCTTTGAACTCCGAAAACCGCATCACAGCAGCACGCGACGCGGTACTTCAAAGAGCTCCCATCAAGCTTCAAATCTCTTGTCTTCGGTTCACAACCACAGAGGGGATATTAACAAGCTTCCTAGCAAGGGGATGGTGGCTAACACTCCTGAACCTTCAAGTGCCACATCGAACGCACAACTCTTTTAAAGACGAGTGCCTAGTTTCAAGACCGCAGACACGCATGAGGAGCTGTGGTCGGTCTGTAACCATGGAAACGGTGGCTACGGAAAATCCACGACTCGACATCACAAAGATGGTGGACCACAATAATGCACCATGTCCTCCCAATAGGACAAGGCGCGAAAAGCCACTTCAAGGAAAACTAATCATAGCTTCCTAAACCGAAAGTGGCTACAGAACGAATGCCTCGAACGAGTTTTACCCAGATTCCTAATAAACAACGGTGATCTCATTGAGCAACAAGCCAAACAATGGTGGTAACAAGTTGCTTATGACTTTGTTTACCTACCGATTGTCCGCATAGAATAAAAAATGGTAGGAACAGGATTGTGTTTATTATAATGGATTGTGTTTCTTCTTTAAAAAACATAAAAATCACTAGTTAATGTTGTGTGATGTGTTATAAGAATAACCTAAAGATCAAAGTTCATCATTCTCATATTTCATACTTCACACACTTCTTCTTCTTCTCCATTCCCCTACCTTCGGCAGAATACACATCACCAGACACCACCATCATTCAATCAAGTTTCATCCATTCCATATACATACAAAGGTGTTAGAAGGTGTATAAGGAAGCTTGGAGTTCTTGGAAGTTGAAGGACCACTCACACAAGCTTTTATCTACTCCATTTTCATCTAGTGATCATCCCTAGCCTTGAGCTAGTAGTAAGATCATTCTACTATTCATTTTACATCTTATTTTGGTGGTTAAAAGAAGATACAAGTTGTTAATCATGATGAACACTAAGAATCTTGAACTTGAAACTTGAACATAAGACTAAATACATAAGAAATCATGATGTTTATGTGTTGTTATGCTTGTTGATTGTTGATTGTTCATGTTATTGATGTAGATCATCATGTGATCTTGCTAGATAGTGATTAAAGACATAATCTAGCAAGATGAGATGATGATTATGTTAAGATCAAAGTGATAATCCTCATGTAAATCATGAACTTGAAAGTATAAGTTGTTTTTCTTGTAAAGTGATGAACAAAGTGTGTGTAAAGTCTTGTAAATCTATGATTTCAAGAATGATTTTTAAAGAAATCAAGTTAAAAATACAAAGTTTACTTAATCTTGGTTCTTAAAGAAATTAACCACATTTTTAGTGGTTAATCAAGTGTAGGATCATGTATTTAACAAGAAAAATCCAAGAAGAAATAGTTTTAGAAAAATGATTTACAAGTTGTGAGGATCTAAATAATTCAAAAATGATGTTTTTAAATAAACAACCACACTTTAAAGGGTAACTAGGCTTACTAAATACACTAGTAAGTTACTACAAATTTTTGTAAATTTTCAAGTTCATGAAGTAGTAGTTTATGCTTGATTTTGGCAAATTGGTAAGTGTAGATTGATTTGTTGTTGATTGTGTTGATTTATAAAAGAAAATGATATGATTTGAAAGCATGGAAACCTCCATTTTTAGGGGAAACTATGGCAAATTTTTTTCTAAAAATTAAACACTTAGAAAAATATTTTTAAACAAATATTTACAAGTATATTTTTAACCATGAATTTTCATATAAAGTTTGCCATAATTTTTGTTACAAAAGTTATAAATATTGGAGGTTGGTTTTTGTAAATAAAAGTGACTAAATATGTATTTAGGAAAATATATATTTAGATGCCACCATGTGTGGATTATTTGTATATTATGTGTATTAGTTATATTATTTTAGGACTTGAATTAATATAACTCATCAAATACCAAGAAATTACAATCCAAAATATTACCAAAATTCCAAGAAATAAATATACAAATTATACCCAAAATATTGGAGAAACCGAACAAGGAATATAACTTACAAAATATTCCCAAGTATATTTTGATAATCAGTATTTTGGACACCGAGAGAACAAAAGTATGATTTTTACAATTATTACAAAATATATCATATTTTTGACAAGGAGAAAATATATTATTTTTCGATAGATAAAAATATATATTTTCTTTAAATTATTAGAAGACATTATTTTTTTGGGTGAAAAATAAGTTTATATATATTTTCTAATCGGAAATATATTATTTTTGGGACTTGTATGAGATTTATAAATATTTTGCCAAGGGAAAAATTATAAGTAATTTTTCTATGTAATATTTCTTAAAATATATATTTTGGGAATATATATTGATGTATTTTTATTAGAAATATTATTCCGGAAAAGTTAATATAAAAATTAATTATGAGATACTTAATAAGCACAATGGAAATACGTATTCTCGTACGTATAAATACACACCGTAATACGCCATCGATACTTGGCAAAAATATACAAGGATAAGAATACGAACACAAATACACCCATCCTTGGGGAAAATACAAATACCTAAGTGTGGCAAGTTAAAATATATTATTTTAACTAATATTCCAAAATAAAGTAAATATAATTTAAGTTAAAATATTTATTATTTTAACAAATACTTATATAACTTGGAATAATATTAAAGACACAAAGAAACGTAACTCAAAGACACTAATTAATACCGAGTCAAGGCACGACCCGCTCGTCTATTAGACCGTAGTACGTTGTAGGTAGTCGTGTTTCAGAAGAAGCTTTGAGTTACCGTTGGTTACGAAGAACGCAAAACCGTGAGTTCATGTCCCTCTTTTCTTTTAACTGGTTTTGTTTTATAACTTCGGGGGTGAAGTACATGTTACAAAATGTTTACAAACAATTACAATTGGTATGGTTAGCTAAGGAATGCACTGTAGATCATGTGAATGGGTAGGCACACTCTTAAGACCATTAATCCTCGTGTTAGGACCGAGGGGCATGAGTGATAGATCTATTTGGGTGTAGCGAGCCCACACCCATGTGGACCGGGCCATGAGGTGACTATGTCTTACAGCCAAAGGCCCGGTACAAAATTTGCTAGGTTTGAGCCTTCCTACGGCGTTGCACACATGTTAATGGCCTTGCAAACCATTAATTGATCTGTTTCCTTGTTTGCTTTCATACCGGGGTTTACAAAACATACATACTTACAATGATTACAAAGGTTTATTCGCGCACACATACAAAACACATGAACTCGCTCAACTTTTGTTGATGTTTTCAAACTACATGTATTTCAGGGAATTAAATGTGGATCTGGCGGGCGTTTGGAAGTTTCAAGTGATGTTGGAATAAAAGATGTCATCCGGTGTTTAAGGGTTTGGATTGTGTATCTTATCCTAGATAAGATACATAGTTCAAAGCCTAATTTTTATTAGTGTCTTTTTGTCAAGTCCTTTTGGAACTCTAAAACAATTTGCATGGTTTGTAATTTGGATTTGAAGTCTGTGTTTGGATTTCTAGACTATGTTGTTTGTGATGTTTTAAACTTAATCAATGGATGAACATCTAGGTTTTATCATATAGTTGTTTGTTATGGTTGAATGCAATGATATTAAGCAAGTCACACATAATCACGCTTCCACAAAAGTCAAGGTGTGACAGTTTGGTATCAGAGCTTCGATTGTAGCGAACTAGGATTCTTTCTCGAGTCTAGACTACAATCCTTAGGGCTCTCACGAAAATATTTTTACAACATGTTTTCATTGCATACACGAAACACCCAGATCCATGGAACAAACCTTTTTACAAATGGAAAGACAAGAAACACGATTGCAAGGTTTACATTTGTGGTCTAGTCTGGGATAGAGTAGGAAGGATAGAAAGGTTTCATGAGAAATAACAAGGACGCATGATTTCATGATACATTGTCTTTAATTGCATACTAAATGATAGTGGTTAATATATGTGCATATGTTATGATTGTTCTGTTATAGACACTATGTCTTCATCCGAGAGCGGATTGTCCAACACTGATGACCCTATGGCCCTCGTCTCTGATAGCAAGAGTGCACCCGAGCCGGAGATCTTTACATCAGATACTGAGAGCGACCCAGACATGATATCTGACGACGAGGATGACTTTCAGCCGTTCGCGTTGCCTAACTTTGGAGATGATTTACCGATTACTGATGGTATTCCAGACGAGGATCCTTTTGTTGTTCCCATTCCAGTCCATGATCATCCTATCATTGGGCATCCCGATGGTGAGCATATTGTGGCACCGATCCTCGCTCCCATTCCTCTCGTGGTCATCCCTCCTAAGGATTGGCCTTTTGATGATTTGTTTGATGATGACGTTGATCTGTTTGTTGATGGTCCTCCTTGTGACAACTCGTATTTCAGAACTTTTCGTTATGCTTTGATGTGACTCGTTTGGATGTTATGTGATTATGTGATTATGTGACACATTGATGTTAATGGAATGTTTATGTTATGTGATTATGTGTGTAATGAATGTATTTAATGTAGTCGCACAACACTAGCCCAGTCGTACAAGTTCATCCGGGCCACACTCTTGTACTCGAACCATAAGGGCAGCCCATGAAGGGTTCGGCCCACTCCCTTAGTTCGAATAACACCTAGTGTGTTAGTATAAATTCTACACTTCACCAAAGCACACAAAGTTTACCAAACCCTAGTTCTCTCCTCTTTCTCTCGAAGCCGACGGCCACATCTCTATTTCTCTCGAAGTCTTTTGATTCGGATCATCCTTGTTCTAGCCTATAACCGGTTAGTGTTTCACGATTAATGTTTTATTAGATGATATTATGATTCCATGATTCAATGCGATAGCTAGGGTTGTATGTATGATGGATGATTCTTGATGTTGTGGTAATGTATGAATAAGTGATATGTATAATTGGTTGATTGTGAAATTAGGGTTTATGTAAGTCGGATTGCATGTTATTGATTTAAGAACCGAATGGATGCAATGTAATCGGCTGTGTGTATGTGTGTGTTCGAATTAAAGGCATGATCGAGTATGAAGTGTTGTATGACTATTTGAATTCAATGATCTACTGGTTTAATGTATAAGTGGTTGTTTATATGTTGAATATGATTAGAGTTCATATGAATTATGTGATAGGAACCATGATTTGATTGATTAAAGTAGAGATAGAAACTGTTAGTGATGATTTGATTTAATGAATGAGAATTTGGAAACTGTTAGAATGAATTGCATGATTTTAGGAAAATCACATAACTGATCGAACAAGATTGTCGGTCGCACAAGACCAGATCGCACAAGATCTGATATGAACGTACAAGCTCTAGTCGCACAAGCTAGGTACAACCACCTAAGCACAGTACAACTATGATATTCATGATCGCACAAGACCTTGTGGATCGCACAAGTCACCGTCGATCGCACAAGGCTTTGGCCACACACAAACCATTTGGACTTTTATACAGTTAGGCCTCAAAGCCCAAACCCAATCGCACAAGGACTTTTCAATCGCACAAGTCCATCCGGACTGCACAAGACCCATGTTTGTTATTAATTGGGCCGTGTATTTACATTTAGGCTTTTGATTGTTTGGGTCGGGTTTATGTTGGATCGCACAACATGTTGGGCCGGGTAGTGTTTGGGTTTCAACCACCCAACCGCACAAGACGTTATTGGGCTTACACTGTTATTTCAGCCCAATGCATCCTGATCGCACAAGTTTGGGTCTTTATGTGTTTAACTGATTTGTTTAACATGTTCAATGTGTATGCCATGATCATTACGTGTTCTTGACTTGTTAATTTTGTGTAAACTTACGTGCACTACTTGAACCTAGACCTGACTTGTATGATAACCATGTTAGGACGTGGTTAATCTAGACCAGCTCAATTGACCTTTCGCTTATCTGCCGAGCTAACCTAAGGTGAGTTCACACTTTTTCTACAAAGCATGGTAATTCCCGGTGGGATTGGGAATGAGTTAAGGAATAGGGATTTCCTCGTCCTGTTGGGACGTGTACGGGAATGTGAATTCCTCGTCCTGTTGGGACGGATTTAGATTTACTAGAATAGAACTCTATCAACGAAGTCCCTCCTTTTGTATCGACTTAATCACCGAGGCCAATGGCGAACGGGTCATTAGTTAAATAGCACTATTAGGTTTAACAAACCTCACACCGTGCCGGAGAGGACGAGCATGGACTAATGGACTTGGCACGTCAATGATGATAGACATTGACGAGGGCACATAAACATGACGAACGTTAGTAGTCGATATGGTAACGAGTCTGGTAGTTTAAACATGGGGTAGCCCCCACGGCTGAGATGGCCGAAGTAAAAGTTGATTAACTAATAAATGTTTTCGAACTATGGGGTAACCCCCACGGCTGGATAGTCGGTTAACATTAAACTATGTTTTTGGAACAACTCTAAAATGGACAACCAACTGTGAACTCGCTCAACTTTGTTGTTGACTCGTTACTACATGGTTTGCAGGTCACTAGGTTTAGCAGGAGCTTGCATGGGGAAGAGTCGTTGTGGAGCATGGACATTGAGTGTTCATGATGAACTTAAACACTTTTAATTTATGATTTGGATTTCGAACTATTTGCTTCTGCTGATAACTTAGACTTATTAAACTGTTTTTTTGTACACCAATTATATTGCGTGGTTGGACATTCTTTTACTTTACTCCGCGTGTGGATTTTGGGGGGTGTGACACTCCTGATGACGCCCATGGTAATGGAGAGATAGACGAGGACGTTGTTGCTATTCCACCTCTTGAGATCCCTGTTATCGAGTTATCATCTGATTCTTGTTTACACTCTGTTTCAGACTCCTTTGAGTCTGTGACGTCTTCTGCCTTGCAGGCAGTTGGATTACAGCGCTATGCCACTGATTCTAATGATGATACTGTGATGTCAGCTGCACCATCTCCTCCACACGACCCTGAGCCTGGTCTTGAGCCAGACTTTGTTCCTGTTGATCAGCCTGATGTTGCACCTGCTGATCCTGAGCCCATGCCTGATCATGACCCTATTCCTTTTGGTTTACCAGACATTGCACCCCTCATACCTGACCCAGTTCCTGCACCCGTTGACCCTCCTGTTTTTGAGCCACTTATCCCTCCACCCGCACCCGCACCCGCTGATGTTGCTCCTTTTCCCCCCTATGGAGTCCGATGTCCATCGCACTGACTTACCTATTGTCTTCCTTTAGGATATACCTGCACCCCGTCCAGGGGAAGGTACTTCAGGCCAGCAGCCTAGTCATGACCCTTATGTTTCAGCAGCTTTTCCACAGATCCCTCAGTCTACACCGTTTGCTCCTTTTACTTCTTCACCACTTGATGAGCCATTCTGATGGTTACCACCGTACTCCATGCCGATTTCAGATCCCTACCATCCCTCTTATTTTGTTGGTTATACATGGTATTAGTTACTTTTATCACTTCAGCTTCAGTTTGAGATTATGAGTCACAGGATTTTGGAGCTTGAGCTGACTCCGCGTCCTTTATCGTGTCCTTGTCAGCCTACTTTTGTTCCCCCTCGTTCATCACCGTCTCCATTTTCACATCCACCTGCTCCTCTTACTCCTTTTTCCAGAGTTTGATGCTCGATTTCTCACTGTCGAGCAGCAGATCTGTTATCTGCTGTGTCATGTCTATAAGCTTGAGGAGGAGCTTGCGCATGTGCGTAGCTTGCTTTTCTTTCCTCCACCTCCTCCTCCACCACCACCATCAGCATAGTGGTTTTTGGTTTTATGTAGGCTGCATTACTTTTGACGTGAGCACCATTATTGAGCCGAGCTTGTGAAGCCTTTTGGAGACCACCTTTTGATTGCATGACTTTTGTATATTGATAGACTTATTGAACAAGGGTAGTGTGACCCTGTGTTCCTTTTGATGTGATACACTTTGTAAACAATGTAACTGTAGTCGATGATTAATGAAAGCTCAATCGTTATGTTCTCATTAAACGAGTTGTTGATTTACATGTTTATGCTATGATTGTGATGTTATATGATTGCTTGCTATAATGAATGCTATAACATATACGTACTATATATTTATTATACGAATAAGACCTGACCTATACAATCTTCTTCTTAGAAGATGCCTCCTCGAAGGAACACTCAGTTGCCCACAACCGAGGCAGAATTACAAGAACGAATTTCACAGGCAATCGCACAACATGAGGCCCTACGCTCCAAACACAGCGGAGGTACCTCAGGGAATAACCCACCTAACGATAATGTTTAAGTCACTTAAGACACATTACAATACGTTTGGACATTTCCAAGTGCGTTTTTCTAATGCTTTCTGTGAATGATGTTGCTTGTACAGGCTGTACTTACAAGCAGTTTCTAGACTGCAAGCCTCTGAACTTTGACGGCACTGGAGGTGCCGTAGCTTTTGTGAGATGGGCTGAGAAGACAGATTCTGTGCTGCGGATGAGTAAGTGTGTGCTAGAGCATCAAGTCACCTACATTTCTGGACTATTCCTAGATGGAGCCCTGTCTTGGTGGAATCTTCAGGTTCAAACTTTGGGTGAAGCTGCAGCGTACGCGTTGTCATGGGACGAGCTGAAAGAGCTGATGCGAAAGAAGTATTGTTCGAGTGCTGAAATTCAGAAATTGGAAACTGAATTTTGGAATCTAAAAATGGAAGGTCCTAAAGTAGTTGAGTATGTGCAAAGATTCCATGATTTATCTCGTGTTGTCCCTTACATGGTAGAACCAGAGTTCAAGCGAGTCGAACATTTCATTTGGGGATTGACACCCCAAATACTCAGCATGGTAACTGCTTCCAAGCCTCCAACGATCACTAAAGCCATCAACTTGAGCGTGGCATTGACTGAAGAAGCAATCAGATTGGGCAAGTTTTCGATTTCTGAGCAAAAGAAGAAGGAGACTCATGTAGAGTCGTCTGGAGAAAACAAAAGGAAGTTTTCAAACTTCAAGAAGGGTACTCGTGCAAACCACAATGCCAACAAGTGTAGAGACGCTAACCCACCTGTTGAGGCACAAGCTGGTGCTACCGGTACTAAGAACAGAGGAAAAAGGTATATGGGCACCCTGCCCAAGTGTGATGTATGTCAGTTTCATCATACTGGTCGATGCAGAGTTGGAAAATGTGAAACTTGTGGAAAAGTTGGTCATTCGAAGGAGACATGCTGGTATGGAACTGGTCGTGGAAATGGCTGTCAAAGAGGAAATGGAAATGGTAATGGCAATGGTAACCGTGGTGGAAATGGTAATGGGAATAGAAATAATCAGGGAGGGAACAATAATCAGGGAGGTAATGGAAACCGGAATGGAAACAGAAACCAAACGGGAAATGGAAACCGCGGAGGGAATAATAACAACAATCAAGGTGGACATGGGAATTGACGCGGCCAAGGTTGTTATGGCTGCGGTGATGTAGGGCACTTCAAGCGGGATTACCCAAAGAATAACCAAGCTCAGGGAAGAGTCTTCAACATTGGAGCTAGGGAAGCTCGCCAGGATCCGAACATAGTCACTGGTACGTTCCCTATTAATCAACATTTTGCATCTGTGCTATTTGATACCGGTGCCGATTATAGCTTCGTATCTCTAGAATTTAAGAATATACTGGGGTTAGTTGCAAGTAAGTTAGATATCCCGTACTCGATAGAACTAGCTAATGGGAAGCTAGTAGAAGCTAGTGAAGTGATTAGAGGCTGTGTGATAGAGCTTGGGGAACGTGAGTTTTCGTTAGATCTTCTGCCAGTTGAGTTGGGAAGCTTCGACGTAGTAGTTGGGATGGATTGGTTGTCGAGTAATCGAGCTGATATCGTATGCCATGAGAAGATTAGCCGTATCATGATGGCGAATGAAGAGATGATTGTGATACATGGGGAGAAGTAGGATACGCCTCTACGGATTATCAGTTGTTTGAAGGCACGAAAGTTTTTGCGCAAAGGATGTGTTGCCTTCTTAGCTCATGTTGTGGACAAAGAAGCCGAAGAGCCAAAGCTCGAAGATATCCCTGTGGTAAAGGAATATCCTGAAGTCTTCCCCGAAGACTTGTCAGGATTGCCTCATCAACGACAAGTCGAGTTCCGTATTGACTTGGTCCCAGGCGCCGCGCCTGTCGCCAAGGCACCTTACCGACTTGCGCCTTCAGAGATGCAAGAGGTTTCGATGCAGCTTCAGGAGCTTCTGGACAAGGGATTCATTAGACCAAGCGGGGAGCTCTGGTTCTGTTCGTCAAGAAGAAGGACGGTAGTTTTCGTATGTGCATTGACTACCGAGAGCTGAACATGTTAACCATCAAGAATCGGTATCCTTTACCGAGGATTGATGATTTATTCGATAAACTCCAGGGTTCGAGTTATTACTCCAGGGTTCGAGTTACTACTCCAAGATCGATTTTCGATCAGGTTATCACCAGCTGCGAATTCAGGAAGAGAGTATACCGAAGACTGCCTTCAAAACTCGTTATGGACATTACGAGTTTCTAGTGATGCCGTTTGGGTTGACGAATGCACCGGCAGTGTTTATGGACTTGATGAATCGAGTTTGCAAGCCATATCTCGATATATTCGTGATTGTAGTTATTGATGATATTTTGATCTATTCATGGACAAAAGAAGACCATGAGCAACACCTCAGAGCCATCTTAGAGATGCTAAAGAAGGAGAAGCTCTACACTAAGTTCTCGAAGTGCGAATTTTGGATACGTGAGGTACAGTTCCTCGGTCACGTGGTAAACGAGGATGGGATTCATGTGGATCCCACCAAGATTGAGGCGATTAAGAATTGGGAAACTCCGAAGATGCTAATATGCGTGAAGCGTGTTATGGTTTTAATGTTTATTTTAAGCCCTTTTACACTTTCTTTAGCCAAGTTTTAAAGTTATAAAACACGATATTTACTAACACTAAACACACATATGGGCAAGTGCACCCATCGTGGGCGTAGTATAGTGTTGGTAATATACCGAGGTCGTCCAAGGACACAAGAGCTTTTAGTACCGGTTTATCCTCAACGTCTAATCAAATCAAAAGTTTAGAAAAAAAGTTTTAAACTAAGAAAATAAAAACTAACTAAAATGCTGAAAAATAAAAATAAAAGAAAAAAACAGATAAACAAGATGAATCACTTGGCTCCAACTCGTGTATAGTGTAACCTTTGATTATTTCAGCACTTTTGCACTATTTAAGAGATTATCTTAGTTATTGTAGTAGGCCCCTCTTTTGAAGGTGACGTTACCCTCAACCCAGTAGTTTGAGTCAGCAAGGATACAATCCTAAAGGGTCGGATTATTGAAAGATAATTAATTAAGTTATTAATGCATAATGTGGTAGGCCCCTCTTTTGAAGGTGACGTTACCCTCGGCTAAGTAGTCTGAGTCAGCAGGGATACAGTCCTAAGTAGCCGGGTTAAAGTATTAATAGTAGTTTAACTTATGAGGGGATCAAAGAGTTTGGACCCCCGCCATTCAATACCGTTAAGTATTGAAGGAGATCCTACTAAATTTGACCCAGGTCCTTTGCAGGATCTATACACTGAACAATGGCAAGACTCTTACCAAACCGTTCCCTTAACCCCCGACCAGGTAGCCAACATACCTCCATATAGACCGTGGAGATATGAATGGTGAAAATCTTTTATTTTATATAGACAGTAAAATAATGCCAAGACACCACGGACAAACGATAAGAAAGAATCACCTTCAACATAAGAAACTAGTTATTAAAGTCATTAATACATAACCAATTAAAAAGTGTGAAAAGATTAAAAATAAAAAGTATTACACTAGACACTTTGTCTTCACCAAGTGATGTAAGAGACTTAGGCAAACATGGCCTTGATTGTCAAGAACTCTTACGATCAATCTTGGATCCCGAGACGACTCACACACTCTATGATGGACAATGGATGATGGTGGTGGATGATGGTGTTATGGTGGTGGTGGGTGGTGGGTGAAGTGTGAGAGAGGTGGTGTGCCAAGGGATGGTTTGAGCTTGAGCCAAACACTCCTATTTATAGGCTGAACAGAAGCTCGGGCACGACCCCGTGTCCACATCCTTCTCTGTCTTCATTAATTGCTCTTGTCTTTATTAGTTGACCACGGCCCCGTGTCCGCTGGGCACGACCCCGTGTGCAGAAGCATATCTGTACTATCAAGATTTGCCTGGATTCTGCGAATCTTATAGTTGACCACGACCCCATGTCCGCTGAGCACGGCCCCGTGGTGGGCGATGGAAGCTTCTACAACTTTGTCTTTTGTGCTGACACTTGGGCACACCCCCGTGCTCACTGAGCACGGGGCGTGTTCAGCCTTCTGTTCTCTTGTTTTGCTTGGGAAGATGCTGTCGTGGGGTCGGGCATGTCACGTTTGTTCCTTTTCTTGTATTTATGTTAGATTTAGCTATCTTTTTGCTCCTTTTGTTAATTTGAGCTCATTTAATCCTGAAAATACAAAAGGAAGACAAAAGCACACTTTTTCCAACATTAGTACTAAAAAGGGTTAGTTTTATGCCACAATTGATGTAATTTATATGTTGCATTTTGCACACATCAAATACCCCCACACTTGAATCTTTGCTTGTCCTCAAGCAAAACTCTTTATAATGTGGCTTTACACTCCCAAATGGAATTGGTAGAAGAGAAGGTTTTTGGGCTTGTCATAGAGTGTCGGGATTTCCAAGATTCTTTATTTAGTTTTATTTTTATTTATTTACAATCCTATTCGTCATGATTTATTTAAAACTTTTCATAAGATAAATTACTTATTAGGGCATAACATGCCTCTTTAAAATTCTATTTATATACAAGTTCACATACCTCACGGGGGATCACTCAACACTCTGCCGAAGATGTATTTTAGTGAATCACTCGAGAGCGGCATGGAACTTTACTCCTACCATAGGCTTGCCAAGTGATCATTCCTCCTCCTTTTTAACTATATACCTTTGTAAATATCAAGAGGACTTTTGGGTGAAGGGTTAGGCTTGGGTTAAAGGTAGGTGGTTGGGTTAGTGGTTAGTGGTTAGTAGAAAAGGGCGAAAAAGCGTAAAAAGCGTCGGTTTTCGAAAGACTTTTTATTTTTGCAAATTTTATTTTGATGAAGCTATTATTCAAACAAAGTTATTTTTGATGAACTTGTTTGTTTATTTCTTTTGCTTCATCAACAAAACCTAAAAATTATTTATATATATATATATATATATTTCAAAGTCAAACGTAAAACCGAGCTTATTACTAAAACAAAGGGTTAAAAATAAAAAGGTTTTGGTGGGTGAAAGGGTGTTTGGTTTGGGTTAAGAAATGAAAAGGTTTAGGCTCAAAGGGGTTAACTAGGGTGCTTTTGGGTAGGTGGTAAAAAAAAAAAAAAAAATAATGGTGTAGAAATAAAAAGGGTTAGTCCTAATGCCTCCATCGTTTACTTACTCGGGTTTAAGTTGGTAAGGACTGGGAATGTATCGTCGTGGCAAGTTCTAGAGTTGTAAGAACCAAGCAGCTATTCACACAAGAAACGAAAAATGAGCATTTAATTTAAAGATATGTATTTGTATGCTCAATAAAGGCTCAAAACTCACTTTTGTGGGAATGGGTTTTTATGTGATTAAGTATATATAATTAAATTTTAACTAAGCTTGTCATGCCTTTTCATCATTTTCTTATGTTGGTTCTTTTTATCACGATGCTATCGGTTGTAAATTTGTAAAAATATAACATTTTTAGAACTTGAATTTCCCAAGTTAAACCTAGACAAGTAAAAAAAAATGAAAATTTTTGAAAAAAATTTGGGGTGATTAGCGGTTCCAATAGAGTTTTGTGTAAGGCTTGTAATTAGGACTTGCAAGATTCAAGGTTTTAGCATCCCCCCCCCCACACTTAAATTACACATTGTCCTCAATGTGTCCCAAAAAATAAGTTTTTAGGTTGATTGAATGTGTAAAAAGGTGTGAAAAAGTAAAAATTTTGTGTTACTGGGAGTCTCGACACGGCCCCGTGTTCGTTGGACACGTCCCCGTGTTCAGGTGCCAGTAACGAAAACTTACAGAAGGTGGACACGGGGGCGTGTTGGCTGGACACGACCCCGTGTCTGGCAAAAGTCTGCAGATTTAGTCAAACAACAGGTCTGGGGAAGTGGGCACGGGGGCGTGTTCGCTGGACACGACCCCGTGTAGACAGTCTGCAAGGTTGAGAAACAGGTTTCTGGTTCTGGTTTTCCTGTCCCGGCTTTAGTAGCACTAAGGCTTAGTGCTCTAAGCCTCGTATGTACCTGTTTTATCAATAAACACTACCAAAACATAACAAACATCCTAAATTACCAATGTTCAACATCCCATCCCTCACAAAGTTAAAAAGAAAAAAAATGCAGAAAATAAAAGAGTTAAAGGAAAGTAAATTGTTCGACACACGGCACGCAGGCCGGAAATTGTTCAAGATAAAAGGGGGTTAACTTGTAAAATCACCAACCAACCGCTTCTTCCTCCGCTCCTCCCGCCTAGTCCATGTCCTCATCCTCATCATCTCCACCTTGCCCCGCAATGTACTCCCGGATATTTCCAATATCATCTTGGATATCGGATATGTTTCTCTCGATCGCTCCAACCCGGTTGTACCTGTTGCTTGCCATATTATAGGTGTTCCTTGTGCACATGAGGTTTTCCTGCAATAAATCATGTAAACTTTGGAAGTTAGGAAAACCGCCTCCCGAGGAGGACTGGCCTGGATCACCATGGGGCTGGTACTGGTACTGATGATGTTGTGGAGCGTGAAGGACAAGTGCCTCTTGCGGGTTCCATGCATGCCCTTGCATCCTTTGGAAGCTAACCGTCCCGTCTTCAGCCTCATAAATTAGGTTCATTGAGCGGCAAATGTGTATATCTACCCTTCCCGACCATGGGCTCCTTCCGAATGACCTAGGTATGTTGGTGAAGTGCTTGAAGAGATGGTATACCTATCCTCCAAAGAAGATAGGCGTTGGTGAAGTAGCAAGCCGGTTCAGATGCATGTTATGGAGCATGAGGAACGGAACATCGAGGTGTATGCGGTTATGGATGCAATGGAGGACAACCAAATCTCTTAACCCAACAACGCCACCGCTATCATGCCTTTGGCTAAGAGAGTAGCCGAGGAGCCTATGGATGTATTGGTAGAGCGGGTCCCTCAACTTAGTGCTCTTAGTGCTGCTTGGATTGTAGTGCCCTTCACCAATCTGAGCCCATGCGGCTTGGCGATTGTTTTCATCGATCTCTCGTATCCCTCCGGTATTTTCCTCGTTACCCGTATCTTCTTCCGCATACAACCCAATAATCGACCCAAATTGTGCCATTGAAATCGAATACTTCGTTCCACCACATCGGAATGTTACCCCATCATTGTCAAATGGGTCGCACCTTGCGTTGAATGTGAAGGTGCTATAGAATTCCAAAGTGCACTCGTGGACGGAACGAAGTCGAGTTGTTAAAGCGACTCTTAGTGGGCCTGTGACAAGGTTGTTGAAGCGGTCGAGTTGGTTCACCAATGCTAACAAATCCGTGCATGCTTGCCTTGGGTATTCCTCCGGTCTTGTTTGAAGTACTTCGTATCTAGCCCTTGCATCGAGCTCATTTGCGTTAAACCTTGTGAACTTCCTTGCCATCTGAAAGAATACACCAAAAATTAGCATGAAACATTAGAATTTTCGGACAAAACTGCAAACAGCGTGCTGGACACGACCCCGTGTTCAGCGGACACGGCCCCGTGTCCAGGCGTCTGTTACTCAAAAACATCATTTTTCGACCCGGTTTCGAAAACTTTAAAATTTTTGGTCCAATAGGTGCGGTTTCCCCCGAAAATGAAACCCCAAGTGCCGTTTTTCCCAAAACAACCCGTTTACCCATTCAATTTTATCTTTTTCGGTTCAAAAACTAGGGTTTGGGGTTTATGTGAGAAATCGGGCGAATCTTTGAACAATACAAGTGGGTTTACTTCCTATAACACTAATCTAACTAAATGCTAACAGAAAAAAGCAAAAATTTGAGGTTCGATCCGGGTGTAGTTCAAGAACCCTAGATTTTTCCCCAAATTTTTGAAGTTTTACCTACATGCAAATGCTAAATCTAACTAATGATAGTGATAGAATCATACCTTGATGTTGTTAGAATGATAGGAGACGTCGAAAATCTGCGAAAAATCGCCTGGAACCAGAGCATTTTCGGGGAAACGGGGCGTGTGGAATGAAGTAACTGTTATGAAAAAGGGGTTTTATCCCGACAGTCGAGCGGACACGGCCTCGTGCTGAGCAAAGTTTTGAAATATATATATATACATATATATATATATTTTAGTGCTCGTGTGAGTGCCCTTGTTTCCCAAAAAGTCTGGTTAGAAGACTTTACCGATTTAGATGTCGTCCCAATCGTTCGTAACTTACCAGGTATGATGTTGATGTTTTCATTCTTCGACCGTTTGAAGCGAGATCTCCTCCTCTTCATCCTCAATGAATCCTTGATAGAGTTTCAGCCGTTGGCCATTGACCTTGAATGGAATTCCATTCCGAGATTTAATTTCTACTGCACCGTGTGGGAAAATATGGGTGATGGAAAAAGGTCCTGACCACCTAGACTTTAATTTACCAGGAAGCAATCGAAGTCGTGAATTAAACAAAAGAACTAGATCTCCTACTCGAAATTCATTAGGTTTAATATGTTTGTCATGCAAGTTTTTCATTCTTTCCTTGTAAATTTCTGAGTTTGAGTATGCATAATTCCTAAGCTCGTCTAATTCATTTAATTGACAAAATCGATTTTTACTAGCAAATTCTAAATCTAAGTTTACATTTTTAATTGCCCAGTAGGCTTTGTGTGCAATTTCTACTGGTAAGTGACAACTTTTTCCATAGACTAGCTTATATGGGGTTGTACCTATTGTTGTTTTATAAGCAGTTCAAAAAGCCCATAAAGCATCATCTAATTTATCTGCCCATTCCTTTTTATTTAACCCTACGGTTTTTTCGAGTATTCTTTTTAAACCTCTATTAGTCACTTCGGCTTGTCCGTTTGTTTGAGGGTGATATGCTGTTGAGACCTTGTGATAGACCCCATATCTTGTTAAAAAATTTTCAAGTTGATGGTTGCAAAAATGGGTACCTCTATCACTAATTAATGCTTTAGGTGTGCCAAAATGAGAGAATAATTTTTTCAGAAATCTTACCACGACTCTTCCATCATTTGTTGGAAGTGCCTCGGCCTCGGCCCATTTAGACAAGTAGTCTCCTGCCACAAGTATATATTTGTTTCCTTTTGACGGTGGGAAAGGTCCCATAAAGTCGAGTCCCCACACATCAAAAATTTCACAAACGAGAATGCCATTTTGTGGCATTTCGTTTTTGGAAGAAATATTACCTGTTCTTTGGCAAGCATCGCAAGTCTTGACAAGACTTGCGTCTTTGTAAATGGTTGGCCAATAAAATCCTGAATCAAATACCTTTCGTGCGGTACTCGCGGCACCATGATGTCCTCCATATGGCCCTTCGTGACAATGGCGGAGAATTCTTCGTGCTTCACTACCATGTACGCATCGTCGGATGAGTTGGTCGGCACACATTTTGAAAAGATATGGATCTTCCCAAAAATAGTGTTTCACATTGGCAAAGAATTTTTTTCTTTGATGATGTGGCCAACCCTTAGCGACTATACCGCTAGCTAGGTAGTTAGCATAGTCGGCGTACCATGGTTCTTCCTTGTATTCCACCATTTCTAAGGACTCTGTTGGAAATTTTTCGTTGATTTGTTCATCCCTGGTTGCCTCCAAAGCTGGGTCTTCTAAGCGTGAAAGATGATCTGCTGTGGTGTTTTCTGCTCCTCTTTTATCTTTGATTTCAATGTCAAATTCTTGGAGGAGTAAAATCCACCGAATCAAACATGGTTTTGCGTCCTGCTTTTTGAAGAGATATCGAATGGCTGCATGATCTGTATACACTATAGTTTTAGAAAGAACAAGATAAGAACGAAATTTATCAAAAGCAAATACCACAGCTAGTAATTCTTTTTCAGTTGTTGTGTAATTTTCTTGTGCATCGTTAAGTGTTTTACTAGCATAATAAATTGGGTGAAAATGCTTTTCTTTTCTTTGTCCCAAGACAGCTCCAACTGCAAAGTCACTAGCATCACACATGATTTCGAAAGGAAATTTCCAATCAGGTGCTATCATGATAGGTGCATTGACTAGCATTTCCTTTAAGGTTAGAAATGCTTGATTGCAATCCTTGTCAAAGATGAAAGGGGCATCTTTTTCAAGTAATTTTGTTAGAGGCCTTGAGATTTTAGAAAAGTCTTTGATAAACCGCCTATAAAATCCGGCATGCCCTAGGAAACTTCTAATAGCTCTAACGGAGGATGGGGGCGGTAGTCGAGAAATGGTATCTATTTTGGCTAGATCCACCTCCATTCCTTCGCTTGAGATTTTGTGACCGAGTACTATTCCCTCCGTTACCATGAAATGGCATTTTTCCCAATTAAGGGCGAGGTTCGTTTCCTCACATCGGGATAGCATTCTTTCAAGGTTATCGAGGCATTGGTCGTATGAATCCCCAAAGATAGAAAAGTCGTCCATGAAGACTTCCATTGTCTTTTCTATCATGTCGTGGAAGATGGCATGCAACGTTGGAATGTTGCGGGGGCATTACATAGACCAAACGGCATGCGTCGATAAGCAAAAGTTCCATAGGGGCATGTGAAGGTTGTCTTTTCTTGGTCTTCGGGTGCTATCGGGATTTGAAAGTAACCTGAAAAACCATCCAAGAAACAATAAAATTTATGACCGGATAATCTTTCTAACATTTGATCAATGAAGGGTAAAGGAAAGTGATCTTTTCGTGTCGCTTCATTTAATCGTCTATAATCTATACATACTCTCCATCCTGTGACGGTTCTCGTTGGTATTAGTTCATTCTTTACATTTGTTATTACCATCATACCTCCTTTCTTTGGAACTACTTGGACGGGACTCACCCAAGGACTATCGGAGATAGGATAAATAAGTCCGGCGTCAAGTAATTTGATGACTTCGTTTTTAACCACTTCTTGAACATTTGGATTTACTCGACGTTGGGGTTGTATTGCCGATTTGTAATCATCATTCATTAAAATTTTGTGCGTGCACATGGAAGGACTTATTCCTTTTATGTCTACAAGTTTCCAAGCGATCGCATTTTTATGTTTTTTCAAAAGACTAATTAATTTTTCTTTTTCTAAACTATCTAATCTAGATGAAATAATTACCGGTAATTTACCATCTTTGTCTAGAAAAGCATATTCCAAACCTTTTGGAAGTTCTTTGAGCTCAAGAGGTGGGTCTTTAGGAGACTCCTTATTTGGTTGCTCATTTTGATCAAGAACCTTAAAAGTTTGTTCTATGGCGACCTCTTCTTCAACAAAGTGGTCAAACTTTTCACTTGTATCGGGTGGTTCATCTTCATCTTCAATTAGGGGGTCATTATTGCCGAATGGATATTTCATTGACCGCTCAAGATCGACACTCTTTTTGAATGCCCCTAATTAAAGAGGTAGATTGTTGTACTTCCGGTTTTTCAAAGCTTCGTGAGTTTTTACAAATGGTCGTCCCAACACTAGAGGAGCGTCATCGAGGATGACAAAGTCGGTGGGGACTACCATTTGATTTGTTTAAACCAAGACATCCTCAACTACACCGATTGATTTTATTACCTTCCGATTGGATAGAAAAATGGGTATTTGAAGTGGAGAAAAATCACTAATACTTAATTTTTCGAAAATGTAGTTAGGCATTATGTTAACACAAAGATCTTTATCGATTGTAACATTACTAATAAATGAATTTTGAAAAAAACATGGAACCGGTGTAATGTTAATTTCAAATGGGTCTTCTTTTATTAGTGAGGTTTGATCAATAGTTAACTTAACACTTACCGTTTCGTCAATTTTAGTGTTAGTGTTTAATTCTTTTAAAAACTTAGCATGAGTTGGAACTAAACAATGATTTTCAAAAGAAGGTGACAAGAGATTAATTTCTTCAAAATTAGACTCTTCTTGTATGTTAACATTGTCGGACTCACCTTTTTCGTTGTTTAACTCATGTGTCGGTTTCTCACTTGTTTGTTCTTCCATTTTTACACTTTCAGTTATCTCTTCTTTATTTAATTCTTCTCCTGCGCGGGACTCCTCTTCCTTTGCGCGAGATTCTTTTATATAGCGATCGATAACTCTAAGGTGTTCTAATATCCTATCGGTCACTTCGGTTATAGAAAAAGGATCGGGATTTTCAAAGCTTGAATCCGGTTGTTCGATCATTTGTTCCTCATAATACCCATATGAAGTAGATGGTTCACACTATTGTTCTTCATTGTAAGCATATGATGGATAAGGGTCGTAATTTTGTTCTTCATAATACTCATATGAGGTGGGTTGTTCACGCCATGGTTCCTCATAATAAGCATACGAAGGTGGTGGCTCATATCTTGGTTCCTCAAAGTATGAGTAAGAAGGCTCATACCTTGGTTCATCAAAATATGAGTATGAGGGAGGAGGTTCATACCTTTGGTCTTCATAGGATGTGTATGAAGTTGGTGGCTCGTACCTGGGCTCCTCATAGTAGGTGTATGAATTGGATGGTTGATATGAGTGACAATATTGAACCGAGTGCGGATTACTACAATTAGTGCAATAGTTACTCCTATAATCATCCTCCTCATAGGTGTAATTGTAACCTCCTGAGTATTGATCCATAAGAATCACTAGGCAGACCACAACCAAGTCTCGAGATCAGAAAAAAATAAAAACGGAAACAGAGGCTGGACACGGCCCCGTGTTCAGTGGACACGGCCCCGTGTACAGAATCTATATCTGGGCGTTTTAATTAAAGTTACTGATTTCGTTGAGCACGGGGCGTGTTCAGTGAGCACGGCCCGTGTTCAAGTTACTGTTACTGGGTGTTTTATGAAAATATGCAGCACGGCCCCGTGTTCAGTGAGCACGGCCCATGTTCGAGTTACTGTAAATGCTAAACTAAACTAAAATGCAGAAAAATGTGCGCGCGTTTTAAAAAGGTTTTGAAAAACTGATTAGGCCGTCGATTTTAAGCTTTCTTAAAATCCTTGTGTCCCCGGAAACGGTGCCAAAAACTTGATGTGCGTGAAGTGTGTTATGGTTTTAATGTTTATTTTAAGCCCTTTTACACTTTCTTTAGCCAAGTTTTAAATTTATAAAGCCCGATATTTACTAACACTAAACACACATATGGGCAAGTGCACCCATCGTGGGCGTAGTATAGTGTTGGTAAGATACCGAGGTCGTCCAAGGACACAAGAGCTTTTAGTACCGGTTTATCCTCAACGTCTAATCAAATCAAAAGTTTAGAAAAAAGGTTTTAAACTAAGAAAATAAAAACTAACTAAAATGCTGAAAAATAAAAATAAAAGAAAAAACAGATAGACAAGATGAATCACTTGGCTCCGACTCGTGTATAGTGTAACCTTTGATTATTTCCGCACTTTTGCACTATTTAAGAGATTATCTTAGTTGTTGTAGTAGGCCCCTCTTTTGAAGGTGACGTTACCCTCAACCCAGTAGTTTGAGTCAGCAAGGATACAATCCTAAAGGGTCGGATTATTGAAAGATAATTAATTAAGTTATTAATGCATAATGTGGTAGGCCCCTATTTTGAAGGTGACGTTACCCTCGGCTAAGTAGTCTGAGTCAGCAGGGATACAGTCCTAAGTAGCTGGGTTAAAGTATTAATAGTAGTTTTAACTTATGAGGGGATCAAAGAGTTTGGACCCCCGCCATCCAATACCGTTAAGTATTGAAGGAGATCCTACTAAATTTAACCCCGGTCCTTTGCAGGATCTATACACTGAACAATGGCAAGACTCTTACCAAACCATTCCCTTAACCCCCGACCAGGTAGCCAACATACCTCCATATAGACCGTGGAGATATGAATGGTGAAAATCTTTTATTTTATATAGACAGTAAAATAATGCCAAGACACCACCGACAAACGATAAGGAAGAATCACCTTCAACATAAGAAACTAGTTGTTAAAGTCATTAATACATAACCAATTAAAAAGTGCGAAAAGATTAAAAATAAAAAGTATTACACTAGACACTTTGTCTTCACCAAGTGATGTAAGAGACTTAGGCAAACATGGCCTTGATTGTCAAGAACTCTTACGATCAATCTTGGATCCCGAGACGACTCACACACTCTATGATGGACAATGGATGATGGTGGTGGATGATGGTGTTATGGTGGTGGTGGGTGGTGGGTGAAGTGTGAGAGAGGTGGTGTGCCAAGGGATGGTTTGAGCTTGAGCCAAGCACTCCTATTTATAGGCTGAACAGAAGCTCGGGCACGGCCCCGTGTCCAGTGGGCACGGCCCCGTGTCCACATCCTTCTCTGTCTTCATTAATTGCTCTTGTCTTTATTAGTTGACCACGGCCCCGTGTCCGCTGGGCACGACCCCGTGCGCAGAAGCATATTTGTACTATCAAGATTTGCCTGGATTCTGCGAATCTTATAGTTGACCACGACCCCGTATCCGCTGAGCACGGCCCCGTGGTGGGCGATGGAAGCTTCTACAACTTTGTCTTTTGTGCTGACACTTGGGCATGCCCCCGTGCTCACTGAGCACGGGGCGTGTTCAGCCTTCTGTTCTCTTGTTTTGCTTGGGAAGATGCTGTCGTGGGGTCGGGCATGTCACGTTTGTTCCTTTTCTTGTATTTATGTTAGATTTAGCTATCTTTTTGCTCCTTTTGTTAATTTGAGCTCATTTAATCCTGAAAATACAAAAGGAAGACAAAAGCACACTTTTTCCAACATTAGTACTTAAAAAGGGTTAGTTTTATGCCACAATTGATGTAATTTATATGTTGCATTTTGCACACATCAACGCCAACCGAGATCCGACAGTTTTTGGGTTTAGCAGGGTATTACCGCAGATTCATTGAGGATTTCTCCATGATCGCTCAAACGCTGACCTCCCTTACTTAAAAGGATAAGAAGTATGAATGGGGAGATAAACAAGAAGAAGCTTTTTAGCTGCTCAAGAATAAGCTTTGCGATGCATGTCACACCCCGAAATATCAGAGCATTGGCGTGACTGGACTGGTATCTTCATTGCACAGCGGAAGCAAATAAGCTAAGACTTCTAGGAAACGAACGCCCACTAAGTACTCGAATCTCCAAAGGTTCTCCTATTCCAACCGTGCCATAGTTTGAAAAGTATCCTGAGAAAGAAACATGCGAAAAATCAACATAAAGTTGAGCGAGTTCATAGTTTGTTTTGGAAGAGATTTAAAACAAATCTTTTTGATAACCGGTTTGTGAAATATTATTGAGAAACCGAATTTAAAAATCATTTTCTTGTCAAGTTATATGGAAACTTTGTATTTGTAACGCATTATGTTCGTAGAACCATGTATTTGTAAACTCTTGTGTTTGTAAAGTTTGTATAACCGTCAATGCCCACCCTGACTTTGACTTCATGCCCGCATAATCCTATGCTTTGAATTTGTATAAAACATGGTATGTAATTGTAAAACCCCGGTATGAAAGCAACAAGGAAAAACAGATCACCAATGGTGTGCAAGGCCATTGATATGTGTGACGTGATGCAGGGAACTCAAACCTAGCAAATTTGTCTCCGGGAATAAGACATAGTCACCACATGGTCCACTCGACGGACTCATGGGTGGGGTTCGCTACACCCAAATAGATCTATCACTCTTGTCCCTCGGTCCTACAACGAGGATTAATGGCCTTAAGTGTTATGCCCACCACTCATATGATCAAGCAGTACCCTTCCTTAGCTAACCATACCAAATGAAAATGTTTGTAACAGTTGTAACATGTACTTCACCCCCGAAGTTATAAAACCAAAAACAGTTAAAGAAGAGGGGGTCATGAAACTCACTGGGTGTCCCGTTCCTCAAACGCAGACCAACCCAGTCCCAATATTATAACTAGACGATCCCATCCCTAGTCAAGAAAATCATTCACATTTCGATAATATGCATTTGTTTTGTAAAAACCGGTATATTTAGTATGATTCATTCGTAAACCATTTGAGTTCCTCGAAATCCATTCGTAACATGATTTAGAAATATGAGTTTTCGTTCGTTCAAAAACTTTGTATGTTCTTGCAAAACGTGCTTTGTCTAAAATATGCAGTCTTTGTTCATCGAAAACTTTGTGTGTTTCTGTGAAACGTGCATGTCTTTCCACCCCGAAAACATTTATAAAAATGTAAAACTGTAAAAAGGTGGTGTTATGAACTCACCTGAATTGCCTTGTGCGAAGCTAGTCTAATTACGACTTCATGATGTCGTTTCCAAGACGAGACTCGCTAGCGTGCATTCTACAATATTCCTAACATGTTATATCTTATAAGTTTCTAAGTAAATGCGGTAACTACACTACGTGTCATCGAGCTCTACCGAATCGTTGACCGAACGATTTGACAGTTAAGTTGTTAAGTCAATGGAAACGATTAGGTCATATTTGATAAGTATCGCTTATCGTTGATAATAACTAATAAGTCTTGAAAAGACTTGATTCTCGAGATATTTGAAAGTAAATAAATATTTATATCAAAATATATAAATATATCGTTAAGATCGCTTATCGTCCCGAGAAGTCGTTTTTATATATAGGAATATTCGTATGAAAGTAATATATAATAAACTTGTATTATATATTACATCTTGTATATATTTTCCAAAATATACGTATATGACGTTTCGGCGTTTGAAATAAATATAAAAAGTTATATTTATTCAATAAAAGATTTATCGAGTCGTTGCATGTTTCAAATAAATATATACTATATTTATTCTTGTAAACGAGTACGAGTCGCTTGAGGTTTGAAATAAATATAAAACTATATTTATTTTTATAAAAGAATTCGTATTGTTTGATACTTGAAATAAATATACGAACTATATTTATTTTTTATTTATAACGAATTCATGTTGTTTGATGTTTAGAATAAATATAAAAGCTATATTTATTTGTAAAAGAATCGTCGTGCCGTTTGATTGTTGAAATAAATATACATTGTATTTATCCTTACGAAAAGAAGTCGTATTATCATTCGACATTTGTAACATTATAAATCATTACGTTGATTTTATAAAAGTTTTGCCGAATTTTCAAAGTTTAAAATAAATATAATAACTATATTTATTAGTTGTAAATAAATTTCGAATCGTCGTCTTCGTGAGTTGTAAAGCATCGTCGAAAGTAATCATATATTTGTATTTGTTTTTCTAAAAGACTATTTTGTATCTAATGGTTTTGGTTTATAATAAAACGCGTTATATTTACGGTTTTTCTTGAAAAACGGGCAGAGTTTCCTCTGTTTTTGGACGCCCCGACAACACAAGTTGTCGTTAAAATTTTTAAAACACAATAATCAATCACCGCATGTCAATTGTCCATTCATAATATATAAATTTTCGTTAAATATAGCGAAACACTAACTATAAATCAATACGAATCGGTTAAAGCTCGTTTATCACGTATGTATTTAAAACTATTCAAATTAATTTTGCCGTTAAAATTTACCATTCTTCACGTCGAACCGATGACTGAGTTGACGGGGTCAACTGAGTTGACCGGTTGAGTTGACTGAGTCAACTCGCTGTGTTCACCATGTTTGACTGAGTTGACTCGGTTTGACCGAGTCAACCAAACCCGAAATCTGACCCGAACACCGAATCCTGCACCGAACCCGAACCGCGCTGTTAACCGTCTCTGACCTCCTTTGATCGAATTTGACCAAACCCGAACCGAGTTAACTCGGTTTAACCGAGTTGACTCGAACCAGAACCAAAACTTGAAATCCTTAAAATTTGAACCACACTTGAACCTGTCCAAACAGAACCCTAAAGATCTGAACCACTAACGTGAGCCCGGAACTCCTGAACCCGATTTGAAAGCTGAAATGAAGAGACCTGTTGAGTGGTTGTCTAAGTCGAACCGAGCTTATAACCTCCACTACTGTCCCCGGTTCCGCCGGTAGAAACGATAACATCATCATCTTCAGTAGTCTTCAAAAATAAAAAAAATAAAAACAGAAATGAAAGAAACATGAGGGGTATTACCGGAGTTTTGTCGGATAATGGCAAGGACCACCGGTCCTTGACGCAGACCGCCGGGTAAATGAACCGACTGCCGGTCCGAGACTCTGACTGTCAGTTCTCTCTCTCTGATTCTCGGTCTCTCTCTCTCTCGTTTCGCTATGTTTCTCCGTCTCGTCGCCTGGTTCCGCCACCACGCCGCCGTACGGCGACGGTTCTCCACCGCCAGATCGTCATCAGGAGGAGGGGGTGTGTGTGGGTGTAGAACGAAGGAGACAGAGGGTGTCGGAGGTGTATGGCCAGAGAACAAGGGTCGCCGGAGCTCCGCCGCGCATCGGCCGGCTCCGCTGGTTGTGTGTCGCCGGGAAAGTGAGAGAGAACGAGGGGTGTGTTTGGCTCCGATTGTTTAAATGAACAAAAATTAATGGGTTGGACCCCCTTATATACTAAGGTCTAGCATAATGGGCTTTTGGGCCCAAGGCCCACAAGCCCAGTCCCCTCGTTTTGTGTGGCCCGTCATTTCTACGAACCCGCTTTCGATACCCAAACTCCCCGTAGCATCGTAAAACATAATTTTTGATTTAAAAATATATAAAATAATGTCAGTATAAGTTGTTAATCGCGTACATTTATCGGTTTCATTAAAATCGCGTAAACTGCGTAGTTTCGTCGTTTTTAATCCGTTTGTCTATCTGTTTTCAACTACAGATAATAAAAATTTAAAACGAAGCTAAATATATCAAAATATATTTATATCGAGACGAAATTCGAGTCTGGTGCTTCCGTTTCGTCGTTGTTTGTCGGTGCGTTTACAGTTTTCCGCGTTCTTCGTTCACGTCTGCGTTTTGTGTCGTTCGGAAGCACGATAAATTTGTAAAACTAAATTTATAAGCACAAACTACTCATATAAGATTCGTACTTATCGGCGTTGTCAGTATTCTGTTTGGTTTCAATTAGTTGCCGTTTAACGTTTAACAGATTTCTCTGTAAACCATCGTTCGCGCACTGTAAAGTCGTATAGACGTTCCTAGGCACTCCAAAGGCCTAATTAAGTTAATCTACGTCTTAAACACTATTCATTATCGCGTTAATCGCCTGTTAATTATGTAATTAAGGGCTATAAATCACCGGTTGTCACATTCTCCCCCTGTTAATGAAATTTCGTCCTCGAAATTTAGACTACGTTAACTCCTTAGAGTTACATTATGTGTAGGTAAATACGAATAGTATCAAAGTGGATGACCACGAAATCAGACTAAGACTACTTCAAATCATGTGAATTCAAGGACATTCCTCCCCAATAGGAACCCAATGGTTTAAAAGAAATGTGTTTCAGCAATTGATGTCAAAGGAAACAAGACGTATAGATACAGTCACTAGTGTGATTAAGTTAACAGGGATCCAACAATGAACAGGAACTTCGACCAATCGAATTCCATATAAACGTTTACAATATGTAAATGAGTTCGAAAACAATAACATCCACTAGATGAACTTAGAATCAACAAATTCAAATGTAATGATTTGTATGAAACGCTCGATCGTGGTCAGCACAAGCGGCAAGTTATACCGACGCCACAAGGTGTCGTAGTGAATGAAACAATTCAAATATTGCGGCGATCAAACAAGTATCACCTGTGTTTTGCATAAAATGCTCGTCATGATTAGCCCAAGCTATAAGTTTATACCGACACCACAAGGTGTCGTAGTGGTTTAAATAATCCAATAATAGTGGTCATCAAACAGCTTCACCGTGCTTGAAATCAAATGAAAGCGCAATAAAGTGAATCTGAAAATTTGTTTCAAATGACATCATAGGATTTTCAATTGAAAATGGAACATCAAAGAAATAATGTTTTCGATCGAAGATGAATAAGTAATGAATATCGCGAAACTTTTGATCAATAATGAAAGAACCGTTATGAGGTACACCGAAATATAAAAATGAATTTGTGTACCATTGTCTTAACACACAATTGTGTTAAGACTGCTTTAATATGATGATTCAATGCATATTTAAAACAAATCAATAAATAAATGATTTAAATCCGTGCATGATATGTGTAAACAAGATTAGCGCAAGCTTCAAATTAATGAAAACACCACCACGAGGTGTCGAAATCAACAAATTACTTAATGGAGTCGTAGACCAAAAAAGTCTACTACGACTCAGAGAAAATGAAATGCTTTTTAAAACGAATTTGAATATGATGTCTTAAATACATCATATAGTGTCTTGAATTGAATATGTATAATGGGCAAGTTCAAACAGTCGAACTGGGTTTCGGCGCAAGCCGACAATAAATACATGTATCGACAAGAAAACTTTCGGCATGGTCACAATGAAAAACCATGTATGTAGCTTGAAAAGAAGAGAAATTTCAAGAAAGTGTGTTGACTTGGTAACAAAGGAGCCAACAATCACAATAATGCGGGTCATTCGAATCACAAATCAATAATTAGATTTAGCGAAATATTATTTGAACTTTGATGAAACGCTTATTCGAAACGAAACCACATGCGTAACAAACGATGCATGCGTAACATATAAATTTTCAAGAAATGAAGCAATGAGTGTTTGCTATAATGAAAGAAATGATCGTGATACAATGACCATTAAGAGGAGTAGAGATGTGAAAATCTACTCATTAGATGCAAAAGTCAGAATTTCTACAAAAGAAATTTAAGGACTTTACCTGGGGTTGCGTGTTATGGCCGGTTGTTAGGTGACATTAACATGGAATGTCGAACATAGCGTATCCGTCGTTATTGAGATAGGGGAAATGCGGAGACATACGTCTTCTCCATGGCGTGATTTGTGTCGTTTGCAGGACCGTGTGACAAATCGTCGCATCCTGATCGATAGTTCTCCTATTGACAGGATTAGTATCGTCGCTGAATCGCTCTATCGTGTCTTCTCAGTGACTTCACCTCGAAAGTTGTATGTGATGTACTTCAACCTCCGTTGATGTATAGCTTAAGTTTCACGCAAACCTGGGCACTAGCGTTTCGTTTCGCGTAGAATGTGATGTACTCCGACATCCGTTGACGTGTTGATTGAGTTTCATGTAATTTGCACGCCCGTGCTTCGTTTTGCGTAGGTTACCTGCTCGGTTAACTAAAATAGCAAAGACGACATAATAATGGCGTTTGCCCGAGTTAATAAACGTGATTCCTACGTGATGACCTTTAATGAACTTCAACATAAGTTTCCGAAGGTCCTAAATGCATGTTTCCTAAACTCTCAGAGTTTTGTGCACTGTATGCGACTGTTTTGCGTACCGTGTGTAAAACATAACTTTAGCGTATGTTTAAAAATCAAAATTCTGACCTTTTTGTTTTCGGCAATGGTTGTAGACCATATTCGAGTCTTAGGCATTTTGTATGTATTTAAAGTCTTAATGATCTAAGTCCCAGAGTAATGTGAGGTTAGAGCCTAGGTTTTTCTACAAAAAACCCTATTCGCTGTAACCTATAGCTCTGATACCAATCTGTCACACCCCGAAATATCAGAGCATTGGTGTGACTGGACTGGTATCTTCATTGCACAGCGAAAGCAAATAAGCTAAGACTTCTAGGAAACGAACGCCCACTAAGTGCTCGAATCTCCAATGGTTCTCCTATTCCAACCGTGCCATAGTTTGAAAAGTATCCTGAGAAAGAAACATGCGAAAAATCAACATAAAGTTGAGCGAGTTCATAGTTTGTTTTGGAAGAGATTTAAAACAAATCTTTTTTGATAACCGGTTTGTGAAATATTATTAAGAAAACGAATTTAAAAATCATTTTCTTGTCAAGTTATATGGAAACTTTGTATTTGTAACGCATTATGTTCGTAGAACCATGTATTTGTAAGCTCTTGTGTTTGTAAAGTTTGGATAACCGTCAACGCCCACCCTGACTTTGACTTCATGCCCGCATAATCCTATGCTTTGAATTTGTATAAAACATGGTATGTAATTTGTAAAACCCCGGTATGAAAGAAACAAGGAAAAACAGATCACCAATGGTTTGCAAGGCCATTGATATGTGTGACGTGATGCAGGGAACTCAAACCTAGCAAATTTGTCTCTGGGAATAAGATATAGTCACCACATGGTCCACTCGACGGACTCATGGGTGGGGCTCACTACACCCAAATAGATCTATCACTCATGTCCCTCGGTCCTACAACGAGGATTAATGGCCTTAAGTGTTATGCCCACTACTCACATGATCAAGTAGTACCCCTCCTTAGCTAACCATACCAATTGAAAATGTTTGTAACAGTTGTAACATGTAGTTCACCCCCGAAGTTATAAAACCAAAAACAGTTAAAGAAGAGGGGGTCATGAAACTCACTGGGTGTCCCGTTCCTCAAACGTAGACCAACCCAGTCCCAATATTATAACTAGACGATCCCATCCCTAGTCATGAAAATCATTCACATTTCGATAATACGCATTTGTTTTGTAAAAACCGGTATATTTAGTATGATTCATTCATAAACCATTTGAGTTCCTCGAAATCCATTCGTAACATGATTTAGAAATATGAGTTTTCATTCGTTCAAAAACTTTGTATGTTCTTGCAAAACGTGCTTTGTCTAAAATATGCAGTCTTTGTTCATCGAAAACTTTGTGTGTTTCTACGAAACGTGCATGTCTTTCCACCCTGAAAACATTTATAAAAATGTAAAACCGTAAAAAGGTGGGGTTATGAACTCACCTGAATTGCCTTGTGCGAAGCTAGTCTAATTACGACTTCGTGATGTCGTTTCCAAGACGAGACTCGTTAGCGTGCATTCTACAATATTCCTAACACGGAATATCTTATAAGTTTCTAAGTAAATGCGGTAACTACACTACGTGTCATCAAGCTCTACCGAATCGTTGACCGAACGATTCGACAGTTAAGTTGTTAAGTCAATGGAAACGATTAGGTCATATTTGATAAGTATCGCTTATCGTTGATAATAACTAACAAGTCTTGAAAAGACTTGATTCTCGAGATATTTGAAAGTAAATAAATATTTATATCAAAATATATAAACATATCGTTAAGATCGCTTGTCGTCCCGAGAAGTCGTTTGTATATATAGGAATATTCGAATGAAAGTAATTTATAATAAACTTGTATTATATATTACGTCTTGTATATATTTGCCAAAATATACGTATATGCCGTTTCGGCGTTTGAAATAAATATAAAAAGTTATATTTATTCTATAAAAGATTTATCGAGTCGTTGCATGTTTCAAATAAATATATACTATATTTATTCTTGTAAACGAGTACGAGTCGCTTGAGGTTTGAAATAAATATAAAACTATATTTATTTTTATAAAAGAATTCGTATTGTTTGAGACTTGAAATAAATATACAAACTATATTTATTTTTTATTTATAACGAATTCATGTTGTTTGATGTTTGGAATAAATATAAAAGCTATATTTATTTTGTAAAAGAATCATCGTGCCGTTTGATTGTTGAAATAACTATACATTGTATTTATCCTTACGAAAAGAAGTCGTATTATCATTCGACATTTGTAACATTTTAAATCATTTTGTTGATTTTACAAAACTTTTGCCGAATTTTCAAACTTTAAAATAAATATAATAACTATATTTATTAGTTGTAAATAAATTTCGAATCGTCGTCTTCGTGAGTTGTAAAGCGCCGTCGAAAGTAATCGTATGTTTGTATTTGTTTTTCTAAAAGACTATTTTGTATCCGATGGTTTTGGTTTATAATAAAACGCGTTATTTTTACGGTTTTTCTCGAAAAACGGGCAGAGTTTCCTCTGTTTTTGGATGCCCCGACAATACAAGTTGTCGTTAAAATTTTTAAAACACAATAAGCAATCACCGCATATCAATTGTCCATTCATAATATATAAATTTTCATTAAATATAGCGAACACTAACTATAAATCAATACGAATCGGTTAAAGCTCGTTTATCACGTATGTATTTAAAACTATTCAAATTAATTTTGCGGTTAAAATTTACCATTCTTCGCGTCGAACCGATGACTGAGTTGACCGGTTGAGTTGACTGAGTCAACTCGCTGTGTTGACCAGGTTTGACTGAGTTGACTCGGTTTGACCGAGTCAACCAAACCCGAAATCTGACCCGAACACCGAATCCTGCACCGAACCGCGCTGTTGTTAACCGTCTCTGACCTCCTTTGACCAAATTTGACCAAACCCGAACCGAGTTAACTCGGTTTAACCGAGTTGACTCGAACCAGAACCAAAAATTGAAATCCTTAAACTTTGAACCACACTTGAACCTGTCCAAACAGAACCCGGAAGATCTGAACCGCCAACGTGAGCCCGGAACTCCTGAACCCGATTTGAAAGCTGAAATGAAGAGACCTGTTGAGTGGTTGTCTGAGTCGAACCGAGCTTATAACCTCCACTCCTGTCGCCGGTTCCGCCAGTAGAAACGATAGCATCATCATCTTCAGTAGTCTTCAAAAATAAAAAAAAATAAAAACAGAAATGAAAGAAACATGAGGGGTATTACCGGAGTTTTGTCGGATAATGGCAAGGAGCGCCGGTCCTTGACGCAGGCAGCCGGGTAAACGAACCGACCGCCGGTCCAATACTCCGACTGTCAGTTCTCTCTCTCTCTGATTCTTGGTCTCTCTCTCTTTCTCGTTTCGCTATGTTTCTTCGTCTCATCGCATGGTTCCGCCGCCACGCCGCCGTACGGAGACGGTTCTCCGCCGCCAGATCTTCATCAGGAGGAGGGGGTGTGTGTGGGTGTAGAACGAAGGAGACAGAGGGTGTCGGATGTGTATGGCCGGAGAACAAGGGCCGCCGGAGCTCCGCCACCAGCGGCGGCGCCGCCGCGCACCGGCCTGTTTCGCCGGTTGTGTGTCGCCGGGAAAGTGAGAGAGAACGAGGGGTGTGTTTGGCTCTGATTGTTTAAATGAACAAAAATTAAGGGGTTGGACCCCCTTATATACTAAGGTCTAGCATAATGGGCTTTGGGCTTGGGCCCAAGGCCCACAAGCCCAGTCCCCGCGTTTTGAGTGGCCCGTCATTCCTACGAACCCGCTTTCGCAACCCGAACTCCCTGTAGCGTCGTAAAAAATTAATTTTTGATTTAAAAATATATAAAATAATGTCGGTATTAGTTGTTAATCGCGTACGTTTGTCGGTTTCGTTAAAATCGCGTAAACTGCGTAGTTTCGTTGTTTTTAATCCGTTTTTCAATCTGTTTTCAACTACGGATAATAAAAATTAAAAACGAAACTAAATATATTAAAATATATTAATATCGAGACGAAATTCGAGTCCGGTGCTTCCGTTTCGTCGTTGTTTGTCGGTGCGTTTACAGTTTTCCTCGTTCTTCGTTCACGTCTGCGTTTTGTGTCGTTCGGAAGCACGATAAATTTGTAAAACTAAATTTATAAACACAAAATACTCGTATAAGATTCGTACTTGTCGGCGTTGTCAGTATTCTGTTTAGTTTCAATTAGTTGCCGTTTAACGTTTAACAGGTTTCTCTGTAAACCATCGTTCGCGCACTGTAAAGTCGTATAGACGTTCCTAGGCACCCCAAAGGCCTAATTAAGTTAATCTACGTCTTAAACACTATTCATTATTGTGTTAATCGCCTGTTAATTACGTAATTAAGGGCCGTAAATCACCGGTTGTCACTATGCACCTATTTTATCCGTACCCGAAGGCACCTACGACTTCGTGGTATACTGTGACGCCTCGCGTCAGGGATTGGGTTGTGTGCTAATGCAGCGACAAAATGTTATCGCTTATGCTTCGCGCGAGTTAAAGGTTCATGAGAAGAACTACACCACGCATGATTTGGAATTAGGCGCAGTGGTGTTTGCCTTGAAGATTTAGCAGCATTACCTGTATGGTACTCGCTGTACGATCTTTACGGATCACAAGATTCTTCAACACATTTTCGATCAGAAAGAGCTTAACATGAGACAACGACGTTGGGTTGAGTTATTAAATGATTATGATTGCGAAATCAAATATCATCCAGGAAAGGCGAATGTGGTGGCAGACGGCTTAAGTCAAAAAGAAAGGATTAAGCCCATAAGGGTTAGGGCTTTAGAGATGATCATTCAGACAGATCTCTCATTGCGTATTCGTGCTGCACAAAGAGAAGCTCTTAAGAAAAAAATTAAAGGCTGAATATCTCCATGGGATGGTGAAAAAGTTGGTACCCAACGAGTAAGGAACCTTGTATTTTATGGGATGAATTTTGGCTTTTTGGTGGCCTTAGAGATGTTATTTTTGATGAAGCTCATAAATCAAGGTACTCGATCCATCCAGGATTGGACATGTTGTACCAAGATTTGAAGGTTTATTATTGGTGGCCAAGGCTTAAGGGTGACATTGCTACTTATGTTGGGAAGTGTTTGACTTTCGCCAAAGTGAAGGCCGAGTATCAGAAGCCTTCAGGTCTTCTATAACAGCCAGAGATACCCATGTGGAAATGGGAGCAAATCTCTATGGATTTCATAACAAAGTTTCCCAAGACACCCAGAGGTCATGATACGATTTGGGTAATCGTGGACCGATTGACAAAGTCTGCGCATTTCTTGCCGATCAGAGAAAAGGATAACACTGGTAAGCTAGCTGAGCTGTACCTAAGGGAGATAGTGGCACGTCATGGAGTGCCTATCTCGATTATATCAGACAGAGATGGACGGTTTGTGTCAAGGATTTGGCAATCCTTCCATGAATCTTTTGGTTCTCAGTTGAATTTGAGTACAACTTTTCATCCACAGACGGACGGTCAAAGTGAGAGAATGATTTAGACGCTTGAAAATATGCTACGTGCTTGTGTTATGGATTTAGGTGGCAGTTTGGATACTCATATGCCTTTGGTTGAGTTCTCCTATAACAACAGCTACCATACAAGCATCCAAGCTGCACCGTTCGAGGCTCTCTATGGACGCAAGTGTCGATCACCGTTATGCTGGGCAGATGCAGGTGATAGACAGCTGGTTGGTCCCGAACTGGTCCAAGAGACAACAGACAAGATCATGCAGATCCGAGAGCGCATCAAGGCGGCTCGTGATCGACAGAAGAGTTATGCGGACCAAAGATGAAAACCCTTTAAATTTGAAGTGGGTGATATGGTTCTGTTAAAAGTTTCACCTTGGAAAGGTGTGGCACGCTTTGTGAAGCATGGTAAGTTGAACCCACATTATATTGGACCGTTCAGAATTTTGGAAAGGGTTGGTTCTGTAGCGTACAAGTTGGAGCTACCAGCAGAACTTAATGGTGTTCATGATACATTTCATGTATCTAATCTGAAGAAAAGTCCAACTCAAGAGACAGTGGTCATCCCTGCTGACGAAGTTCACATTGAAGACACACTCCGCTTTACCGAAGAACCCGTTGAGGTTACCGATTGGAAGGTTAACAAGACTCGGAGGAGTAGTGTTAAGCTTGTCAAGGTTTGTTTGAATGCACGTCACGGCCCAAAGTTTACTTGGGAGCGTGAAGACCACATGAAAGCAAAGTACCCGCATTTGTTCCCCAAATCCCCTGCAGCTAGTAGTAGAGCTTAAAATTTTGGGACGAAATTTTCTTAACAGGGGGAGAATGTGACAACCGTCAAAATTCCAGGTATCCGTACAATTATTAAACAATGATTAGTACTTAATGACTGTGCTGAATTACAATTAATGACTTGAATTGCTTTCTGATTACTGCCATATACATACATGTGCATCATATATTGCAAATGACATATCATTATTGCATGCAAACTTTGTTAATTTAAATGATGCACGAAACACAGTTAGCACGGTTATCAGATAAATCAGAAAAATGCTGACGGAGTTCAATACATAGACAGACAAGGTATTGAGACACAGAATGAGCCAGAAACCAAGAGTTACACTAGTATAGTGTGTAGGAAAGTAAGGATCACAAAACTGCCTTCCTAGTGATAGTTAAGTGCCGGAAAGTGCCTGAAACTCACTTAAAATGCCGAATTCAGCAAAAATCAGCAATAATCAACATTTAAACACTAGAATATCATGCAGAAATATGGTTAAATGGTCCTGAATGCTTTCCTAAGTGTCGGGAATCAAAACTGCCACAAAAGGTAACATAAAGCACACTAAACTGCATAGTTTAGCACCTTAACGAACCGGTAACCAACCGAACAACCGGACACTACCTGAAACACCAAATTTTCACTAGAAGCATTGTTTTAACATTACCAAGCTACTTATGGTCCCCGAACATCATAACACACTATATAACAACTAGTAACTAAATAACCTAACTAAACACTTGATTTTTAACCTTATGATCTAACTACATAGTTAACCCCTAATCTAGACCCCCCTACCTAGTTCACGGCCAACAAGGGCCCCACATGAGGATTTTATTTTTTTTATTATAATGGATTATGTTTCTTCTTTTAAAAACATAAAAACCACTAGTTAATGTTGTGTGATGGGTTATAAGAATAACCTTAAGATCAAAGCTCATCATTCTCATATTTCATACTTCACACACTTCTTCTTCTTCTTCTTCTTCTTCTTCTTCTTCTTCTTCTTCTCCCTTCCCCTACCTTCGGCCGAATACACGTCACCACACACCACCATCATTCAATCAAGTTTCATCCATTCCATATACATACAAAGGTGTTAGAAGGTGTATAAGGAAGCTTGGAGTTCTTGGAAGTTGAAGGACCACTCACACAAGCTTTTATCCACTCCATTTTCATCTAGTGATCATCCCTAGCCTTGAGCTAGTAGTAAGATCATTATACTCTTCATTTTACATCTTATTTTGGTGGTTAAAAGAAGATACAAGTTGTTAATCATGATGAACACTAAGAATCTTGAACTTGAAACTTGAACATAAGACTAAATACATAAGAAATCATGATGTTTATGTGTTGTTACGCTTGTTGATTGTTGATTGTTCATGTTATTGATGTAGATCATCATATGATCTTGCTAGATAGTGATTAAAGACATAATCTAGCAAGATGAGAGGATGATTATGTTAAGATCAAAGTGATCATCCTCATGTAAATCATGAACTTGAAAGTATAAGTTGTTTTTCTTGTAAAGTTATGAACAAAGTGTGTGTAAAGTCTTGTAAATCTATGATTTCAAGAATGATTTTTCAAGAAATCAAGTTAAAAATACAAGGTTTACTTAATATTGGTTCTTAAAGAAATTAACCACATTTTTAGTGGTTAATCAAGTGTAGGATCATGTATTTAACAAGAAAAATCCAAGAAGAAATATTTTTAGAAAAATGATTTACAAGTTGTGAAGATCTAAATTCTTCAAAAATGATGTTTTTAAATAAACAACCACACTTTAAAGGGTAACTAGGCTTACTAAATACACTAGTAAGTTACTACAAATTTTTGTAAATTTTCAAGCTCATGAAGTAGTAGTTTATGCTTGATTTTGGCAAATTGGTAAGTGTAGATTGATTTGTTGTTGATTGTGTTGATTTATAAAAGAAAATGATATGCTTTGAAAGCATGGAAACCTCCATTTTTAGGGGAAACTATGGCAAAATTTTTCTAAAAATTAAACACTTAGAAAAAAAAAAAATTTAAAAATATTTACAAGTATATTTTTAACCATGAATTTTCATATAAAGTTTGCCATAATTTTTGTTACAAAAATTATAAATATTGGAGGTTGGTTTTTGTAAATAAAGGTGACTAAATATATATTTAGGAAAATATATATTTAGGTGTCACCATGTGTGTGATTATTTGCATATTATGTGTGTTAGTTATATTATTTTAGGACTTGAATTAATATAACACATCAAATACCAAGAAATTACAATCCAAAATATTACCAAAATTCCAAGAAATAAATATACAAATTATACCCAAAATATTGGAGAAACCGAACAAGGAATATAACTTACAAAATATTCCGGAAAATTCATTCACAAGAATATTTTGGTAATCAGTATTTTGGACACCGAGAGAACAAAAGTATGATTTTTACAATTATTACAAAATGTATCATATTTTTGACAAGGAGAAAATATATTATTTTTTGGTAGATAAAAATGTATATTTTCTTTAAATTATTAGAAGACATTATTTTTCGGAGAAAATATATATTTTTCTTGAATAAACATGAAATACGTTTTTTTTTTGGTGAAAAATAAGTTTATATATATATTTTCTAAGTTAGACTTGGAAATATATTATTTTTGGGACTTGTATGAGATTTATAAATATTTTTGCAAGGGAAAAATTATAAGTAATTTTTCTATGTAATATTTCTTAAAATATATATTTTGGGAATATATATTGATGCATTTTTATTAGGATTATTATTCCAGAAAAGTTAATATAAAAATTAAGTATGAGATACTTAATAAGCACAATGGAAATACGTATTCTCGTACGTATAAATACACACCGGAATACGCCACATATATTTGGCAAAAATATACAAGGATAAGTATACGAACACAAATACACCCATCCGTGGGGAAAATACAAATACCTAAGTGTGGCAAGTTAAAATATATTATTTTAACTAATATTCAAAAATAAAGTAAATATAATTTAAGTTAAAATATTTATTATTTTAACAAATAATTATATAACTTGGAAAAATATTAAAGACACAAAGAAACGTAACTCAAAGACACTAATTAATATTGAGTGAAGGCACGACCCGCTCGTCTAATAGACCGTAGTACGTTGTAGGTAGTCGTGTATGCCAGAAGAAGCTTTGAGTTACCGTTGGTTACGAAGAACGCAAAACCGTGAGTTCATGTCCCCCTTTTCTTTTAACTGTTTTTGTTTTATAACTTCGGGGGTGAAGTACATGTTACAAAATGTTTACAAACAATTACAATTGGTATGGTTAGCTAAGGAATGCACTGTAGATCATGTGAATGGGTAGGCGCACTCTTAAGACCATTAATCCTCGTGTTAGGACCGAGAGGCATGAGTGATAGATCTATTTGGGTGTAGCGAGCCCACACCCATGTGGACCGGGGTTTGGCACATGAGGTGACTATGTCATACAGCCGGAGGCCCGGTACAAAATCTGCTATATAACAACCCTTCTAAATTTTTCTGACACCCTTAATTTAATTAAAATGCCCTTATATGTCTCAATATGTACCCCGTATGTGAAAACCGAGCCTAAAATACCTTAATTTTGAAAAAAATTAAATAAAAACAAATTTCAAAGGGCTGTCGCGGGGCGCGTAGCCTCGGCTACCTTCTACGCGGGGCGCGACAGACCGACTACGAGGCGACACCCTGAAGCTGCCACGTGTCGACACGTGGCGAAGCTAGACCAGTGATAGATCAAGGCTAGGGACCACGGACCCTACTACGCGGGCCGTGTAGCCCTTGGCTACGTCTTACGTGGGCCGCGAGGGAAGTCGAAAAGTCTCCTATAAATTGGGAGCATCGGCCTTCAGTTCCGATCGTTCAAAATCTCTTTCTCTCAAAATTTCTGCATAGTAGGCATAATCTTCGGGTATAATACCCCCCTAATTAATGAAGTTCTGCCCCGTTGTAAGTATTATAACCCCGGTTACGTATTAGATACGCTGCCCGATTGATCCAGGGTTCCGTAATGGCTATCGTGGTTCTGCCCGACGTAGTCATTGGATTGCCGTCTCGGGGAGGGTATTGCTAATGTAAATATTGGGTTATTATACTAACACATGTACATTTGTGTAATTAATAAATAATCACCAGGAAACCCTTAAAGGAAACCCTAAGGCAGCAATGTGAGTAATCTCCTTTTTGTAAACTGTTTTTACAAAACCTTAAATATTTTACAATGCGATTAAGCAGTGATTGAGTCTCTGTAGTTCTTCAATTACTGCCGGTATGTTGGGGTTTTGTATACAAAATGTGGAACACGTTACCATTAGAAAAAGAGTTAGCCAATGTGTAATATGACCCACCAGTCAGGATTGACAATATTGAATGAGTAATTGTGTAGAAATAAACATTGTAATAGCTCTCAATACTGTTAAAAGATAAAACTCTTCTTGATTAAACTGGGATTCACTCACCAGTATTTCCCACTGACAAAATGTTTTTTTACGCGTTTCAGGTAACAAAATGTGAAAGCCAACTAGAAGCCAGCTGGACAGCACTGAAGGCTTGGAAAAAGTGGCTATAAAAGTTACCTAAATAAAAGAAGATGTTTTATTTCAATAAAATGGGGTTTATCCCTTTAAAACAGTTTGTAATGAAAATTGGGTTTTATCCTAATATATTTATACAAAGTGTGGTATTTAATCTGATAAAATATTTCCTAACTACAGTCCTGATGTAATTTCCGCTGCCAAAATGATAAACACCGATACCACCAAAACTGGTCTCGCGACCGCCCGTTCCCGGGACAGATAGGGGACGGGGGTTGCGACAGAAGGTGGTATCAGAGCTAAGCCACTGATTCAGCCACATATGTGTTCTGCTGACACCAAGATATTATTCAAATTGTTAGGAAATTAATTACGGAAATACGTGCATATTTGTATTTTATTGTTGTGTGTTATTTGACTATTTGTTAGTTTACAGTATGAGTGATCAAGGACCCTCCGACGCCTATCGTCAGTTATCCGGTTCACCTAGAAGCGAAGGCACCTCTTCACAGCCTGCCCTCTCAGGGTATTCAGCTGACAATGAAGATGGGATATTCGTGTTTAAGGCTCAGACTGAAGAATAATTCCCCAGAAAAAGAGAGGATGGTTCAGTAGGGGAGCACACGAGCGTAGGAAAACAATGAAAAAGTTACAACATCAGCGTGTTCTAGCAGCCGCTAAAAGCGAAACCGATGCCCACACCCAAGACATGCTTAATAGGAGTTTAGCAAACTTCCATATTTTGACATCCACAGCTGCTGACTCAAACCTGGAACAACTAGTAGCCCCTCAACCCTTACCCTTGTTTCCCACACAACCAATGGAAATTGACGCCAACCAAGAAAACCAAGTCCAAATGCATGATTTTAAGCCAAAGGAGATACCTAGGGTACCAGCACCCAATCCCTTAGACCCAGACTACGATCCGTGGTTTGATGATCATAGGGATTATGTGCAACGCTACCACCTAACAGACGAACCCATGCCGAACCTAGCAGCCTACCCAGGTCTGGACCCTCTAGATCCCTACTATGATAATGATGAATACATTAGGGAAATCCTAGAGAATCCGTACCCTCAGGAAGAACCCATGCCAGAGTTGTGACAAGCGGTGATTTACGGCACCTAATTACGTGATTAACAGTTGATTAACGTGATAATAAATAGTGCTTACAGGGTAAATTAACTTAATTAGGCCTTTGGAGTGCCTAGGAACGTTTATCCGACTTTACAGTACGCATACGAAGATTCGTGTGGAATCTGCGGAACATCAAACAACAACGAACTGAAACCGTACAAAATACTGACAACGCCGACAAATACAAATTTTATACGGATTATTTCAACTTACGAATTTCGTTTTGCGAAATTATCATGCTCCCAAACATCACAACACGCATACATGAACTAAAAACGCGACTACATGAACGCACCGGCAACGAAATGGAAGCACCAGACACGCGTATTAACTTAAAAACTGAAATATTTTGATATATTTAACTTCGTTTTCAAATTATATTATACGCAGTTAGAACGGATCGAAAAACGAACAAGGAACGACGAACGAAACAATTTTTACACGATTTAACGTGAACGATCGAACGAACACGTCAAACAATAATTTTAGACGTAATTTTTAGTATTTCGGCTCTAAGATTTCATTTTACGACAATTTATGACACTCGGTTGCGAAAACGGGCTCTAGTAACGATTCGGGCCGCACGAAACGGGCTTGTGGGCCTTGGGCCCAAGCCGACTTAAAAATCCCACTATAAAGATCCCTAACCTCTCAAATTTCTCATTTTCATTCTTTGAAAACCCAGTTCACATCAACAGTCCTCAACTCTCTCTCTCTAGAAGACATCTCCGATGACCGGAGCCGGACCTCCGATCGGCCACCGGCGACCGGTTATTTCCGTCAATCAACCCCCACACCCCCTTGTTTATCTGGTAAATAACCGCACCCCCTTTCCCCTTTTCTTCGAGTTAACGGCTGCCACCACCAGATGGTGGTGCCGTGCGGCGGCGCTACACAGAGAAAGACGAGGGAGAGTGAGAGAATCGTGAAGAGAGAGAGAGAGAGATGGGAAAATCTCCGGCGGTCGGAGACTCGGACCGGCGGTCGGTTCATTTATCCGGCGGTCACAGCCGTATCTCACTCTGGTTCCGACGATGACGATGTTGTCGCTGATGTTTACGATGGTGATGATACTGATGGAGATGTATGGCAGCAACAGTGGTGCGATGGTGTGGAGGATCCAACGAAAATAACTCCAGCCGTATGGGTAACGGCGGTGGTGGTTCAGCTCGACGGCAGGAGCTCCGAAGTGGTGGTGACTCGACGGAGTTTACGACAACAGTGACTGTGAAGGTTTTGATTCGAGTCAACTCGGTTAAACCGAGTTAACTCGGTTCAGGTCCGGGTCAATCAGTCAAAGACAGTCAACGGGACTCGGTCCGGGTCATCAGTAGTTAATAGTTCGGGTCAGATTTTGGAGCTTCGGGTTAACAGGAGTCAAAGGCGGTCAACGACGAAACGGCGCGGTTCAGATTTCAGGTTTGGTTGACTCGGTCAAACCGTGTTGGTACATATGTCTGTCGACTTCGTCTTGTATTGAGTCTTGTATCTAGATAGGATAAACCAGAGCTCGATAGTCAAAGAAATAGGGTTTTAGTGCTGATTGACCATTTCACACGAAATGGCAGTTTCACACGAAATGACATTTTGTGCGAAATGAAAAGTCCATTTCGTGCGAAATGAAAAGTCCTATAAATAGGTGGCTTGAGATTTCATTTGTAACTTTTGGATTCCGGTAGCGAAGCTCTGCCGAAGTGTCTCCAGGTCGTGTAAAGCTTTCATATCAATACAAGAGACAGTTTAAGTGATTCTATGTGCATTACAAGCTGATTCAACATCAAAATGTCCGTTTCCGCCACTCGTTTTGATCAAAAACTCTTCTGATCGATTCATTAAGGTTGCACAACGATCCTTCAAGTGGTATCAGAGCTCAGGAGGAAGAGTTCTTACCGATTCAGCTTGATTTCATCCAAAAAATCTCACTTCTACTCACTTTCTTCACATTTTTTCAAAATTAATCGAGATTTTCTGGTTAAAATGTACTGATTTTCATATATTACATGCGAAATATAGTTTTAATCAATCCTTGAACATTTCAGACCCTAATTCATCTTAAAAGTTGATCAATTTGTCAAAATTCTATCCAATTGTTCGAACATGTCGTCATTTCGCACGAAATAAAACTCCATTTCGTTTGAATGTTGTCATTTCGTGTGAAAATATTATCCATTTCGCACGAAATGGAATGATTTGACTTCATTTCGTACCAATACGTCCATTTCGTGTGAAATTATAATCCATTTCGCGCGGAATGGTCAGTTAGTGCTTTCATTTCGTTTGAAGTGCACCCAGGTCATCATTTCGTACGAATTGCACTGTCATGTCATTTGAGGAGTTTGTTTCAGTGTGTATCAGATCGGTTTGAAAATCAACAGTCTTCACGTGAATTATTGTCATCGGTCAAATTGAATCGTAATAGTTGTCGGCCATTTAATACATTTGTTGTTATCAAAGATTGCATGTGACAGGAATTTATCGTGAAGGTCCAGTAGAATTCTTTGAGGAACATTGAATTTGTCGGCCATTGAAAGTAATGCATGTGTTGTTGTCAGCCCAATTAATCTCGGTCCAGTCAAATTGTGTTGAAAGATAAAGTTGTCGGCCAAGATAAAAAAGGATAATCAAATTACATGTGATCCATTTATAAGCGGCCCAATCAGATTTGTTTTGAACATTTGAAGTTGTCAGTTGTGCATGTGATTCAATTTACTCGAAACAAGAATTGAGTTAGTACAGGTGTTTTGTTGGCCCATGTGATTCAAAAGGAGGTCCCATTCAAAACAAAACACCGACCCATTAAGTGTTAGAATGTATCGGCTCAATGAGAATTGATTAGTGATGATGTTGTCAGCCACTAACTCTGATTGTCACGAGTATTGTTTCATCGACCCAATATAAGAGTGGATTGGTGATCCAATTTGTGTGATAAAGTGATAAAGTTTGTCGGCCCAGTAATATCAAGTTTGTCAGCCTAATCTAATTGAATTGATATCAAAGTCCAATTTTTTATCGGTCCGATTGTTTGTCAAAAGTCCATCAATATCAGTTTGCTTGTGAAACATATCACCGGCCCATTAATTCAGTGATTATACCCGAAACACATTGAACGAGTCCGCAAATCTTCGACACGAGTCCTAGATCGATTCAACCGTCACACATGTTCACATACTCAGTTCATTTAAACTGATCATTTGTTTTTGTCTTCAGGTGTTTCACGAGGTGAACCAGTTCGTTTGAAATCTTGTTTGAGAAGTCCTTCGATACCGAAACATGGAAACCGAGTTTTACAATGCGTTTGCTACAACTCCGGGTATGTCGGTTACCGTTGCTCAGAGTGTAACCATGGAAAATGAAACCGGAATGTTACAGAAACCTCCAAAACTGATGGGCATTGAAGAATATCATAGTTGGAAAGAACGTTTCGAGAATTGGGTTCAAGCAAATCATCTAAGGTCATGGGAAAGTATTGAAACTAAGTATGCTAGACCACTGTCTGATTTGGGAGTTGCAAAGATTATCTCGGAATTTTCAGATAAAGAGAGAGATATGTACAAAGCAGAAAAAATGATGGTCAGTTTACTTCAGCAAGCTGTGAAAGAAGATATTTTCATATTACTTCAACATGATAATAGTGCTTATTCGATTTGGGATGCACTTAATAAAAAATTCGAGGGAAGTGCAGAGATGATCAAGAGTAAAAAATCTTTATTGAAAAAAGAATTTGAATTGTTTACAAGTGTACCAGGTGAAACTACAAAGACTCTCATCGAGAGATATTGTCATCTAGTGCGTTCAATGTCTCGATTGGAAATTACTAAAACTCCAGAGGAATGGGTTGAGAAATTAGCTGATGCGTTACCTCAAAAAGAATGGGGTACATACCTCATGATTTTGAAGAATTCTGGAGAGTATAGTAGATTGTCAATTGCACAATTCATTGAGAAACTTGAGGGACAAGATCTTGAACAACAAAAGATTGCTAGAATGAACAATTCAAGCGGTCAACAAGACATCAAGATGTACTACAAAGGTAATGTTCAGAATGTTGAAGTAAGTCCGAAGATCCAAACTGCTTTCAGCGCAGAGAACTCATCCGGATCACTCAATCAAAGCTCAAACAACAACAGTGGATTTTCTTCATATCCAAGTGTCAATCCGAATGTTTCAACTCCAGTTAACCATTTTCAAAGATCAAACAATGGTAATGGTCATGTGCTACAATGCAACATCGCGTTGCATCCTCAAAACGGTCAAAATTTCTCTGAAGAAGTTGCTAAAGGTCATATGGCATTGCTAGTTACCGTATTGGAATCATACGAGAGTTTGGTTACGGGAAGGATCGGAAATCCTTTGTTGACAAAAGAGGATTACGATCAGATTGATGCTGAGGAAATGGAGCTTATGGATATCAAGTGGTGTTTAGCAAGTGTGTTGAGGAGATCTGAGAAATTCAAACAGATCACTGGAAGGGATGATCTTCGTGATGCTGCTACATCTCGATTAGGATTTGACAAATCAAAGGTTACTTGTTTTCGTTGCCGTGAAAAAGGGCATTTTAAGCGAGAGTGTACAAACAGGGAAGCAACCAGAAGACAAGATGCATTCGGGAACAATGATTATCACAGAAAAGCAAATTATCATCAGGTTGCTGAAAAATCAAAGGAGAGAGCTTGTTATGGTCTGATAGAACAAAAGAATGAAAGGCCTCCGAATGGTGGTTTGATAGACCAAGAAGATGAAAGATTGGCAGAAGGTTTTAGCTGGGATAAATATATTCCGGTTGACTCAAAGTTTGGAGCATTTATTGCATAAATCGTTCAAGAGCCAGAATTGATGAAGAAATGGATGGATGTGTTTGCTGATGACGAGAAAAGTCAAGATGAAGAGTCTGTTTCTTCAAAAAGTAGCTCAGAAAAGACTTCAGTCTGTGATCAATCATCAACTGATAGTAGTGATGATGAAGAAGAAATTAAACAAATTAACATTGGTAAAACTCATCTATCTCCTGAAAGTTTCAAATTTTATTTTGCAGAAAAATTGGAGAAGCTAAAGGAGAAACGAGCTGCAAAAGAAAAGAAAGAGGCAAAATGTGTGAATGTTGATCAGAAGGTGAAGAATGAACAGAGTGAAGAAGTTAAAGTTGTTGAAAAGATAGTCGAAGTTGAAAAGATTATCGAAGTTGAAAAAATTGTTGAGATTACAAAATCGTGTCTAAAATGTTTGGAACCATGCAAACACTGTGAAGAAAAAGATGAGAAGTATAGTGAGCTTAACAAGATGAAAGAAAAATTAGTGTTCGATGTTAAGTATGTGAAAGAATCGTATGATGTGTTGAACAGAACTGTGAATAGTCTGCAAAAGACAAATTTTGAAAGAGAAGATGCCTTAACCATGATGAATGCAGTGATGATGTCTAAGCAGAAGACTATCAATCACTATATTGAAGAATGTGCAAAGTTGAAGCAAGAGTTGGAGACTGAAAAGATAGAGAATGAAAGAATCAGACGATTATTGCACAGTTATTCAAGTTCTGATTATTTGATTGATAGAATTTATCCGACTGTTGCAGGTTTTGAAGCCTTTCAAGACAAGAATTCAGAAGATACGGATACTGGTAAGAAACAAAGTGCAAATTATAAAAAGTGTCCGCCTCCGATCTGGGAAGGTTATTCTCCCAGAAAACCAAATGAGGAACAGGTCAAAAAGGCTGTCAATATAAAGTTAAAGTCCGAAACAACTAATGATTTACCAGACAACATTGATGTCACATTCACATCGTCTGACACTGATCATGAGTCTGAGTTAATAAAGAAAGTGGTCGATCAGGTGTTGGATAAGGATGAGGAGTCAGAGTCAAAATCTGAGTCAGAAACCTCGAGTTCTTCGGTAAACAGTCCAAAATCGTCGGTGAAACGGGTTTACAATAAAGCATTTATGTTATCAAAATCTAATTTGAATGACGAAACATTTGAAGTTGCATATACTTTGAATGATTCTGACAAATTATATTTTGATAAAGAATTTCCAATAAGAAGTGTTCAAATTGAAAAGATTAAAAAGGTTTTCAAATTAACAGAAATTAATATTTCTGAAATAAAAGATGTAAATCTTACTGAAAAACCTAAAAAATACACTTCAAGAGTTCAACAAAGATTGAACAAGAAAAAAAGGTTACAGTTCTGGTTCTGGTTTTCAAAAGAAACCAAACCATAACAGTAATTTAAAAAAGAAAGGTTTAGGCTTCATTCTACCTGAAAATCATAAAAATGAGAAAATTTCTAAAACAAAAACTGTATTTGTTTCAGGAGCAAATTCTGAGGAAGAAGAAAAGAGGTCTTTCTGGAAACAATCGAACAGAGAGTTCTTTGCAGAAAAAAAAAGTTTGAGAAGAATCAAGCTTATCAGAGAAAGGAGACAAGAACCTGTTACCGATGTCAAGAAGTTGGTCACATCGCCTGGAATTGTCCAAAGGCAACCAACACAAAACAGGAAGTTGTTTCTAAACTAAAAGAAAAAGTTGTTGACAAAACTGAACCACCAACTGAAAAATTCAAAGTGTTTAAAAACTCAACATATGAAGTTGGTGAATGTTCAAAAAGGTTTTACAAAAGAAGGGTGAATCTTAACAACCAAACATGGGTTGCTAAGAAATCAGATGTTAAATCTGGCAATGAATCTGACTCATCAAAGTCAGAGGAGCCACAACTTGAGCCAAAAGGAGAAAAGTCAGTACCGCCAATGGATGATGTCAATTTTCCACCATTGCGGGCTGAAAATTTTAAACAAAAAGTTGGAAAAGTGGAAATTTCGAATCAATTCTATTCTGAAAAGAAAGAATTTGATGTCGAAAAGGATTTTAATGGCAAAGTAAAGCATATTTTTGGTAAGATGGTCGATGGTAGGGCCAAAGGGGTAAAAGAATTTTATGAATCGAAGAGGAGAACTTTCACACCGAGTGAAAATAACTCGGATGCACCCAAGGCTGGTCAGGCTTGGGTGTCACCATTCTTTGTTTAAAAATCATGACTTGCCGGAGCTCCCAAGTTGGTAATCGTGGAGCGGGAATCAGCATATTTCTTGAGAAATTCACGTCTGTGATATTTCGACTTACAAGTGGTATTCTTATTCTTGAAAATTGTTATATTTCGATTTACAAGTGGTATGGTTGATGAGAACCTACAAGTGGTTAATCAAGGTTATTAAGTTGAACTTGTTTTAACTTTCATACAAGTGGTTTTTGGAGGACAAAGTGATGAACAAATCCCCGATCTTACAAGTGGTTTCAATAAAACTAATTTTCCGGAAAAACCATTTGATTAAAACAAAATTAAGTGTTTTGAAATCATAATGGGAAAATAGTTTGTTGTCAGGGGGAGTTCTGATTGTTTATGCAAAGTGGATGGCGAATTGAAGCAATTCACATCGATCTTTGTTTAAAAATCCTGACTTGCCGGAGCTCCCAAGTTGGTAATCGTGGAGCGGGAATCGGCATATTTCTTGAGAAATTCACGTCTGTGATATTTCGACTTACAAGTGGTATTCTTATTCTTGAAAATTGTTATATTTCGATTTACAAGTGGTATGGTTGATGAGAACCTACAAGTGGTTAATCAAGGTCATTAAGTTGAACTTGTTTTAACTTTCATACAAGTGGTTTTTGGAGGACAAAGTGATGAAGAAATCCCCGATCTTACAAGTGGTTTCAATAAAACTAATTTTCCAGAAAAACCATTTGATTAAAACAAACTTAAGTGTTTTGAAATCAAAATGGGAAAATAGTTTGTTGTCAGGGGGAGTTCTGATTGTTTATGCAAAGTGGATGGCGAATTGAAGCAATTCACATCGATTTGTCAAATTTTTCTTTAAATGGTTTTGAATTTTAGGGGGAGTAAGAATTTTTTTCAGAAAATCCAAAAACATTAGAAAATTTGAAAAATCCAAAAACATGATAAAATAAAAAATGAGTTTTGTTGAGAAAAGAGGAAGTGATAGTACATCAGTGGACTATCACATCACGCTAAAGAATTGGAAAGTCAAAATGTGATAAACGGTCTCACTGATGATGTGCCAGTAGGTTTTTACACGCTTAGTAGATTGTTTTCGAGATATAAACCTAAATATCAATACTTACTTATTTCGTGGGGAACATCTCTCGGATATATGGGTAACCCCCGAAATCTTGTTTGAAGGGCTTTCTATTTCTGACATGCTAGGTCTTTGTGCGTGGTGATATCTGGGGTATTATACCAGGACTTCCGATTTTGCGGGAGCAATAGCCTAGTCCTCGTATAATACTTTGCACTGCTTTAATCTTAAAGCTCACCCTCAGCATAAAAATGATGAAACATTGAAAAATGCTAATCATGTGCTGTTGTAAAGAAGATCCCCAAGGGGGACCCACCTAAAGTTGAACCATCATCTCTCTGATTTTGCGGAAGCAATAGCCTGAGCTCTCATGGTCTCACATTTAACTCCTTACAGATATCATTAGTGTACATTCACCTGTAAGACTGAATATAGAAATCTGGATACGAGAGTATATTCTGAGGTGGGACACTCGAATAAGTTTAAGTGCTTAAAACACTAAATTCGTATCTCGAACCAGTTGAACTTTGTGTGAAAATTTAAGTGGATCAGTATACTGACAATCTAAGTGAATCGTTTAGAACTTAAAATGTTTAAAGCTTAACGGTGTTAGTGATTTGTCTCATAAACTGATATGATCCTCTTACACAAACTCACAAAAATATTGTCTGTAAATATTTTCTTTACTGCATTTCATTAAAAACAAAATTCAAAATGATTTTATTTCATCTTATTTTCGACAACTGATGTTTGAAAAGCTGATTTTCAAAATTCCAAGTGATATACATGATGACAAAAGGGTTGGGAGAGTTTGTTTTTGAATTGAAAATTGTTATAAAAAAAATCTACCCAAAAGTAAGTTTGAACCTGATATAAATTGTTGATGTTTGAACGATATCTACAAGTGGATTCTAAATTTGTCAAATTTTTAAAAATTTGTGAAATTTATTTTGAGGTAGAGATTTGTGCAGATCCCCGTGTTTGATCCTGTTGCTACGGAGAGCCAGGAATCGTTCTTAAACCTGTGAAAGTGCTATGTCAGATTGCGATCCCGGAACAATTTAAGGGGGAGTCTGCTAGCAAAGGGGAGTCTGAAGATAGTAGAAGCAGTGTCAAATCCTGTTGTCCGAGCCAGCTGCTGATCCTGAAGAATTTATTAGATCAACATCCAAAGGGGAGGTTAGCTGCAGAAGCTGATAAAGAGAAGATTGAGGATGCTTACAATGTCAGACACTTTGGAAAGAGCGTGAAGACTGATCAAGACTGAAGACTCGTCAAACTGAAGACTCGACATCGAAGACTTCGTCAATATCCAAGGGGGAGTCTGTTGGTACATATGTCTGTCGACTTCGTCTTGTATTGAGTCTTGTATCTAGATAGGATAAACCAGAGCTCGATAGTCAAAGAAATAGGGTTTTAGTGCTGATTGACCATTTCACACGAAATGGCAGTTTCACACGAAATGGCAGTTTCACACGAAATGGCATTTCGTGCGAAATGAAAAGTCCATTTCGTGCGAAATGAAAAGTCCATTTCGTGCGAAATGAAAAATCCAATAAATAGGTGGCTTGAGATTTCATTTGTAACTTTTGGATTCCGGTAGCGAAGCTCTGCCGAAGTGTCTCCAGGTCGTGTAAAGCTTTCATATCAATACAAGAGACAGTTTAAGTGATTCTATGTGCATTACAAGCTGATTCAACATCAAAACGTCTGTTTCCGCCTCTCGTTTTGATAAAAAAACTCTTCTGATCGACTCGCTAAGGTCGCACAACGATCCTTCAAACCGAGTCAACCCGGTCATACCCGAGTCCACTCGGGTCAACACAGTCAAGATGGGTCAACTCAGTTCGATGTTCGGGTCAAGTGGCTTCGGTCAGATTCAGTTTTGGTTTCGGTTGACTCGGTCAACCCAGCCAAGCGGCTCGACGTTCTGACACAAAGAATTGGTAAAGATTAACGGCACATTTAATATTTACGTTATATATTTTTAGTTTTAATCTCACGTGGTAAACGAGCTTTAACCGATTCGTATTGATTTATAGTTAGCGTTTCGCTATATTTAATGAAAATTTATATATTATGAATGGACAATTGACATGCGGTGATTGATTATTGTGTTTTAAAAATTTTAACGACAACTTGTGTTGTCGGGGCGTCCAAAAACAGAGGAAACTCTGCCCGTTTTTCGAGAAAATTCGTAACTATAAAGCGTTTTATCGAAAAATAAAACTATCGGATTCAAATAACTTTTCTTGATGATACTTTACAACTTACGAAAATGATGATTCGAAAATTATTCTCGACAATAAATAAAGTTATTATATTTATTCCAAACTTCGCAATTTCGCCAATTCTCTTACAAAAATAAATATAGATTGTATACTTTTGTTCCGAACATCAAATAACATGAACTCGTTATAAAAATAAATATAGTTTGTATATTTATTTCAAGTATCAAACAATACGAATTCTTTTATAAAAATAAATATAGTTTTATATTTATTTCAAACCTCAAGCGACTCGTAATCATTTACAAGAGTTAATATAGTATATATTTATTTGAAACATGCAACGACTCGATAAATCTTTTATAAAATAAATATAACTTTTATATTTATTACAAAATGCCTAAATGGCACATTATATAACATACATTTCAAAGTACGAGTTTGTTATAAGCTACTTTCATATAAACGTTTGTTACATAAACGTACGACTTCTCGGGACGCCTAACGCGGTGATAACGATATATTTATATATTTTTATATAAATATTTATATATTTTAATAATCTCTCGAGAACTAAGTCTTCCAAGACTTATTAATTACCGACATTAGACGAAACTTAACGAATACAACTTCCTTGCTTCCTTCAAGTTAATAACTATCGTCGAATCGTTCGATTAACGATTCGGTAGAGCTCGATGACACGTAGTTAGTTACTGCGTTATTTAGAAACTTATAAGATATTCCGTGTTAGGAATATTGTAGAATGCACGCTAGCAAGTCTTGTCTTGGAAACGTCATCACAAAGTCGTATTTAGCTTGCTTTGCACGAGGCAATCCAGGTGAGTTCATAACCCCACCATTTTACGGTTTTACATTTTTATAAATGTTTTCGGGGTGGAAAGACATGCACGTTTCACAGAAACACACAAAGTTTTCGATGAACAAAGACTGCATATTTTAGACAAAGCACGTTTTGCAAGAACATACAAAGTTTTTGAACGAACGAAAACTCATATTTCTAAATCATGTTACGAATGGATTTCGAGGAACCCAAATGGTTTACGAATGAATCATACTAAATATACCGTTTTTTACAAAACAAATGCGTATTATCGAAATGTGAATGATTTTCAAGACTAGGGATGGGATCGTCTAGTTATAATATTGGGACTGGGTTGGTCTGCGTTTGAGGAACGGGACACCCAGTGAGTTCATGTTTCCCTTTTCTTTTAACTGTTTCCAGTTTTATAACTTCGGGGGTGAAGTACAGTTACATACTGTTTACAAACATTTTGATTTGGTATGGTTAGCTAAGGAAGGGTAATGCTTGATCATGTGAGTGGTGGGCATAACACTTAAGGCCATTAATCCTCATTGTAGGACCGAGGGACATGAGTGATAGATCTATTTGGGTGTAGCGAGCCCCACCCATGAGTCCGTCGAGTGGACCATGTGGTGACTATGTCTTATTCCCGGAGACAAATTTGCTAGGTTTGAGTTCCCTGCATCACGTCACACATATCAATGGCCTTGCAAACCATTGGTGATCTGTTTTTCCTTGTTGCTTTCATAATGGGGTTTTACAAATTACATACCATGTTTTATACAAATTCAAAGCATAGGATTATGCGGGCATGAAGTCAAAGTCAGGGTGGGCATTGACGGTCATACAAACTTTACAAACACAAGAGTTTACAAATACATGGTTCTACGAACATAATGCGTTACAAATACAAAGTTTCCATATAACTTGACAAGAAAATGATTTTTAAATTTTTTTTCTCAATAATATTTCACAAACCGGTTATCAAAAAGATTTGTTTTAAATCTTTCCCAAAACAAACTACGAACTCGCTCAACTTTATGATGATTTTTCGCATGTTTCTTTCTTAGGTTACTTTTCAAACAATGGAACGGTTGGAATAGGAGAACCATTGGAGATTCGAGTACTTAGTGGGCGTTTAATTTTCTAGAAGTCTTAGCTTATTTTCTTTCGCTGTGCAATGAAGATACCAGTCCAGTCACGCCAATGCTCTGATATTTTGGGGTGTGACAGATTGGTATCAGAGCTATAGGTTACGGCGAATTAGGTTTCTGTAGAGATACCTAGGCTCTAACCTCACCTTTATCTGGGACTTAGACTATTAAGACTTGAGTACATACAGAAAACCTAAGACTCGAATATGGTCTCTAACTGTTGCTGAAAAACAAAAAGTCAAAATTTTGTTTCAAACATACGCTATTGTGGTGTTTTATGCACGGTACACAAAAAAATTACACAGAGAACACTAAACTTTGAGAGTTTAGGAAACCTGCATTTAGGACCTTCGGAAAACTTATGTTGGAATTCATTCAAGGTCATCACGTAGGAACCGCGAATGTTAACTCGGGCACACACTATTATCCATATTGTCTATGATATTTTGACTTCCCGAGCAGGCAGCCTACGCATAACGAAACGCTAGTGCACAAGAATACATGGAACTCAAATTTTACATCAACAGATGTCGGAGTACATCACCTTCTACGCGAAACGAAATGCTAGTGCACAGGTATACGTGAAACTTAAGCTATACATCAACGGAGGTTGAAGTACATCACATACGACTTACGAGGCAAGGTTTTTGAGAAGAGAAGATGGAACATTTCAGCGACGATGCTAATCCTGACAACAGGAAAACTACCGATTAGGATGCGACGATTTAGCAGACGGTCCTGCAACAACACGAAACACGTCAAGGAGAAGACGCATGACTCCGTATTCCCCTTTTCTCATTAATGACGAGTACGATGTGTTCGACATTCCATGGTAATGTCACCTAACAATCGGCCATCACATGAAACTCCAGGTAAAGTCCTTAAATTTCTTTCATTTGAAATTTTGACTTTTGCATCTAGTGAGTAGATTTTTAAATCTCTACTCCTCTTAATGGTCATTGTATCACGAACATTTCTTTCGTTATAGCGAATACTCATTTGCTTCGTTTCTTGAAAATTCATATGCTACGCATGCATCGTTTGTTACGCATGTGGTTTCGTTTCGAATAAGCGTTTCATCAAAGTTCAAATATTGTTTCGCTAAACCTAATTATTGATTTGTGAATCGAATGACCCGCATTATTGTAATTGTTGGCTCCTTTGTTATCAAGTCAACACATTTTCTTGAAATTTCTTTTCTTTTCAAGATACATACATGGTTTTTTTTCGTTGTAACCAAGCCGAGATTTTCTTGTCAATACATGTATTCATTGTCAGATTGCGCCGAAACCAAGTTCAATTGTTTGAACTTGTCCATTACACATATTCAATTCAAGGCGCCATGTGATGCGTTGAGAGCATCATACTCAAAACAATTTTTAACAAGCGCATCATTTGTTTCGAGTCGTAGTAGATTTGTTTGGTTTACGACTCCATTAAGTCGTTCGTTGATTTCGCCACCTTGTGGTGGTGTTTTCACTAATTTGAAGCTTGCGCTAAACTCGTTTACGCGTCTCATGCACGGATTTAATTATTTATTTATTGATTTGCTTTAAATCCGCTTTGATTTATCATATTACAGCAATCTTAACACAATCGTGTGTTAAGGCAATGGTACACAAATTCATTCTATATTCCGGTGTACCTACTAACAGTTCTTTCTTTATCGATCGAATGTTTTATGATATTCATTGCTTTCTTATCTTCGATCGAAACATTTACTTCTTTGGTGTTCCATTTTCAATTGAAAATCCTATGATGTTTGTTTAGAACAAGCGTTCAGATTTATTTCGTTACATGTTCATTTGGTTTCAAACACGGTGATACTTGTTCGGTCACCGCTATTATTGAATTATTTCAGTCACTATGACACCTTGTGGTGTCAGTATAGACTTGTAGCTTGGGGTAATCATGATCGAGCGTTTCATGCAAAACACAGGTGATACTTGTTCGATCACCGCTATATTTGAATTGTTTCATTCTCTACGACACCTTGTGGCATCGGTATAACTTGAAGCTTGCGCTGATCACGATCGAGCGTTTCATGCAAACTATTACATTTGAGATCGTTGATTCTAAGTTCATCTAATGGATGTTATTGCTTCTAGAACTCATTTACATATTGTGAACGTTCATATGGAATTCGATTAGTCGAAGTTCCTGTTCATTGTTGGATCCCTGTTAACTTAGTCACATTAGTGACCGAATCTATACGTCTGGTTTCCTTTGACATCAACTTCTGAAACACATTTCTTTTAAATCGTTGGGTTCTTATTGTTGAGGAATGTCCTTGAATTCACATGATTCGAATAAGTCTTGATCCGATTTCGTGGTTATCCACTTTGATACTATTCGTATTTAACTACACGTAACGTAACTCTAAGGAGTTAACGTAGTCAAAATTTCGAGGATGAAATTTCATTAACAGGGGGAGAATGTGACAACCGGTGATTTACGGCACCTAATTACGTGATTAACAGATGATTAACGGGATAATAAATAGTTCTTACAGCGCAAATTAACTTAATTAGGACTTTGGAGTGCCTAGGAACGTTTATCCGACTTTACAGTACGCATAAGAAGATTCGCGTGGAATCTACGAAACATCAAACAACAACGAACTGAAATCGTACAAAATACTGACAACGCCGACAAATACGAATTTTATACGGATTATTTAAACTTACGAATTTCATTTTGCGAAATTATCATGCTCCCAAACATCACAACACGCATACGTGAACTAAAAACGCGACTATAGGAACGCACCGGCAATGAAATGGAAGCACCAGACACGCGTATTAACTTAAAAACTGAAATATTTTGATATATTTAACTTCGTTTTCAAATTATATTATACGCAGTTAGAACGGATTGAAAAACGAACAAGGAACGACGAACGAAACAATTTTTACGCGATTTAACGCGAACGATCGAACGAACACGTCAAACAATAGTTTTCGACGTAATTTTTAGTATTTCGGTTCTAAGATTTCATTTTACGACAATTTATGACACTCGGTTGCGAAAACGGGCTCTAGTAACGATTCGGCCCGCACGAAACGGGCTTGTGGGCCTAGGGCCCAAGCCCACTTAAAAATCCCACTATAAAGATCCCTAACCTCTCAAATTTTTCATTTTCATTCTTTGAAAACCCAGTTCACATCAACAGTCCTCAACTCTCTCTCTCTAGAAGACACCTCCAGTGACCGGAGCCGGACATCCGACCGGCCACCGGTTATTTCCGTCAATCAACCCCCACACCCCCATCGTTCATCTGGTAAACAACCGAACCCCCTTTCCCATTTTATTCGAGTTAACGGCTGCCACCACCAGATGGTGGTGGCGTGCGGCAGCGCTACACAGAGAAAGACGAGAGAGAGAGAGAGAGAATCACGAAGAGAGAGAGAGATGGGAAAATCTCCGGCGGTCGGAGACTCAGACTGGCGGTCGGTTCATTTATCCGGCGGTCACAGCCGTATCTCACTCTGGTTCCGACGATGACGATGTTGTCGCTGATGTTTACGATGGTGATGATACTGATGGAGATGTATGGCAGCAATGGTGGTGCGATGGTGTGGAGGATCCGACGAAAATAACTCCAGCCGTATCGGTAACGGCGGTGGTGGTACAGCTCGACGGCAGGAGCTCCGAAGTGGTGGTGACTCGACGGAGTTTACGGCAACAGTGACTGTGAAGGTTTTTATTCGAGTCAACTTGGTTAAACCGAGTTAACTCGGTTCGGGTCCGGGTCAATCAGTCAAAGACAGTCATCGGGACTCGGTCCGGGTCATCAGTGGTCAATGGTTCGGGTCAGATTTTGGAGCTTTGGGTTTCGGTCAACAGGAGTCAAAGGCGGTCTGTCACACCCCGATATTTCCACATATTACCGGTGGGCCTGGTGGGGAGTATCGTGACGTAGTTGATATCATCATAGTCAAATAATCACAGTTCAATGCACAGCGGAAGTCTAAAGTAAATACATTACAAACCGATTCGAAAGTAACATCAAAATTACAAACGGAATGTAAGATGGATCCACAGGCGGATCTTAAAACAGAAAGATAAACACTGTTTAATAGACTTTAGACGTCCAGAACATGCAAGATTCCCTATTAACGCCCTGAGCTCCCAGCCAATTTACGTACAGCACCTGCCACCTAACCTTTTTGGAAAATACGTCAGTTTACACTGGTAAATACAATTAACTGACTCTTTTGAAAACGTTTTATGAAAATTGATTTAAATGCACGAGGCACAAATAATCTTTTATAACTTGGGACAATTACATAAAAATAATCTTGTATACAGATTTACATTTTTGTTATACATTCAGGGCCCGATGTAGAAACCGAGTCAAGATTAACAGACACACTACAAGTATAGGCCCACAAGAGAGTGAAATACCGTTTTTCCTACGCAACTGCCAGGTGTATGCCTACACCCCGTGCTTAAGACGTGGCCATTTTATAATAAATGATGCCAAGGATATCCGGGACATGGTCATTAACCCCCGAAGGCTTTATTTCAAACAAGACAGATTAAAACGGGTTACCTCAATAATTTAACCACATTTCGATTAAACATTCAATACCGACCAAGTGGTATTATTATAATACCGTATCCCAAGCCCGTATAGGGAAAATAAGTTAAAAGTATTTACCTGAGCTTAAAATGCAATTTATACTCAGCCGTATATTCTAACCAGCAAGCACAAGTACCTCTACTGGGGCTCTCAATCTGGAACGAAGGTTTTATTAACCTATTAGATTCCTAACGGGTCTTATTTAAGTTGTAACTTATACCGGTTAGTTTTAAGGAAAGGTTTACGATTCAAAACGCAAGATTAAGCGAAGACCGGATTTGAATGTGATTTAGACCCAACAAGTTATGGAGACTTGTATAATATGGGTAAACCAAACACATTCTGAATTTTGAAGTGAAAATGATAAGGTTTGACCCGTTTCGGTTAATTTATGCAAACTAGTTACATAAACCGTACCGAACGCGAAAGATGCATAACGGGTAACCAAATGAGTCATGGACATGTTCCAAAAGTTAATATGCTTTTAATATGTTGTGATATCAGTAGGATACCTTCCATTATGCCCAAAACGAATTTAAATTCAATTTAAGCCCTGTAGGGGTATTTTTGTCATTTTAAGGATTATAAAAGGGGTTAAATAGCAATCTGAGGTTCTGGTCTAAAATAATCAGTAGAAATATTTATTTTAATAAGTTATATCAGTAAGATATCATATATATGTGAAATTTATCATTTATGACCAAACTATGCACCGTAGGGGCATTTTGGTCATTTCACATATGCTATAAGGGTTAAATTTGGAAATCTGAGTTCAAAACTTTTATTCACTCTTAAAGTATAAAAATTTACTCATAACAACAGTAGGTAACAAACCTTAGGTGCCAAATACGGTTTTAAACCATACTATGCGCCTAAATCGCATAAAAGTCCGTATTTGACGATATTCGGGTTGATTAAGGAAATCTGAGATTTTGACCAGCCTTTACAGTTTAAAATAACTTCTTTAATATATAAATTTAGTAGAAAAATGTTTGATATGTAAAGGAGGTGTAAAACTCATTTTATTAGCGAAAGGGCATTATCGTCCATTACCGAGCCTATGCGAGAACTCTATGTTATAATCAGTTTAAAAATTAATAAAAATTTCCAAAAATCCTATTACATCAGTGGGTAAAAGGTTTGGTGTCAAAATTTGGGTTTAAATAGGTTTTATATCGAAAATACCGTTTAATTAATAAAAAGGCTTTCAATTACGATATTGCGCATATCTTTCAATTCAGACCATGAACCGATGTCAAATTTTTAGGACATGTTTATAAATCAGTAGTCAAGGTTTTTGTCCTCTCACATTTTCAAAAATCTCATTTTAATATCAAAAGGGCATAACGGTCAACTTTTAAGCATATAACGGAAACATGCATATGAACTCTAATTCTAAAGGACCAAGTAGTATAACTTCAGGGGGTTATACTAACATATAATATGGTCACAAAGGAACCCTAAGGCATAATTAAACTAAGCTAATTCGAGTCAGAACTGAAAGAAAAAGAAAAAGTCAACTTTTGCGACTTTCGGTTGCGAACCGATTCTAAACTTAGAATTGTCGGGTTGAACATGCTTAGGCATGTTCAATTAATATTTACCAAGTTATTAAAGTGACAAAACTGATTTTATAGCCTCTATATTATTAGTTATGAGTTTTATTTAAAAATTGACCCGTTTGACTTTTATTTTAATTACTTTGACCCGACAATTGACTAAGTAAACGTGGTAATTAGGAGGTGCCCTTAAGAGGGTTTATCACCTACCTAATTACGATCACGTAGCCATGTTCGTTGCGAACCATGGCTCGACCGTATAAGGTCTAACTAAAAGTCAAAGCTTTTATCACAAATGCTTGACTTTTCGGCTTTAAGATCCAAACGAAATAACTAAGCAAGAAAGGAACACTTACAAGTGGTCCTTAGGACATAAGAGAACTCAAAAGGAGGTTCCAATGATCAGGATCCTCAGATTTGAGTGATAGAGAGCAAAACTCAAGAAATGGTGTAAAATGAAATGAAGTTCAAGGCCCTTTATATAGGTTTTTGGATTGCATAGGATCATTACAAGTGTTAGAGAGGTTTAACCAGACCATAACAGGTGTAATACCATTTTTCTAAACCATCAAAGGCCCCTAGAATAAATTATGTGAGACAAGGAAGCAAAACCAAAGCTGGTTTTCAAAATTCTGTTACTGGGCATGGTATACGGACCGTAAGGGTCTCTATACGGTCTGTAAGGACCTAACCAGCTCACCACTACTTTCAATTGTTGTCATGTTTGGCCCCTGCACTTCCGAACTCCTCCGAAACGATGTTTTTAGCTCACAAGGCCATGTATTTCCAACATTAGGCACATCCAAGGGTATAACCAAGCATCATAAACTTCTTGACATGTTAAACGAGTCAATCAAAGGCCTAGGTTGACATATTGACGCTTTTAACCCTTTAATTCACGAACTTGCGCGTATTATTGCGAAATGGTGTAAAAGCCTTACAAAGTTAATAACAATCATTCCCAATGGTATAATGGAGTATAATGGAGTATTACGACACTCCAGTTCACACCAGTTCACTTAAATGGTCGCTCAATGGTGCAGTTTTAAATATTGACGCTTTTGGTCCTTTTAACGCGCAAACTTGCGCGTATTATATCTTTATTGCGTCAAAGCCCTATGTTATCCATATTGGGCATTACCGAGAGTATTATCGAATATTATGATGCTTCGGGTTTGTTAAAAGGTCACTCAGAGGTAAGAATTAACATGTTGACACTTTCAACCCTTTTTAACTCACAAACTTGTGCGTATTGATACTTATTGAAATTAAGGCCCTAATTGGCCAAGTTTTGCATTCTCAAGAGTATGATTAGATATAATAATGTTTCGGGTTCATTAAAAGGTTATTCAGAGGTATTTATTAAACATGTTGACGCTTCTAACCCTTTACCGTGCAAATCTTTCGATTTACTAAGCAAACAGTTTCGATAATCCAACAATGGCTTAATATGAGAATATGAATGTTGTGCGAGGTTATTCAGAGACTTAGTCTAAGCATGTTAATACTTCCAGTCTTTCCATAATCAAAGTTTTTGATCTTTCGCAAAATTAGTCCCTTAAATTCAACGTTTGACTTTATTAGGGTTTATTACACGTGTCAATACATCATTGGACGTGATTTTACGAGGTGTTACATCCTCACCCCCTTAAAAGAATTCTTGACCTCAGGATTTGCTCCCAAGATGGAAGTACTTTCTGTCTTATAATGGAGTTAATCTTCCATAGCATATTTGGGCCTCTAAGGCACCCAAGTTGACCCTTATAATAGGTACATGTATTCTTTTGGAGCTTCTAATTTTGTCGACCCTTAATCGATGCTGATTTCTCCAACAACCATAAGTTTTCATTAATCTACACATCAATGTGATAATGCTATCGACTTATTGTCTAGCCATATCTTTAATTCGCAAGTGTGGGACACATTGCGAGTTCCATCAAGCTCCTTAAATAAATTTTAACTTATAAGCTACTGAGCTTGACGTATTCGATTTTCCCGAATGGTACAATTTATCCAGTGTTTAATTTGCTTGCTACATCACAATGTAGTACACCTCTTCTAGGGTGGTACTTTCTGTTGAATCTTATCCCTTATTAAGACTTAAGAGGTTTGTGATTCTTATCAATCATTGGTTTCCTGCCGGTTACTGGCAACTTCCAGACGATTACGAATTCGTATGATCTTATTTGTGTGTTCCAAGGTAATTTCAGATTCTGATAATTGGACTTACCAAAGTCCCATCTATCAAACGGACATTTGTCATTCCATCTAAACAAGGTCTCCAAAGGAGCAACCTTGATACTTATATATCGATTATTAGTTATAGAATAGCCTATTTAAGGTGAGATGGTTATTCCAAATACAGCTTAAAACCAGTCTTAAGGAATAGCTAATCCTTATAGTTAGTCGAACAAATCGACGATCCTGGGCAGTTGATGGCGATTCTTAATTGTTGCCTAAATAGGGTTGCGGTATTCAATGCATAAGCAAAATGAACCGTCTTTCTTAAATAATACCGAATTCTCCGAATATTGAATTAGTCTTTATGAACCTTTTTCTTAAAACTCATTTAATCAGGGTTTTAATTCTTCTAATAATGATGGTGCTAATCGTTGTGGAGATTTCACAATAATTCAGCCCTATGCGGGATATAAATCTTAACTCTACTTGCCTTTCAGGAGGTAAACAGGGTAGTCCTAGGAGCAGATAATCAAGACACAAGGAGGTTACAGAGATTTTCCAAATCTCAGGCTCCAGTTCATCTATCATTGCCTGTGTCAGATAAGTGACACATTTAAGTTACAAGTCCACGGATTCCCTAATCAGAGACACTTACTTGGACAATTCCATTCTGGATATCGTCTTTGAATACCATTAGCTGACTTTAGTACCATATGACTATTGGAATATCTTTGTGGTTCCACGCATTAAACCTCCATACTGATCAGACATGGAAGCAATCTATGGAACATTTTAAGATACACCAATCCTCATATGGCGCTTTTGTCATACCGTCTGGTGTTCCCAATCGATAGAGATCAAAGAGATATCAACTACATATGCAGACGTACTTCATCTGGAGAGAGGGTACTTTAGAATTTTACGGCTGAAGATTTCTGACAGGACAGAAGAAATGATTCCTATGATTCCTGTCTGTAAGTTTTACCTTACTCTTAATCTCTGGGATTCTTATGGTAGACTTTAAGAGCTTGCTATACTTACAATTTATGAAGGATTTATTGGTATTCGAAATAAAACAGAACTCTTAGCATTTATATTCCAATAAATGTTAAAGAACGTACCTGATGTCATTATTGATATGAACTACCTCTGGCATCCATCAGGAGGGTTTAACCGTTTTCATTTTTAGGCTTTCCATCCTTAGCCGCACCTCCCTTAACATATTTAGGGCATGTAGTCTTGATGTGGCCCTTCTCGTTACAGCCGAAGCAGACTATATCCTTTATGTCCTTGCAATCCAATGTTCTATGCTCTCTTGATTTGCAGATCCCACAAGCCCTAGGCTGCGATTGGGATTTTGATTCGAACATGCCCTTCCCTAGATGGCGCTTCTTGCAGGTCTTGCATACAGGTTTCTTATTGGACTCTTGCTTACCCTTTTTCTTAGAACTCTGGGAGTTATCTTCCTTCCTTTTCCTTTTTAGTTCATCCTTTGCATTTGAGGCATGAACAAGATCCTTCTCGTGAGTAAGGAAGTGTGGTTTTAGATGGGATTTGGAGCAAGTAGCATTGGGCTCCTTGAACTTTTTCATGACCTTTCTCACAGCTTTTCCAACAGCTGCGTCAATCATAGCTTGGAGAACATCTTTGTCAATTCTGAGGTTCACAATTGTAGCATCATTAACATGTACGGTTGTCTTATCCGAGTTTGTCATATTCGAGACTTGGTTCCTAACACCAAATGAAACAATTACTTAGTTGCAATCCAACAACCGCTATTTATCATCCTGATAACCTAACATATACTAACCATGGTATCATTAAACCATACAGGCTAATATAGTACGAACATTCTTATTGAATGTTATTTAAATATATATATATATATATATATATATATATCAATTATACTTAGCCTAGGCCATAAAAGACCATCAATGGCATTTAAGGTTTGGACCTAGTCCATCACATTTTTTACAGGGGATCAAAATGTCACGTCTGTCTTGATCATTTTGATGATTTTGGATAGCTTGAAAGCTTGTCATAAGAATATTAGAGAAGAGCGATTCCTAATGGATATAAAGCATCCATCTAAAATTGTTGAAGCAGTCTCTAAAGTATCATTGGCCAATTCTTCCTCGCGTTATATGTCTAGAGTCCTAATAGGCGGATACAACAGTTTACAACATTTATTGTCCACAATAGACTTTTCTGCGCCATAATCAAACAAATTCCCGCATAAACATCATTGATAAGGAAAGGTACCTGTTATGATGGTATCATTCTGCACTGCTTCCTGGGTGTTCATCTGGAAGATTCACGCGTTTGTTTTCTTGGCCTCTTCAGGCTTCTTCTGATTTCTAGGGACGTTAGTCTTGATATGCCCCTTTTTGTTGCAACCATAACAGGTTGCATCTTTCAACTTCTTGCAATCCAAGGTTTTATGTTCCTTAGACTTGCAGATCCCACACGGTAGAGGCTGAGATTCAAATTTGCATTTCCCGAGGTGGTATTTCCTACAGGTTTTGCACCTGGTCTTTTCACCCGACTGCTGGTTGTCCTTCTTAAACCCGGAACTCTTCTTATGATCAGAGTTCTCCTTTTTCTTCTTATCGGAGAGATGAGAGTTCTCATCCTCCCTTTTACGCTTTCCATCATCGGAAGCTTTGGCAGCCTTATTTCTGACCACATCAAGTGTGAGAGATAATGACAGATCTGCCGCTGACCTGAACGTAGTAGGTCTCGATGCTTTCACACTTGCCTTGATTTCTGGGGCTAGACCCCTAATAAAACGAGGTATACGCTTCGGTTCAGGTATGATCAAGTAAGGAACCAATCGAGACATGGTATCGAAACTTGTAAGATATGCCTGACAATCTAAGTTCTTCATGACCAATGTCAAGAAATCAGTCTCAATTTTCTCAACTTCATGTTGAGGACTGTAATTTTCTTTGATAAGAGCAACAAACTGATCCCAAGTCAAGTTGTACAATGGGATCTTCCCTGTAGCTTGGATCAGTGACCTCCACCAAGCTAGAGCTTCTCCTTTAAAAGATTGTGAAACAAATTTCATGATGTCCTGCTCTGCACATCCACTAATATCAACAACGGTGTCCATCTCATCGAGCCACGTCATGCAATCGATGGCTCCCTTCTCTCCTGTGAAGTCTCTGGGCTTGCAGGAGATGAAATATTTATATGAACAGGTTTTAACACGTGGCTCTTGATTAAGCACAACCTGTCCAGACGGAACACTCCTCTGATTCGATGAGTGATGAGAATCGTCCTTATGGGATACATGCGTTTGGGAAGGTGGTTTTGTATGAGGTACAGACTGGGTCTTGGTGCGTGTACCACTTGATTCATTATACTGTCTGTCAAGAGCTCGAGTAACGGCATTATCTATTAATGCCTGCAGTTCTGCTCCAGCTATATTAACTCTGGTTTTATCATTATTCTCCCTCGGGTGGCTATTAACCTCATCTGATCCAGCCATGTAGCCTGATTGCTACATAAATATTGCCAATGATTTATTCAGAAGTCTATTATGGAATTGTCATTTATGGCAATTTATTAACCATGGAAATTTTAAGCCATATTGGTTAATTTAATTTATTTAAATTTTTATTATATTTTATCCCAGTTATAAACTATTAAGGATATTGAAATGGCACAAAAAGGCCTTGTCACGAGGACAGTTTTGAATTTATAAGCCATGACCTTATAGGATCGAGGCATTAAGGTTTGAACACAGTTCATTACCTTTCTTGACAGAGAGTCAAAGACTACAACTGTCTTTTGTCTTTTAGGATAATAGATATAGCCCGAAGGTATTTCATCACCAAGGGATGTTTATGATATGATCATCTTATCTGATGATTTGAGCCATGATTTCTAAATCATTAGGCTAGATAAGAAATTGGAAGGACCCAATATAAGGATGACTTGTGTGATTTTATCGAATCACATTTGCCAGGAGTGCTAACATGTTTTCAGATGTTAACAAGGGTTTAAATCTTAAAAAGGTTTTACCATCTAGGCCATGTCTAAATGACACATAGGCTAGGTTATACCTCCAAGATTTTCTTTCAATATTCAATGGCAGATCAAAACAAAAGGAATGATATTTTGATTTATTTTATATTTATACATATAAGGACAAATGAAACCTTAAATTATAACATTCCCTTAAATAGAAAAAGTACATAGATGCCTTAACGGGATTTTTAAGAAATTTGTCCACATAGGAACTAAAAGATAAAAATGTCCTTATAAGGACTAATAAAGAAATGGAATGCAACAAAAAGAGTTTCTTCTTCACTTTATTTCTGGAATTTCTCTCCTTGGTTCTCTGTGTGTGGTATGAATCTGAGGGTTTTGGCGTGTAGTCAAAATCTCCTATTTTAGGAATCTTTGCAAAAGTGGAATCCAAGGATTCTATGGGTAATGTATAATACGGACCACGAATAAGGTCAGGATAGGTACAATCCAAGTTTGGGATTCCAAGACTTGGAGGTAAGAAATATGAGTCCTTTGGGTCCATAGGTATTATCTTTGGAGTGGGAGTTTCAGGGAAAACTGGTATGAACTCCTCCGATGTTGGCTTCTCATTTGAAGTTTCAAAAGTCTTGGGTAGAAAATTTGAAATACGGTTAATGGGTTCAAAAGGTCCTTTCTCCATACTGGTCGTATGCTAATTCGAGCTGTAGTACGAAGCTTTACATCCTTAAACTTTGGATTTGGAGAGCCTCCACCAATGGCAGCTTTGCTCGGCGACATGTTCCTGAAGTACATGAATATCGAAAACAACGTATACACATAACAGGGATGAGATCATTCCTAGTTCATGTCTAGACTCGGAAGTCAAGGAATGTGCTACTGTATTCACTCAATATTGGCTCTGATACCAACCTGTCACACCCCGATATTTCCACATATTACCGGTGGGCCCGGTGGGGAGTATCGTGACGTAGTTGATATCATCATAGTCAAATAATCACAGTTCAATGCACAGCGGAAGCCTAAAGTAAATACATTACAAACCGATTCAAAAGTAACATCAAAATTACAAACGGAATGTAAGATGGATCCACAGGCGGATCTTAAAACAGAATGATAAACACTGTTCATCAGACTTTAGACGTCTAGAACTTGCAAGATTCCCTATTAACGCCCTGAGCTCCCAACCAATTTACGTACAGCACCTGTCACTTAACCTTTTTGGAAAATACGTTAGTTTACACTAGCAAATACAATTAACTGACTCTTTTGAAAATTGATTTAAATGCACGAGGCATAAATAATCTTTTATAACTTGGGACAATTACATAAAAATAATCTTGTATACAGATTTACATGTTCGTTATACATTCAGGGCCCGATGTAGAAACCGAGTCAAGATTAACAGACACACCACAAGTATAGGCCCACAAGAGAGTGAGATACCGTTTTTCCTACGCAACTGCCAGGTGTATGCCTACACCCCGTGCTTAAGACGTGGCCATTTTATAATAAATGATGCCAAGGATATCCGGGACATGGTCATTAACCCCCAAAGGCTTTATTTCAAATAAGACAGATTAAAACGGGTTACCTCAATAATTTAACCACTATTCGATTAAACATTCAATACCGACCAAGCAGTATTATTATAATACCGTATCCCAAGCCCGTATAGGGAAAATAAGTTAAAAGTATTTACCTGAGCTTAAAATGCAATTTATACTCGGCCGTATATTCCAACCAGCAAGCACAAGTACCTCTACTGGGGCTCTCAATCTGGAACGAAGGTTTTATTAACCTATTAGATTCCTAACGGGTCTTATTTAAGTTGTAACTTAGACCGGTTAGTTTTAAGGAAAGGTTTACGGTTCAAAACGCAAGATTAAGCGAAGACCAGATTTGAATGTGATTTAGACCCGACAAGTTATGGAGACTTGTATAATATGGGTAAACCAAACACATTCTGAATTTTGAAGTGAAAATGATAAGCTTTGACCCGTTTCGGTTAATTTATGCAAACTAGTTACATAAAGCGTACCAAACGCGAAAGATGCATAACGGGTAACCAAATGAGTCATGGACATATTCCACAAGTTAATATGCTTTTAATATGTTGTGATATCAGTAGGATACCTTCCATTATGCCTAAAACGAATTTAAAATCAATTTAAGCCCCGTAGGGGTATTTTGGTCATTTTAAGGATTATAAAAGGGGTTAAATAGCAATCTGAGGTTCTGGTCTAAAATAATCAGTAGAAATATTTATTTTAATAATTTATATCAGTAAGATATCATATATATGTGAAATTTATCATTTATGACCAAACTATGCACCGTAGGGGCATTTTGGTCATTTCACATATGCTATAAGGGTTAAATTTGGAAATCTGAGTTCAAAACTTTTATTCACTATTAAAGTATAAAAATTTACTCATAACATCAGTAGGTAACAAACCTTAGGTGCCAAATACGGTTTTAAACCATACTATGCGTCTAAATCGCATAAAAGTCGGTATTTGACGATATTCGGGTTGATTAAGGAAATCTGAGATTTTGACCAGAATTTACAGTTTAAAATAACTTATTTAATATATAAATTTAGTAGAAAAAGGTTTGATATGTAAAGGAGGTGTAAAACTCATTTTATTAGCGAAAGGACATTATCGTCCATTACCGAGCCTATGCGAGAACTCTATGTTATGATCAATTTAAAAAATTAATAAAAATTTCTAAAAATCCCTAAATATTATATTACATCAGTGGGTAAAAGGTTTGGTGTCAAAATTTGGGTTTAAATAGGTTTTATATCAAAAATGCCGTTTAATTAATAAAAAGGCTTTCAATTACAATATTGCGCATATCTTTCAATTCAGACCATGAACCGATGTCAAATTTTTAGGACATGTTTATAAATCAGTAGTCAAGGTTTTTTTCCTCTCACATTTTCAAAAATCTTTTCAAAAATCTCGTTTTAATATCAAAAGGGCATAACAGTCAACTTTTAAGCATATAACGGAAACATGCATATGAACTCTAATTCTAAAGGACCAAGTAGTATAACTTCAGGGGGTTACACTAACATATAATATGGTCACAAAGGAACCCTAAGGTATAATTAAACTAAGCTAATTCGGGTCAGAACTGAAAGTCAAAGAAAAAGTCAACTTTTGCGACTTTCGGTTGCGAACCGATTCTAAACTTAGAATTGTCGGGTTGAACATGCTTAGGCATGTTCAATTAATATTTACGAAGTTATTAGAGTGACAAAACTGATTTTATAGCCTCTATATTATTAGTTATGAGTTTTATTTAAAAATTGACCCGTTTGACTTTTATTTTAATTACTTTGACCCGGCAATTGACTAAGTAAACGTGGTAATTAGGAGGTGCCCTTAAGAGGGTTTATCACCTACCTAATTATGATCACGTAGCCATGTTCGTTGCGAACCATGGCTCGACCGTATAAGGTCTAACTAAAAGTCAAAGTGTTTATCGCAAATGCTTGACTTTTCGGCTTTAAGAGCCAAACGAAATAACTAAGCAAGAAAGGAACACTTACAAGTGGTCCTTAGGACATAAGAGAACTCAAAAGGAGGTTCCAATGATCAGGATCCTCATATTTGAGTGATAGAGAGCAAAACTCAAGAAATGGTGTGAAATGAAATGAAGTTCAAGGCCCTTTATATAGGTTTTTGGATTGCATAGGATCATTACAAGTGTTAGAGAGGTTTAACCAGATCATAACAGGTGTAATACCATTTTTCTAAACCATCAAAGGCCCCTAGAATCAATTATGTGAGACAAGGAAGCAAAACCAAAGCTGGTTTTCAAAATTCTATTACTGGGCATTGTATACGGATCGTAAGGGTCTCTATATGGTCCATAAGGACCTAACCAGCTCACCACTACTTTCAATTGTTGTCATGTTTGGCCCCTACACTTCCGAACTCCTCCGAAACGATGTTTTTAGCTCACAAGGCCATGTATTTCCAACATTAGGCACATCCAAGGGTATAACCAAGCATCATAAACTTCTTGACACGTTAAACGAGTTAGTCAAAGGCCTAGTTTGACATATTGACGCTTTTAACCCTTTAATTCGCGAACTTGCGCGTATTATTGCGAAATGGCGTAAAAGCCTTACAAAGTTAATAACAATCATTCCCAAGGGTATAATGGAGTATAATGGAGTATTACGACACTCCAATTCTCTTAAATGGTCGCTCAATGGTGCAGTTTCAAATATTGACGCTTTTGGTCCTTTTAACGTGCAAACTTGCGCGTATTATCGCTTTATTGCGTCAAAGCCCTATGTTATCCATATTGGGCATTCCCGAGAGTATTATCGAATATTATGATGCTTCGGGTTTGTTAAAAGGTCACTCAGAGGTAAGAATTAACATGTTGACACTTTCAACCCTTTTTAACGCACAAACTTGTGTGTATTGATACTTATTGACATTAAGGCCCTAATTGGCCAATGTTTTGCATTCTCAAGAGTATGATTAGATATAATAATGTTTCGGGTTCATTAAAAGGTCATTCAGAGGTATTTATTAAACATGTTGACGCTTCTAACCCTTTACCGTGCAAATCTTTCGATTTATTAAGCAAACGGTTTCGATAATCCAACAATGGCTTAATATGAGAATATGAATTATGTGTGAGGTTATTCAGAGACTTAGTCTAAGCATGTTAATACTTCCAGTCTTTCCATAATCAAAGTTTTTGATCTTTCGCAAAATTAGTCCCTTAAATTCAACGTTTGACTTTATTAGGGTTTATTACACGTGTCAATACATTATTGGACGTGATTTTACGAGGTGTTGCACGGTCAACGACGAAACGGCGCGGTTCAGATTTCAGGTTTGGTTGACTCGGTCAAACCGAGTCAACCCGGTCATACCCGAGTCCACTCGGGTCAACACAGTCAAGATGGGTCAACTCAGTTCGATGTTCGGGTCAAGTGGCTTCGGTCAGATTCAGTTTCGGTTTCGGTTGACTCGGTCAAGCGAGTCAACTCAGCGAGTCAACTCGGTCAACCCGGTTGACTCGATCAACCCAGCCAATCGGCTCGACGTTCCGACACGAAGAATTGGTAAAGATTAACGGCGCATTTAATATTTACATTATATATAATTAGTTTTAATCTCACGTGGAAAATGAGCTTTAACCGATTCGTATTGATTTATAGTTAGCGTTTCGCTATATTTAACGAAAATTTATATATTATGAATGGACAATTGACATGCGGTGATTGATTATTGTGTTTTAAAAATTTTAACGACAACTTGTGTTGTCGGGGCGTCCAAAAACAGAGGAAACTCTGCCCGTTTTTCGAGAAAATTCGTAACTATAAAGCGTTTTATCAAAAAATAAAACTATCAGATTCAAATAACTTTTCTTGACGATACTTTACAACATACGAAAACGATGATTCGAAAATTATTCTCGACAATAAATAAAGTTATTATATTTATTCCAAACTTCTCAATTTCGCCAATTCTCTTACAAAAATAAATATAGATTGTATACTTTTGTTCCGAACATCAAATAACATGAACTCGTTATAAAAATAAATATAGTTTGTATATTTATTTCAAGTATCAAACAATACGAATTATTTTATAAAAATAAATATAGTTTTATATTTATTTCAAACCTCAAACGACTCGTACTCATTTACATGAATAAATATAGTATATATTTATTTGAAACATGCAACGACTCGATAAATCTTTTATAAAATAAATATAACTTTTATATTTATTACAAAACGCCTAAACGGCACATTATATAACATACATTTCAACGTACGAGTTTGTTATACGCTACTTTCATATAAACGTTTGTTACATAAACGTACGACTTCTCGGGACGCCTAACGCGGTGTTAACGATATATTTTTATATTTTATATAAATATTTATATATTTTAATAATCTCTCGAGAACTAAGTCTTCCAAGACTTATTAATTACCGACATTAGACGAAACTTAACGAATACAACTTCCTCGCTTCCTTCAAGTTAATAACTATCATCGAATCGTTCGATTAACAATTCGGTAGAGCTCGATGATACGTAGTTAGTTACTACGTTATTTAGAAACTTATAAGATATTCCGTGTTAGGAATATTGTAGAATGCACGCTAGCGAGTCTCGTCTTGGAAACGTCATCACAAAGTCGTATTTAGCTAGCTTTGCACGAGGCAATCCAGGTGAGTTCATAACCCCACCTTTTTACAGTTTTACATTTTTATAAATGTTTTCGGGGTGGAAAGACATGCATGTTTCGCAGAAACACACAAAGTATTCGATGAACAAAGACTGCATATTTTAGACAAAGCACGTTTTGCAAGAACATACAAAGTTTTTGAACGAACGAAAACTCATATTTATAAATCATGTTACGAATGGATTTCGAGGAACCCAAATGGTTTACGAATGAATCATACTAAATATACCGGTTTTTACAAAACAAATGCGCATTATCGAAATGTGAATGATTTTCAAGACTAGGGATGGGATCGTCTAGTTATAATATTGGGACTGGGTTGGTCTGCGTTTGAGGAACGGGACACCCAGTGAGTTCATGTTCCCCTTTTCTTTTAACTGTTTTCAATTTTATAACTTCGGGGGTGAAGTACATGTTACATACTATTTACAAACATTTTGATTTGGTATGGTTAGCTAAGGAAGGGTACTGCTTGATCATGTGAGTGGTGGGCATAACACTTAAGGCCATTAATCCTCGTTGTAGGACCAAGGGACATGAGTGATAGATCTATTTGGGTGTAGCGAGCCCCACCCATGAGTCCGTCGAGTGGACCATGTGGTGACTATGTTTTATCCCCGGAGACAAATTTGCTAGGTTTGAGTTCCCTGCATCACGTCACACATGTCAATGGCCTTGCAAACCATTGGTGATCTGTTTTTCCTTGTTGCTTTCATACCGGGGTTTTACAAATTACATACCATGTTTTATACAAATTCAAAGCATAGGATTATGCGGGCATGAAGTCAAAGTCAGGGTGGGCATTGACGGTTATACCAACTTTACAAACACAAGAGTTTACAAATACATGGTTCTACGAACATAATGCGTTATAAATACAAAGTTTCCATATAACTTGACAAGAAAATGATTTTTAAATTCGTTTTCTCAATAATATTTCACAAACCGGTTATCAAAAAGATTTGTTTTAAATCTTTCCCAAAACAAACTATGAACTCGCTCAACTTTATGTTGATTTTTCGCATGTTTCTTTCTTAGGTTACTTTTCAAACAATGGACGGTTGGAATATGAGAACCATTGGAGATTCGAGTACTTAGTGGGCGTTCAATTTTCTAGAAGTCTTAGCTTATTTGCTTCCGCTGTGCAATGAAGATAGCAGTCCAGTCACGCCAATGCTCTGATATTTCGGGGTGTGACAACAGTACCAGAACCAGTACCAGCACCTGTACCCCCAATGAGTGCAGAAAATGTGCAAGAGCTCCGAACTTTCGGAGAAGAGATTTTAGAAAGTAGCGAGAGGATGAGGCAAGTTGGAGAACGACTCGTCTAGAAGTACGACGAGCGTAATATGGAGTTCAGGATGAACCCATATCAGTGACGGTGATAATAATATAATATATATATATATATATATAATATGTGGAAAAAAAATTTGTAATAATAATAATAATAGTATATCTATCGTAGTATAGACCACTTTATGGTTAGTGATGCATAATAGTATTGTAATTTTTAAATTCCAGTTTTAGTTTGTAATAGATGCATACTATAAGAAAGAGTAAGTCGCAATACTCGACGCTTTTGGACCAATATGTGTGATGTGTGATTGTTTGCCTTAAATATTATTTTGTGATATTAATAATTGGGAAATGTTTAAAATTCAGATGGACAACGAAGTGAACTAGGAAAACCAGAATAATGATAACCAGAGTAACAATAACCCGGATAACGAAAACTTGAACAACAACAATAATGGAAACCAAGTGGATAACAATGCCATGCAACATATAGTGGCACAAGGGATAATAGATGCGATGCCATATATTATTAAAACGGTTAAGGAAGCAGAAAATAAAAGTAAACGTGATAGTAAATGACCCACTGAACCTGAACACAGCGTAAACAATGGACCCATACTTCAGGTGCCCATTCCCAAAAGAAGAACAACTATGTCTTATGGTTATTCTTATAAAGAATTCTGGTCTTGTAAATCAATGGAATTCTCGGGCAATGAAGGAGCCATTGCATCTCTACGCTGGATAGAAAAGACTGAGGCAGTCTTAAGAATAAGCAAGTGTGCGGAAGAGGATAAGATAATTTTTGCTTCCAATATGTTTAAGAACTCAGCCTTAGAATGGTGGAACGCTATCCTTCAGTCTAGGGGAAGTGATAGGGTTTACAATTTGGAATGGGAGAAATTTAAAAACATGGTAGAAAGAAAATTATGCCCTCCCAATGAAAAGGAACAGATAGCCAATAAATTCCTAAACCTTAGGATGACTGGGGTATATAGTAAGGGTTATACTACATTATTCTTTGAATATGCCAGAATAGTGCCAACCCTTGCATCACCTGAACCGGTATTAATCTCCCGTTATATCTGGGGATTAATCAGTGAAATTAGGCATGTAGTCAAGGCAGCTAGACCTCAAACCATAGAAGAAGCTGTAGAACTAGCAAACACCTTGATAGATGAATTAGTCCGTACATGAGAAGAGGATCAGAGGAGGAACCTAGCCCATAAGCTTACCCAAGAATTCCGTTCTGGAAATTCTAACCGTGGGAAAAATGTAGGTTCTACCTCTGCACCTTACTGCAAGTATTGCAAAAGGAAGCATTCGGGAAGATGCTCCATATACTGTAACTTCTGCAAAATATCTGGACACAAGGAAAAAGACGGCCGGAAGAAGCCTAACAACAGGATATGCTACAACTGTGGAGAACAAGGTCATATCAAGCCAAACTGTCCAAAACTAGCTCCAGCCACGAATACCAAGAATACTAAAAATGCTAGAGCATTTGTTCTAACTGCAGAAGAAGCAAAGATGATCCCGGATGTGATCGCCGGTATGTTTTTAGTTAATGGTATTTTTGCTGAGTAATATTTGACTCTGGTGCAAACCAAAGTTTTATTAATACTTCATTTTGCAAACTTCTCAATCAACCATTAACTAAACTTCCACAAGAATGTCTAGTAGAGACAACTAATGGGGAAACCATTAAGATTTCTGAAATCTTGCAGGGAGCAAGAATAGAAATTCTAAATCAGAAATTTATTGCAAACCTTTACCCAATGAATCTGGCAGGATTTGATGTTGTGTTAGGAATGGATTGGTTAATAGCCAATAAAGCCAGTATTTTATGTGATCAAAAGTCAATCGATGTAGATTCACCAAAGGGTGAAAAGATCACAATTAAAGGAAATAGACCCTCTAGAACCACAAAATTCATCTCTGTAATGAAAACAACAAGTTATATAAGAAAAGGGTCATTAGTGTATTTGATTTCCATAATCATTAACACTAAAGGAAAAAAATTAAAGGATATTCCAGTAGTATCCCAATTTTCAGATGTATTTCCAGAAGAGTTAACAGGACAACCTCCAAACAGAGAAGTTGAATTCAGAATCCATTTGATACCAGGAACAGCACCAATTGCTAAAGCACCTTACCGTTTGGAACCCGCAGAAATGCAGGAACTGAAGAAAAAGTTAGATGAATTATTGGAAAAAGGATTCATACAGCCAAGCTCATCGCCATGGGGAGCACCGATTTTATTCGTTAAAAAGAAGGACGGATCAATGCGTATGTGCATTGACTACCGTGAATTGAACAAGGTCACGATTAAGAATCGGTATCCATTACCAAGAATCGATGATCTGTTCGACCAGTTGCAAGGAGCTCGATTTTTCTCTAAAATCGATTTACGGTCAGGATATCATCAATTAAAGGTACAGGAAGAGGACATTCCTAAGAGCGCTTTTAGAACAAGGTCTGGCCATTATGAATTTACTGTCATGCCATTTGGTTTAACCAATGCCCCAGCTGCATTTATGGACATGATGAACCGAATATGTAAGCCATATTTGGATAAATTCATAATTGTCTTTATAGATGATATTCTTATTTATTCTAAGAGCAAAGAGGAACATGCAGAGCATCTACACGCACTTCTAAGTTTATTAAGAAAAGAAAAGCTTTATGCTAAATTTTCGAAGTGTGAGTTTTGGTTAGAACAGGTACAGTTTCTTGGACATCTAGTTAATCATGAAGGAATTCATGTGGATCCCACCAAGATCGAGGCGCCCCTGAGTCACCAACCGAGGTTAGAAGTTTCTTAGGATTGGCCGGTTATTATAGAAGATTTATTCGAGATTTTCCTAGAATAGCCATTCCCTTAACTAAGCTAACCTGTAAATCTGTTAAGTTTGAATGGGGACCAAAACAAGAAGAAACCTTTAGAATTCTTAAGCAAAGATTAACCCATGCACCCATACTAGCGTTACCAGAAGGAACTGAAGACTTTGTAGTCTATTGTGACAACTAATGGGGAAACCATTAAGATTTCTGAAATCTTGCAGGGAGCAAGAATAGAAATTCTAAATCAGAAATTTATTGCAAACCTTTACCCAATGAATCTGGCAGGATTTGATGTTGTGTTAGGAATGGATTGCTTAATAGCCAATAAAGCCAGTATTTTATGTGATCAAAAGTCAATCGATGTAGATTCACCAAAGGGTGAAAAGATCACAATTAAAGGAAATGGACCCTCTAGAACCACAAAATTCATCTCTGTAATGAAAACAACAAGTTATATAAGAAAAGGGTCATTAGTGTATTTGATTTCCATAATCATTAACACTAAAGGAAAAAAATTAAAGGATATTCCAGTAGTATCCCAATTTTCAGATGTATTTCCAGAAGAGTTAACAGGACAACCTCCAAACAGAGAAGTTGAATTCAGAATCCATTTGATACCAGGAACAGCACCAATTGCTAAAGCACCTTACCGTTTGGAACCCGCAGAAATGCAGGAACTGAAGAAAAAGTTAGATGAATTATTGGAAAAAGGATTCATACAGCCAAGCTCATCGCCATGGGGAGCACCGATTTTATTCGTTAAAAAGAAGGACGGATCAATGCGTATGTGCATTGACTACCGTGAATTGAACAAGGTCACGATTAAGAATCGGTATCCATTACCAAGAATCGATGATCTGTTCGACCAGTTGCAAGGAGCTCGATTTTTCTCTAAAATCGATTTACGGTCAGGATATCATCAATTAAAGGTACAGGAAGAGGACATTCCTAAGAGCGCTTTTAGAACAAGGTATGGCCATTATGAATTTACTGTCATGCCATTTGGTTTAACCAATGCCCCAGCTGCATTTATGGACATGATGAACCGAATATGTAAGCCATATTTGGATAAATTCATAATTGTCTTTATAGATGATATTCTTATTTATTCTAAGAGCAAAGAGGAACATGCAGAGCATCTACACGCACTTCTAAGTTTATTAAGAAAAGAAAAGCTTTATGCTAAATTTTCGAAGTGTGAGTTTTGGTTAGAACAGGTACAGTTTCTTGGACATCTAGTTAATCATGAAGGAATTCATGTGGATCCCACCAAGATCGAGGCGCCCCTGAGTCACCAACCGAGGTTAGAAGTTTCTTAGGATTGGCCGGTTATTATAGAAGATTTATTCGAGATTTTCCTAGAATAGCCATTCCCTTAACTAAGCTAACCTGTAAATCTGTTAAGTTTGAATGGGGACCAAAACAAGAAGAAACCTTTAGAATTCTTAAGCAAAGATTAACCCATGCACCCATACTAGCGTTCAAGGTCATATCAAGCCAAACTGTCCAAAACTAGCTCCAGCCACGAATACCAAGAATACTAAAAATGCTAGAGCATTTGTTCTAACTGCAGAAGAAGCAAAGATGATCCCGGATGTGATCGCCGGTACGTTTTTAGTTAATGGTATTTTTGCTGAGTAATATTTGACTCTGGTGCAAACCAAAGTTTTATTAATACTTCATTTTGCAAACTTCTCAATCAACCATTAACTAAACTTCCACAAGAATGTCTAGTAGAGACAACTAATGGGGAAACCATTAAGATTTCTGAAATCTTGCAGGGAGCAAGAATAGAAATTCTAAATCAGAAATTTATTGCAAACCTTTACCCAATGAATCTGGCAGGATTTTATGTTGTGTTAGGAATGGATTGGTTAATAGCCAATAAAGCCAGTATTTTATGTGATCAAAAGTCAATCGATGTAGATTCACCAAAGGGTGAAAAGATCACAATTAAAGGAAATAGACCCTCTAGAACCACAAAATTCATCTCTGTAATGAAAACAACAAGTTATATAAGAAAAGGGTCATTAGTGTATTTGATTTCCATAATCATTAACACTAAAGGAAAAAAATTAAAGGATATTCCAGTAGTATCCCAATTTTCAGATGTATTTCCAGAAGAGTTAACAGGACAACCTCCAAACAGAGAAGTTGAATTCAGAATCCATTTGATACCAGGAACAGCACCAATTGCTAAAGCACCTTACCGTTTGGAACCCGCAGAAATGCAGGAACTGAAGAAAAAGTTAGATGAATTATTGGAAAAAGGATTCATACAGCCAAGCTCATCGCCATGGGGAGCACCGATTTTATTCGTTAAAAAGAAGGACGGATCAATGCGTATGTGCATTGACTACCGTGAATTGAACAAGGTCACGATTAAGAATCGGTATCCATTACCAAGAATCGATGATCTGTTCGACCAGTTGCAAGGAGCTCGATTTTTCTCTAAAATCGATTTACGGTCAGGATATCATCAATTAAAGGTACAGGAAGAGGACATTCCTAAGAGCGCTTTTAGAACAAGGTATGGCCATTATGAATTTACTGTCATGCCATTTGGTTTAACCAATGCCCCAGCTGCATTTATGGACATGATGAACCGAATATGTAAGCCATATTTGGATAAATTCATAATTGTCTTTATAGATGATATTCTTATTTATTCTAAGAGCAAAGAGGAACATGCAGAGCATCTACACGCACTTCTAAGTTTATTAAGAAAAGAAAAGCTTTATGCTAAATTTTCGAAGTGTGAGTTTTGGTTAGAACAGGTACAGTTTCTTGGACATCTAGTTAATCATGAAGGAATTCATGTGGATCCCACCAAGATCGAGGCGCCCCTGAGTCACCAACCGAGGTTAGAAGTTTCTTAGGATTGGCCGGTTATTATAGAAGATTTATTCGAGATTTTCCTAGAATAGCCATTCCCTTAACTAAGCTAACCTGTAAATCTGTTAAGTTTGAATGGGGACCAAAACAAGAAGAAACCTTTAGAATTCTTAAGCAAAGATTAACCCATGCACCCATACTAGCGTTACCAGAAGGAACTGAAGACTTTGTAGTCTATTGTGACGCTTCTAAGTTAGGTTATGGATGTGTATTGATGCAACATCAAAAGGTTATAGCTTACGCCTCTAGACAACTTAAGAATCATGAAGAGAATTATTCAACCCATGATTTAGAATTAGGAGCTATAATTTTTGCCCTTAAAATTTGGAGACATTACCTTTACGGTAGTAAGTTTACCATTTTCATCGACCATAAGAGTTTAAGGTATGTCTTCGGACAAAAGGAATTGAATATGAGACAAACACGATGGATGGAGATACTTAGTGATTATGATTGTAATATTCAGTACCATGCAGGAAAGGCCAACATAGTAGCTGATGCTTTAAGTCGAAAGTATCATTAAAAGCCAAAAAGAGTACGTTCACTCAACCTAAATCTTCAAGTAGATCTAAATGAACATATTAAAAAGGCACAAGAATCAGTAATCAAGGATGATACTGAAAAATTGAAAGGAATGATTAAGGAATTAGAACAAGGAACATATGGAATTTGGAGATTCCATAAGAAAAGAATGTGGATACCTAAATTAGGAAACCTACACCACCATATATTTTAAGAAGCCCATAAGTCTAAGTATACGATGCATCCTGGAAGTGATAAGATGTATCAAGACTTAAGAAAGAATTTTTGGTTGATAGGAATGAAAAAGGATATAGCAGCATATGTTGCAAAGTGTTTAACCTGTTCACAAGTCAAAGTTGAACATCAGAAACCCTCAGGATTGTTACAACAGTTAGAAATGCCTGTATGGAAATGGGAATTGATAACAATGGATTTTGTTACCAAATTACCCAAAACAAGAAAAGGAAATGATACAATCTAGGTGATTGTAGATAGATTAACCAAGTCAGCTCATTTCCTACCAATGAAGGAAACTTTCAGTATGGAACAATTAGCTAAATTATATGTAAATGAAATAGTTTCATTACATGGAATTCCTTTATCAATTGTCTCTGACAGAGATAGTCGCTTTACCTCTCATTTTTGGGCAAGTTTCCAAAAGGCAATGGGAACCAAGTTGAATCTAAGCACAGCTTATCATCCTCAAACGGACGGACAAAGTGAAAGGACAATTCAGACAATGGAGGACATGCTTAGAGCTTGTATAATTGATTTCGGTGGTAATTGGGACGATCACTTATCATTGTTAGAATTTTCTTATAATAACAGTCATCACACAAGTATTAATGCTGCAGCATTCGAAGCGCTTTATGGACGAAAGTGCCGAACGCCAGTCTGTTTGGCAGAAATTGGAGAAAAGCAACTATCTGGACCTGAGATAGTACAAGAAACAACAGACAAGATCATTCAAGTCAAGGAACGACTAAAAGCAGCACGTGATCGACAAAAGAGTTATGCTGATAACAGACGAAAGCCATTGGAATTTCAGGTAGGAAAAAAAGTGTTATTAAAAGTCTCTCCTTGGAAAGGAGTGGTAAGATTCATCAAAAGGGGAAAGCTAAGTCCCAGGTACGTTGGACCTTTTGAGATTATTAGAAGAATAGGACCTGTAGCCTATCAGCTACAATTTCTAGAGGAAATGGCAGGAATACATGATGTATTTCATGTATGCAATCTCAAGAAATGCTTAGCTGATGAATCACTAGTAGTACCTCTTAAGGATATAGAGGTAAACGAACAACTAAAATTTGTAGAAAGACCTCTACAGATTGAAGATAGAAAAGTCAAGAACCTCAAACACAAGAGATTAGTTCTGGTCAAAGTGAAATGGGACTCCAAAAGAGGACCACAGTATACATGGGAGCTTGAATCAGAAATGCAAAGGAAATATCCACACCTGTTCCAGTAGATCTCGAGGAGGAGCTCTAAAACAAGGTGGGGAGGATATAACAACCCTCCTAAATTTTTCCGACACCCTTAATTTAATTAAAATGCCCTTATATGTCTCAATATGTACCCCGTATGAGAAAACCGAGCCTAAAATACCTTTAATTTTGCAAAAATTAAATAAAAACAAATTTCAAAGGGCTGTCGCGGGGCGCGTAGCCCTCGGCTACCTTCTACGCGGGGCGCGACAGACCGACTACGAGGCGACACCCGGAAGCTGCCACGTGGCGAAGCTAGACCAGTGATAGATCAAGGCTAGGGCCTACGGACCCTACTACGCGGGCCACGTAGCCCTTGGCTACGTCTTACGCGGGCCGCGAGGGAAGTCGAAAAGTCTCCTATAAATTGGGAGCATCGGCCTTCAGTTCCAATCGTTCAAAATCTCTTTCTCTCTCAAAATTTCTGCATAGTAGGCATAATCTCCGGGTATAATACCCCCCCTAATTAACGAATTTCGGCCCCGTTGTAAGTATTATAACCCCGGTTACGTATTAGATACGCTGCCCGATTGACCCAGGGTTCCGTAATGGCTGTCGTGGTTCTGCCCGACGTAGTCATTGGAATGTCGTCTCGGGGAGGGTATTGCTAATGTAAATATTGGGTTATTATACTAACACATGTACATTTGTGTAATTAATAGATAATCACCAGGAAACCCTTAAAGGAAACCCTAAGACAGTAATGTGAGTAATCTCATTTTTGTAAACTGTTTTTACAAAACCTTAAATATTTTACAATGCGATTAAGAAGTGATTGAGTCTCTGTAGTTCTTCAATTACTGCCGGTATGTTGGGGTTTTGTATACAAAATGTGGAACACGTTACCATTGGACAAAGAGTTAGCCAATGTGTAATATGACCCACCAGTCAGGATTGACAATACTGAATGAGTAATTGTGTAGAAATAAACATTGTAATAGCTCTCAATACTGTTAAAAGATAAAACTCTTCTTGATTAAATTGGGATTCACTCACCAGTATTTCCCACTGACAAAATGTTTTTTTTTACGCGTTTCAGGTAACAAAATGTGAAAGCCAACTAGAAGCCAGCTGGACAGCACTTAAGGCTTGAAAAAAGTGGCTATAAAAGTTACTAAATAAAAGAAGATGTTTTATTTCAATAAAATTGGGTTTATCCATATAAAACAGTTTGTAATGAAAATTGGGTTTTATCCCAATATATTTATATAAAGTGTGGTATTTACTCTGATAAAATATTTCTTAACTACGGTACTGATGTAATTTCCGCTGCCAAAATGATAAACACCGATACCACCAAAACTGGTATCGCGGCCGCCCGTTCCCGGGACAGATAGGGGATGGGGGTTGCGACATGCTAGGTTTGAGCCTTCCTACGCCGTTGCACACATGTTAATGGCAATGCAAACCATTAATTGATATGTTTCCTTGTTTTCTTTCATACCGGGGTTTACCAAACATACATACTTACAATGATTACAAAGGTTTATTCGCGCACACATACAAAAAACATGAACTCGCTCAACTTTTGTTGATGTTTTCAAACTACATGTATTTCAGGGAATTAAATGTGGATCTGGCGGGTGTTTGGAAGTTTCAAGTGATGTTGGAAATAAAAGATGTCATCCGGTGTTTAAGGGTTTGGATTGTGTATCTTATCCTAGATAAGATACATAGTTCAAAGCCTAATTTTTATTAGTGTCTTTCTGTCGAGTCAATTTTTGAACTCTAAAACAATTTGCATGGTTTGTAATTTGGATTTGAAGTCTGTGTTTGGATTTCTAGACTATGTTGTTTGTGATGTTTTAAACTTAATCAATGGATGAACATCTTGGTTTTATCATATAGTTGTTTCTTATGGTTGAATGCAATGATATTAAGCAAGTCACACATAATCACGCTTTCGCAAAAGTCAGGGTGTGACACGGCACACCGACAAGTGGCAATCATGTTTGATGACATCAGAAAAAGGTAGACCACACTACCAGCCCACAGCTATCAGGTGTTGTTTCAGCATCAGCCTGAACTTGCTCACCGGTCCGGAAGAGACGTCACACGACTCTACCCACCTGCTTACACAAGTAATACTCAATCCATGAATATATTTACTTGAAGCAGGAGCGATGAGCCGGGCCTAGAATCTTCTCCAAACCGATTTCAAAGGTACCCGGTTGACAAAATAATCCAGTATTCCTCCCACCTGCAACTTGCATGAGGAAACAACACTGGACTGGGGGACATGAAGGGGTATGGTCCCAGATCTCGCACCAAAGCGGTCGCGAATGACCATCACCCTTATCAAATACTCCCATCAACAAGGACTTATTTACGTCCATGCGGGCGCGCGAATGCGGTTAACTGTTCCAATCGGTCTAGTGATGAGAAGACTTACCTTGTGTATGAAAACGACTTTTTTTGTCATGACAAGGGATGTGTTAACAACCGCAGTTACCACACTTAGCGATGCGGCTAAGCACCACATCCTATTGATACTTTCGTCAAGACAGGGGACGCGGAAACAATCGCGGTTACCGCACATAGCGATGCGGCCCAACACCGCATCCTATTGATGACGCAAGTGGGACTGACACTTTGACTTAAGTGTCCAAAACAACAAGTGGCACTGACAGCAGTCACATGTCTAGCCCACATGTATGCTATGCTGGCGGACAGACTGACAGCCACAGCAGGACGTGGCGTCACCTCCATGACCTACGCACCTGACATACCTGCAAAGGGCTGCACGTTGTCAGTCTAGCCACTCAATTACTCTCCCTCACTCTTCGGCTATATATACCCATCCCAGAACAGGTTTGAGGTATCGCTTATCTGCTCTCTCTCACACTTACTACTAACACACACTTTGCTCTCAAACAAATACTGATTCTTATGCCGGAGAGCGGTAACAAGGAGCACCCCCACCCATCCTCCTTGTTATGAGTCACGGTTTGTTTCCTTGTGCAGGAGACATGTCAGCAGACGATCCTGACGCCGATCCTCGGAAAGAAGGGATTAACCCTTCTTGACGAGACCAGCAAATTAGCCTCCCTGGTTAACCACTGTTTCATCAGGTATGTAAGTTAATCATTAGTAAAAGATACACTAGTTGTTCTTTTTATGTTTTGCCAAAAGTGTTGGTGCAAGCCTCTAAGGGAATGAAAGAACATCTTTTGCTTACATGAAGGCAGCATGTCAAATTAGGGGAGACAAAAAATAGTAGAAAAGTGACCGGACCATCCGAAAAAGCAAACCAACCTGTGTAGACGGTTTAAGATTCAAACGATTTTGTTCACAACAAGTTTTTCACGGTTTGGTTATGTCTGGAACTTGAAACCAACCGTTTGACTTTTGTTATGATTAAATTGAGGATGTATTCACAAATAGGGGTGCAAACGAGCCGAGACGAGCTAAGCCCAAACTTAATCAGGCTCGAGCTCGAACTCGGCTCGATTCGAGCTTTATTTCTAAAGCTCAAGCTCGGCTCGAAGATAATTTTTTAAGCTCGAGCTCGGCTCGGGCTCGACTTGTTTAGTATTAATTAATTAATTTATATTAATTATAATTATTATTATACATATAAGTTGGGTATTTTTTATATTTATATAAATGGTAATTATTATTATATAAATATATGTTTAATATATTAATAAAAAATATATAAACAGAAAGCTCGCTTAGGCTCGCGAGCCAGCTCGAGCTTGATAAGCGAAGTTTGGGCTCGGGCTCGGTTACTAAATAAGCTTGTTTTTAGGCTCGGGCTCGAGCTCGTTTAAGCTCGGCTCGTTCGAGCTTTTTTTCGAGCCGAGCTCGAGTAGCTCGCGAGTAGCTCGGCTCGTTTGCACTATTCACAAACCATAGAACGAAACTTCCCTTACATAGGCTACATCATTGAGATCGAGTCTAATATACATTAATATTCATGAATCAAGTATGAGTAGTTTTTTTTTTGTTTTTTGAACGGGAAAATTTTATTAGAAAAGACCTTAGCAAGCAGCTAGGAGAAAGAAAACAAGAAAAAAAATTACATAACATGGAGGGGGATGATAATCCACTCGCTCCAATCTTACATCTACGCTCTCTATTACTATACGATACTATTAAAAAAAAAATTTTAATAATATAATAGTTTACATTGAGATAGTTGGTAAACGGGCAACAAGCTGCGCCGCTACCCCTTTTTGAATAGCAAAACTAAGCCTTTTAAAAACTACGTCCATAGATCTCGGGGTCATAACATTACTATGCATGACCCTTTGAACTCGACTAAGTAGGTCCACAGCCTCTGGCGCTAGAAAACCAAAAGTATCAAAGGCAAATGGGATAAACACGTGCTGGTTGTCAAGGCACGCTTTCTCATGCTTGATCACTTTACCCGAAGCAGCCTTTAAAGCAGCCTGACCAACTGTGAAAGCACTACTCCCTAAGCCCACAAGCGGGGAAACCCCTGTTAGATCCACACAGGCGTGTTTTCCTCCTACCCATCCAAAGACCAGAATGTCAGCTGGTCGAAGGGTAGATCTCCCTTCCAACGGGTCTGTTAAGAAGTTAACGGGTGCCTCTTTCTTAGCAGAAATACCAGCGCATCTGAAAATGTCAAAAAGGACATCCCTAACCAAATCATGTCGGTATTTGAACCCCGGGAGCTCTCTACAATGAACTGCATGCTCACCAAAAGAATCCAAACATGCCTTATGACAAACTGGGCATACCTCATCAACTGGGAATAAAGGAATCATGAGGCGATACTTAAGGATAGTACGGTACTCCACCGGCGACATATGCTGGCCTAACCCATCTATAGGTATAGTAAGAAGAAAATCTTGTGCATGTGGTGCTCGGAGACACTCAAAAACGGCTTTTTGTCTAACGGTCAAGTCAAACTGCACTTCGATTTCGTGGACAATTTTACTAAAAAGAGCACTCGCCAATGCATGTTGGGCTTTAGGAGGGGCGGTGTCCTTATTAGTGAAACCGCTGAAGTCAAAGCTTGGAATCGTATCACGAAGACAAGCCAAAGCACAAACATAATCAGAATCCATACCGCATACGCCACTGTCTCTTAAGATGTGGTCCTGTAGCACCCACGATTGGGCCCTCGAGGCCACAAAAGCGTAAGATGAAGCCTCTACAGCCGAATACAACCCCAAACCTCCAAACCTAATAGGTAAAGAAGCAAGTCGCCACTGGAGGTCTCCAAAGAAAGGACCTCCACAAACCACCAATTCCTCAATCGCCTCACGCAAACCTTTGTCAAAGAACAACGCTGCATCTTCCATGTGTACAGGTTGGCATGTCCTCAAGCCAAAGAAAAGTTTGGCAATGCCCATACAGGATCGAAGCAAGAGTAGTTCACTCTGCGGGTCACCTAATTTCGGTAGAAGACGCATCAAATCTACTGCCTTAGCAGCTCTTTTCTTTGCCATCCCACTAATAAAACTTGCGTCTCTACTAACAGCCCCCCCAAGAAGCTTCACCCCCACTAATGGCCTCCCGATGTCGTTAGGAAATAACCCTTCACGAAACTTGCTACCATCACAAGAAGGCCAAAATAGCTCAGTTTTCTTAATATTAAGTTCAAGACCCAGTGTTGGACCCGACACCCTAATGATGTCCAACACTCTAGCCACCTCTTCTGAACCTCCAATGACAGTCCCATCATCAAGATACCAAGCATGAAGGAGAAGCTTGCATTTGTCTCTAATCTGATGCACAAGGGGGTGCAAAACAAGAGCGAAAAGAAGTGGTCCCAATGGGTCCCCTTGCTGAACTCCCGTGGTAGACCAAATGTGCCCATCGCCAAGATACAATCTTGCTGGCTGCCCATATAGAAATTCCACCCACATAGAAATAGAAGGGCACTTCATCCTGACCTCACGAAGTAAGACTGATCTATCCACCTGGTTAAAAGCATTAGAAAAATCTACCGTAAGCATTGCAAGAGACCCATCAGTGTGATGTTCACTTAGAACCCTATTGACGCTGTGTAAAATGGCCTCAGCGCCGCCCGACACACCAACCCCAAACTGAAAATCATTAAGGTACTTGGTCATTTCTTTACCAACACCCTTCATAGCAACCTTGGAAACCAAACGCCTCCATATAGTACCCACTGCAATAGGTCTAATCCCATTGTCGGGTTTTAAAAGCGGTGTAAGGGGAGCAGACGCGACAAACTCTGCCAAACACGATGGGCATTTCCCCCCTAGCCATAAGTTGACTACCGCAGTGATAGCGCATAAGAGATCATTGGCAATAGCAGACCCCTCTCCACATAAAGCATCCAAAATGTGTTGTGCCCTCAAGCCATCCCTCCCACATGAGGTTCCTTTAGGAAACGATTTAATGCAGCAAAGAACACTATCCACCTCTGCGACAAGGGGAGGCTCAGAATATATAGTACCTGGCATAGATGGAGGTTCTCTGTACGGGTGTTTAGCCTCTAAAGCCTGTACGGTGTTATCATTGTACGGAGCAACACCGGATGAACATAACACCTTCACTGCAGCTGTAAAGTGGCCATCAGCAACCTTTCGAAGACACTGCCTAACATTGGTATTGCTAACAGTACTCTCCTCAGGATTATCAACACCTCCTTGACCTAGAGACCCCACCGTAGGACTATCAAAAATATTTTTAACTAACATAAAAATACCATCTTCTTTCCCCCATGTGGCTAAAGAATTCAGAATTGATCTTTGTTGCAATGCCTTTCTATTCCCAGACCGTCTTTCTTGCCTATTTTTTGGTCTGACCACTTGCAAAGTGCAGCGAGGAAGAAGGAACAACCTAACCCACGCTTCAATGGATCTAGGTTGGGCAACCACTTTGTAGAGAGCGGTTTTCAACGCCTGAGAGAAAGCCAATACGAAACATGTAAAATATCTTTATAAAGAGTGGAATGTCCTTGACTTTTCTTACCAAACACCACCTTGTTCCTAATTCTCCACAAAATCCACCAAAGAACAAATGTAATTGAACCGATCAACTTCTTTTTGTGCTTAAGAATTCGAAGGTTAAGAAGCCACTCCATCACTTGAGAAGAATTAAAAGACTCGAGAATTGGGAGACCCAACCAAGTTCCACAATCTCTTAGCCACATCGCAAGAACCCACCAGATGCTCAATGGATTCATTAACTTTTAAACACAACGGACATAATAAGGAAGGGATATCTATACCTTTAGTCTATTAAGAAGAATTCTCCATGCACAAATGTTGCCTTTCATAGGAATGCATTTGAACCAAATCGTAGGTGTATCTCCTGTAAGGAGAATAAATTCATCAATCATAGAACGAACCCCTTTAACTGAAAAATTCTTCAATGCTTCCACAACTCCATATCCAAGTATCTAGCTTTGTAGAAAGCATAATTGATCCCAAATGATACGAAAAACATCTCAACTGATTCTCTTTGACACCAGCTCTCAGATGTCTTCTCCATTCCCACCGATAACCTCCTAATCGATCCTTAATCAAACAATCTTTATTAGTCTCCAACTTGTATAAATGATACTTGGAATTCTATAATAGTCTGGATGGAGCAGAACTCTAATACCAAGAAACCAGAACATATTGTTTGCAAACTGCTGGTAGCTGCTTCAGCGTATTTTATATGGCAAGAAAGAAACAATCGTTTATTTTCCCAAAACCATCGCACTGCTTCCATGGTGTCTCATGTGATCATAAATACTGTTCGTCTCAGATTGATGGCATTTAAATTCAGAAGGGAACCGAAGTACACAAGGCTATTAAAGAAATGGAAGATTCCTACGAAGAACATGGAGAATGACCCGGGCTGATTTTGTTTTTAGTTGCTTAATTGGTTCTTGAATGTTTGTCTATGGCTTTGTTTTTGGCTGTTTGTTTGGGTCTTGTTGTTTAGTTTTTGTTTGGATGGTCCGAGTCTTGGTATGCCAAGTCTAGTTTTGTGTGTGACATTCTGTCACACTCTTCTACTTATTTGTTGATTTATAAAATTCACCGGGGTAACCTTTTACCCCCAAAAAAAACTTGTATAAACGTGGGTAAATTATCGACAAACGGTGATCACTCTGCCACAAATCTTCCCAAAAACGTTGGATTCAAATGAGGTCCTCACCACTTGTATGCTATTGAATTTGATTTGAAATCTAATTTCCATAATCTAGCCTCTATTTCTTGTTTTCTTTAGATAAAGGGCATCACCCGACATACTATATAAACAAAGAAACAACGTAACCCCTTGTTATCCCAAAAACAGGCTTTGGGGGACCAAAAGTAAGAAATCATAAAACCTTTCTAGGATTACAAAAGTATCTAGACCTATTGAGAAACTTGTATAATTACCAAACCATCTATGAGACCACCTGTCGTGCGTGTTTTTTTTTCAAAAAATCGCCCCAATCATGCCGGATTTCGCCCTTGGACCGCTCCCTGGCGTGTTTGGGCGTGTTTGTATAACAACCCTCCTGAATTTTTCTGGCACCCTAATATATTTTAAAATACCCCTATATGTCCTAAAATACACCCCGTATGTGAAAACCGAGCCCAAAATATGAAATATCATTAAAAATAAAATAAAAACAAGAAAATTAAGGCTGTCGCGGGGCGCGTAGCCTTTGGCTACTGCCTATGCGGGCCGCGAGCGATCAAAAACGAGGCAACACCCGGTGTTGACACGTGGCAGCACGTGTTGGACCTATACTCGTGACCTGGATCAGCTACGGCCTAGACACCCTACTACGCGGGCCGCGTAAGACGACCCTTAGGTCTACGCGGGCCACGGGAAACTCGAAATGTGGCCCTATAAAGGGGGAGCTCGGGCTTCAGTCTCAAATCGCTCAGTCTCTTTCTCTCTCAACGAAATTCTGAATAGTAGGCATAATTTTCAAGTATAATACCCCCCTAATTAACAAAGTTCTGCCCTGATGTAAGTATTATAACCCCGGTTATGTATTAGATACGCTGCTCGATTGATCCAGGGTTCCGTAACGGCTGTCGAGGTTCTGCCCGACGTAGTCGTTGGAATACCGTCTCGGGGAGGGTATTACTAATGTAAATAATGGGTTATTTTACTAACCTATGTGCATTTGTGTAAATTATAGATAATCACCAGGAAACCCTTACAGAAAACCTAAGACAGCAATGTGAGTTTATCCTCTTTTTGTAAACCTTTTTGTAACTGTTTTTACAAAACCTTAATTATTTTACAATGTGATTAAGCAGTGATTGAGTCTTTGTAGTTCTTCAATTACTGCCGGTATGTTGGGGTTTTGTATACAAAATGTGGAACACGTTACCATTGGACAATGAGTTAGCCAATGTGTAATATGACCCACCAGTCAGGATTGACAATACTGAATGAGTAATTGTGTAGAAATAAACAATGTGATAGCTCTCAATACTGTGTTAATTGATAAAACTCTTCTTGATTAAACTGGGATTCACTCACCATTATTTCCCACTGACAAATGTTTTTAAAACGCGTTTCAGGTAACAAAATGTAAAAGCCAATTAGAAGAAAGCCAGCTGGAGAGCACTGACGGCTTAGAAAAATATGGCTATAAAAGTTACCTAAAAGACGATGTTTTAAATTCAATAAAATAGGGTTTATCCCTATAAAAATGTTGTAATAAGAAACTTGGGTTTTTACCCATGTGATTATTAATATAAAATATGGTGGATCTACTCTGATAAACATTTCCTAACTACGGTCCTGATGAAATTTCCGCTACTAAAATAATAAACAAATGATACCACCAAAACTGGTCTCGCGGTCGCCCATTCCTGGGGCAGATAAGGGGGCGGGGGTTGCGACATGAGGTGGTATCAGAGCTAAGCCACTGATTCAGCCACAGAAATGTTCTGCTGACATCAATATATTATCTAAATTGTTAGGAAATAAATTATGAAAATACGTGCATATCTGTATTTTATTGTTATGTGTTATTTGACTATTTGTTAGTTTATAGTATGAGTGATCAAGGACCCTCAGACGTGTATCGTCAGTTGTCCGATTCACCTAAGAGTGAAGGTACTTCTTCCCAGCCTGCCCTCTCTCGGTATTCAGCTGATCAGGAAGAAGGGATGTTTGTCTTTAAGGCTCAGTCTGAAGAACCATTCCCTCAGAAAAAGAGAGGATGGTTCAGTAAGGGAGCATTCGAGCGTAGGAAAAGAATGCGAAAGTTGCAACAGCAAAGAGTCCTAGCAGCCGCTAAGCGAGAGTCAGATGCCCATACACAGGATATGCTTAATAGGAGCTTAGCCAATTTTCATATCCTAGCAAGAACTGCTGCCGACCCAAATCTGGAACAACTAGTAGCCCCATAACTCTTACCTTTGTTCCCCACTCAGCCGATGGAGATAGAAAACGACCTCGAAAATCAAGTAGAAATGCATGATTTCAACCCTGAGGAGATACCTAGGATACCAGCCCCTAATCCCTTAGACCCAAATTATGATCCATGGTTCGATGATCATAGGGATTATGTGCCACGCTATCACCTAAACGACGAAACCATGCAAACTTAGCAGCCTATCCAGGTCTGGACCCTCTAGATCCCTACTACGACAACGATGAATACATTAGGGAGATCTTAGAGAATCCGTACCCTCAGGAGAATCCCATGCCCTAGTACCAGCACCTGCACCCCCAATGAGTGCAGAAAATGTGCATGAGCTCCGAACTTTTGGAGAAGAGATCTTAGAGAGTAGTGAGAGGATGAGGCAGGTAGGAGAGCAACTCGTCTGGAAATATGACGAGCGCAATATGGATTACTGGATGAATCCAGACCAGTGAAGGTGATGGTGGAGTTGGTAATAATAATAATATAATAATATATAATATGTTTGTATGAAAAATATATATATATAATAAAAATAATAATAATAATAATATATGTTGTAGTATAGACCACTTTGTGGTTAGCGATGCTTAGTAGTATTGTAATTTCCAAATTTCATTATCAGTTTGTAGTAGATGTATAATAGATAAGAAAGAGTAAAGTCGCAATGCTCGACGTTTTTTTATCAAGATGTGTGTCATGTGATTGATCGTATTAAGATATTATCTTGTGATATTAATATGTGGTAAATGTTTAAAATTTAGATGGCCGACCAAGTGAATCAAGAGAATCTAGATAATAACCCAGAAAACCAGAATAACGATAACCAGAGTAACAATAACCCGGATAACGGAAACCCAAACAACCATAATGGAAACCAAGTGGACAACAGTGCCATCCAACTCGTAGTGGCACAAGGAATAATAGATGTAATGCCATATATTATTCAAACGGTTAGAGAAGCAGAAAATAAAAGTAAGCATGATAGCAAGCGACCCTCTGAACCTGAACACAGCATGAACAATGGACCCGCACTTCAAATGCTCATTCCCAAAAGAAGAAGAACCGTGTCTTACGGTTGTTCTTATTAAGAATTCTGGTCTTTTAAACCGATGGAATTCTAGGGCAATGAAGGGGCCATTGCAACTCTACGCTGGATAGAAAAGACTGAGGCAGTCTTAAGAATAAGTAAATGTGCGGAAGAGGACAAGATAATGTTTGCTTCTAATCTGTTTAAGAATTCAGCCTTAGAATGGTGGAACACTATCCTTCAGTCTAGAGGAAGTGATAGAGTTTACAATATGGAACGGGAAGAATTTAAGAACTGGTAGAAAGGAAATTATGCCCTCCCAATGAAAAAGAACAGATAGCAAATAAGTTCTTAAATCTTAGGATGACTGGTGTGGATAGTAAGGGATACACTAAGTTATTCTTTGAATATGCTAGAATAGTGCCAACCCTTGCTTCACCTGAACCAGTATTAATCTCCTGTTACATCTGGGGATTAATTGGGGAAATAAGACATGTAGTCAAGGCAGCTAGACCCCAAACCATAGAAGAAGCTGTAGAATTAGCAAATACCTTGACAGATGAATTAGTCTGTACACGAGAAGAGGATCAAATGAGGAACCTAACCTAGAAGCTTACACAAGAATTCCGTTCTGGAAATTCTATCCATGGGAAAAATGTAGGCTTTACCTCTGCACCCTACTGTAAGTATTGCAAAAGGAAGCATTTAGGAAAATGCTCCATATATTGTAACTTTTGCAAAATATCGGGACACAAGGCGGAAGATTGCAGGAGAAACATTAGCAACAGGATATGCTACAACTGCGGAGAACAAGGTCATATCAAGCCTAACTGTCCAAAGCTAGCTCCAGCTACGAACAACAAGAACACCAAAAAACGCTAGAGCATTTAATCTGACTGCAGAAGAAGCAAAGATGATCCTGGATGGGATCACTGGTACGTTTTTAAGTTAATGATGTTTTTGCTAAAGTATTATTTGACTCTGGTGCGAACAAAAGTTTTATTAATACTTCATTTTGCAAACTTCTAAATCAATCATTAACTAAACTTCCACAAGAATGTCTAGTAGAGACAGCAAATGGGGAAACCATTAAGATTTTCGAAATCTTGCAGGGAGCAAGAATAGAAATTCTAAATCAGAAATTTATTGCAAACCTCTACCCAATGAATCTGGCATGATTTGATATTTTATTAGGAATGGATTGGTTAATAGCCAATAAAGCCAGTATTTTGTGTGATCAAAAGTCAATCCAAGTAAATTCACCAAGGGGTGAAAAGATCACAATTAAAGGAAATAAAACCCTTAAATCCGTAAAGTTCATCTCCGTGATGAAAACAGCAAGTTACATAAGAAAAGGATCATTAGTGTATTTGATTTCTATAATCACTAACACTAAAGGAAAAGAATTAAAGGATATTCCAGTAGTATCCCAGTTTTCAGATGTATTTCCAGAAGAGCTACCAGGGCAACCTCCAGATAGAGAAGTTGAATTCAGAATCCATTTGATACCAGGGATAGCACCAATTGTGAAAGCACCTTACCGTTTGGCACCCGCAGAAATGCAGGAATTAAAGAAACAGTTAGACGAATTGTTAGAGAAAGGATTCATACAGCCAAGTTCATCCCCATGGGGAGCGCCAATCTTATTCGTTAAAAAGAAGGACGGATCAATGCGTATGTGCATTGACTACCGTGAATTGAACAAGGCACAATTAAGAATCGGTATCCATTACCAAGAATAGATGATCTGTTTGATCAATTGCAAGGAGCATGATTTTTCTTAAAAATCGATTTAAGGTCAGGATATCATCAATTAAAGGTACAGGAAGAGGACATTCCTAAGACCGCTTTCAGAACAAGGTATGGCCATTATGAATTTACTGTCATGCCATTTGGTTTAACCAATGCCCCAGCTGCATTCATGGACATGATGAACCGAATATGTAAGCCATATTTGGATAAATTCATAATTGTCTTTATAGATGATATTCTCATTTACTCTAAGAGTAAAGAGGAACATGCAAAGCTTTGCACGCACTTCTAAGTTTATTAAGAAAAGAAAAGCTTTATACTAAATTTTCGAAGTGTAAGTTTTGGTTAGAACATGTACAATTTCTTGGACACCTAGTTAATCATGAAGGAATTCATGTAGATCCCACCAAGATCGAGGCAATAACCAAATGGAAAACCCCTGAGTCACTAACAGAGGTTAGAAGTTTCTTAGGATTGGCCGGTTATTATAGAAGATTTATTCGAGATTTTTCTAGAATAGCCATTCCCTTAACTAAGTTGACCTGTAAATCCGTTAAGTTTGATTCCAAAACAAGAAGAAGCCTTTAGAATCCTTAAGCAAAGATTAACCCATACACCCATACTAGCGTTACCAAAAGGAACTGAAGATTTTGTAATCTATTGTGACACTTCTAAATTAGGTTATGGATGTGTGTTGATGCAACGCCAAAAGGTTATAGCATATGCATCTAGACAACTTAAGAATCATGAAGAGAATTAATCAACTCATGATTTAGAACTAGGAGCCATAATTTTTGCCCTTAAGATTTGGAGACATTACCTATATGGTAGTAAGTTTACCATTTTCACAGACCATAAAAGTTTAAGGTATGTCTTCGGACAAAAGGAATTAAATACGAGACAAAGACGCTGGATGGAGATGCTTAGTGATTATGATTGTGATATCCAGTATCATGCAAGAAAGGCAAATGTAGTTGCTGATGCTTTAAGCCGAAAGTATCATGAACAGCCAAAAAGAGTACGTTCACTTAAATTAAATCTGCAAGTAGATTTAAATGAACAGATTAAAAAGGCACAAGAATCAGTAATAAAGGATGATACTGAAAAATTTAAAGGAATGATTAAGGAATTAGGACAAGGAATAGATGGAATTTGGAGATTCCATAAGAAAAGGATGTGGATACCTAAATTAGGAAACCTACGTTACCGTATATTAGAAGAAGCCCATAAGTCTAAATATACGATGCATCCTGGAAGTGATAAGATGTATCAGGACTTAAGAAAGAATTTTTGGTGGATAGGAATGAAAAAGGATATAACAGCATATGTTGTAAAGTGTTTAACCTGTTCACAAGTCAAAGCTGAACATCAGAAACCTTCAGCTTTATTGCAACAATTAGAAATGCCAGTTTGGAAATGGGAATTAATAACAATGGATTTTGTTACTAAATTACCCAAAACCAGGAAAGGTAATGATACAATCTGGGTGATTGTAGACAAGCTAACCAAGTCAGCTCATTTCCTACCAATGAAGGAAACTTTCAGTATGGAACAGTTAGCTAAATTATATGTAAATGAATTAGTTTCTTTACATGGAATTCCTCTATCAATTGTTTCTGACAGAGATAGTCGTTTTACCTCTCATTTTTGGACAAGTTTCCAAAAAGCAATTGGAACCAAGATAAATCTAAGCATCGCTTATCATCCTCAAACGGACGGACAAAGTGAAAGGACAATTCAGACAATGGAGGACATGCTTAGAGCTTGTGTAATTGCTTTTGGAGGTAATTGGGACGATCACTTACCATTGATAGAATTTTCTTATAATAACAGTTATCACACAAGTATCAATGCTGCACCATTCGAAGCACTTTATGGACGAAAGTGTCGAACGCCAGTCTGTTGGGCAGAAATTGGAGAAAAGAAACTATCTGGACCTGAAATAGTACAAGAAACAACAGAAAAAATCATTCAAGTCAAGGAACGACTGAAAGCAGCACGTGATCGACAAAAGAGTTATGCCGATAACAGACGAAAGCCGTTGGAATTTCAAGTAGGAGATAAAGTGTTATTAAAAGTATCTCCTTGGAAATGAGTGGTAAGATTCATCAAAAGGGGAAAGCTAAGCCCCAGGTATGTTGGACCTTTTGAGATTATTAGAAGAATAGGACCTGTAGCCTATCAGCTACAACTGCCAGAGGAAATGGCAGGAATACATGATGTATTTCATGTATCTAATCTCAAGAAGTGTTTAGCTGATGAATCACTTGTAGTACCTCTTAAGGATATAGAGGTAAATGAACAGTTAAAATTTGTAGAGAGGCCTCTACAGATTGAAGATAGAAAAGTCAAGAACCTCAAGCACAAGAGATTAGTTCTTGTCAAAGTGAAGTGGGACTCCAAAAGAGGACCAGAATACACATGGGATCTTGAATAAAAAATGCAAAGGAAATATCCACACTTGTTCCAGTAGACCTCGAGGACGAGCTCTAAAACAAGGTGGGGAGGATATAACAACCCTCCTGAATTTTTCTGACACCCTAATATACTTTAAAATACCCCAATATGTCCTAAAATACACCCCGTATGTGAAAACCGAGCCCAAAATATGAAATATCATTAAAAATAAAATAAAAACAAGAAAATTAAGGCTGTCGCGGGGCGCGTAGCCTTTGGCTACTGCCTACGCAGGGCGCGGGTGATAAAAAAACGAGGCAACACCTGGTGTTGACACGTGGCAGCACGTGTTGGACCTATACTCGTGACCCAGATCAGCTACGGCCTAGACACCCTACTACGCGGGCCGCGTAAGACGACCCTTAGGTCTACGCGGGCCGCGAGAAACTCGAAATGTGGCCCTATAAAGGGGGAGCTCGGGCTTCAGTCTCAAATCGCTCAGTCTCTTTCTCTCACAACGAAATTCTGAATAGTAGGCATTATTTTCAAGTATAATACCCCCCTAATTAACGAAGTTCTGCCCCGATGTAAGTATTATAACCCCGGTTACATATTAGATACGCTGCCCGATTGATCCAGGGTTCCGTAACGGCTGTCGAGGTTTTGCCCGATGTAGTCGTTGGAATGCCGTCTCGGGGAGGGTATTACTAATGTAAATAATGGGTTATTTTACTAACCTATGTGCATTTGTGTAAATTATAGATAATCACCAGGAAACCCTTACAGAAAACCTAAGACAGCAATGTGAGTTTATCCTCTTTTTGTAAACCTTTTTGTAACTGTTTTTACAAAACCTTAATTATTTTACAATGTGATTAAGCAGTGATTGAGTCTTTGTAGTTCTTCATTTACTGCCGGTATGTTGGGGTTTTGTATACAAAATGTGGAACACGTTACCATTGGACAATGAGTTAGCCAATGTGTAATATGACCCACCAGTCAGGATTGACAATACTGAATAAGTAATTATGTAGAAATAAATAATGTGATAGCTCTCAATACTGTGTTAATTGATAAAACTCTTCTTGATTAAACTGGGATTCACTCACCAGTATTTCCCACTGACAAATGTTTTTGAAACGTGTTTCAGGTAACAAAATGTAAAAGCCAATTAGAAGAAAGCCAGCTGGAGAGCACTGACGGCTTGGAAAAATGTGGCTATAAAAGTTACCTAAAAGACGATGTTTTAAATTCAATAAAATAGGGTTTATCCTTATAAAAATGTTATAATAAGAAACTTGGGTTTTACCCATGTGATTATTAATATAAAATATGGTGGTTTTACTCTGATAAACATTTCCTAACTACAGTCCTGATGAAATTTTCGCTGCCAAAATAATAAACAAATGATACCACCAAAACTGGCCTCGCGGCCGCCCGTTCCCAGGATAGATAAGGGGCGGGGGTTGTGACAGTTTGCTCGAAAACTTTGTTTTGGCGTGGTTTAAATCACGTGATTTGGGCGATTAATTGACCCATCAGAAGCACATGCAACGATCACAAGCAACGGTTATATATATATATATATATATATATATATATAATTTTTTCCTTTTCTCACCTATATATAAATACACACTTCCATTCCATTTTTTTTTCAAACATAAACCTCAACAATCTCAAATATTCAACCATTTTTATAAAAAATAATGGGTTCCCCTAGTTCCTCGTCCATCGTAAATTATTACTTTAGAGAGTTTTTAGCGGATGACGGTGAATCCACCGATGAGGAGGTCGACCAAGAGGCGGTTACGAGTGCTTGTAAACTAGCGGTGAGATATGTGAAGCATTGTCGCTGCCCCGAACGTGAAGTTAAAACAAGAGATTATATTGAACAAGACCGATGCGCGGCAAACGATCGGTTGATGAAAGATTATTTCGATGAGACGCCAACATTTCCGAACCTAGAAGTTTTTAGGCGTCGTTTCCGAATGAGTAAGCGTTTGTTTCTACGCATCGTCGACGACTTGGAAAGCAACTACGATTATTTTAAACAAAAAGCGGATGCGAAAGGGGCACTCGGATTCACCGGTATTCAAAAGTGTACGTCTGCGCTACGAGTCCTTGCTTACAGAAACACAACCGACATCAACGGCAAGTATTTAAAAATGGCCGAGAAAACAACGCGAGACACCTTGGAGCATTTTTGTCGTGGTACATTCCTATACTTTACTATAAACATTACAAGTATTTTTTAAGCTTATGTTTGTATACGTTTGTTTTTATAAAGGTATTTGTTGGTGCATACGTCTGTCGACTTTGTCTTGTATCGAGTCTTGTATTAGAATAGATAGATCAGGGCACGTAGTACGAGAAAAATGTCTAATATGTGTTGAAGGGGTATTTCGCACGAAATGACAATGTGTCATTTCGTATGAAATCAAATAGTGCTTTCGCACGAAATAGTGATTTCGTGTGAAACTGATTTCGCATGAATGGTTTCGGGCGAAATAGCTTGCCCTATAAATACCTGATGTGCCTTGTCATTTGTAACTTTCCGGTTTGAGAGCCGAAGTGCTGCCGAAGTGTCTACTCGCTGTAAAACTTTGTTATATCAATCAAAAGACTGTTTATAGTGAATTGCAAGCTGAATTAACTTGATATGTTTGTTTCCGCCTCTCGTATTAAGGAAAAACTCTTCTGAACGACTCGTCTGGTCGTGAAAACAATCCTACAATTGGTATCAGAGCTCAGGAGGAAGAGTTCTTATCAATTCAGCTGAAAATTCTGATTTCTACACCTTCTTTTTCAAAATTAAACTTGATTTCATGGTCAAAATGACTTGAATTTCTCACATTATATGCGAAACTGTGTTTTAACAAAGCCTTGAAAGAATTGGACCTAAAATCGGACTAAAACCTGATCAATTGTGACAAAAACAGTTCGAGATGATGACATCAGCAGTATTTCGTACGAAATAGGAGTTTCATTTCGCACGATATAGCAAATTCAAGGTCATTTCGCACCAAGTTGGTATTTCGTTTGACCTTTTCTCACGAAATCACCCATTTCGTTTGAAAGTGTGGTATTTCGAACGAAAACAGTTATTTCGCACGAAAACAGTGTTTCTTATCAGATTGGGTATTTCGTTTGAACAGGGTTATTTCGTGTGAAAGTTGATTTCGTTAGAGATTGTCATTTCGCATCAGAAGTTCATTTCGTTTGAAAAGATCATTTCGTTTGAAAGGGTTGATTTCGCTTGAAAAACTAATTTTGTGAAAGTTTTAAAACCGAATCATGGAAGAGGAATTTTACAACGCCTTTGCAACTCCGATTAGCATTGCACAAAACACAATGTTGGAAAACGAAACGGGCACCATGCAAAAACCGCCAAAGCTCATGAATATCGAGGAGTATAAAGGATGGGAGGAACGTTTTGAAAATTGGGTTCAAGCAAATTACTTGGATGCTTGGGAATGTGCTGAAACGAAATATGTTAGACCGATGAATGATGATGAGGAGATTATTGCAATTAAAGATCTTAGTGCAGAAGATAAAAAGTAATACAAAGATGAAAAGATGATGACGAGTCTTTTGCATCAAGCTGTGAAAGAATATATCTTGGTTTTATTGCAACACAATGGAACTGCATATTCAATCTGGAAAGCTTTAAAATCAAAGTTTGTTGGAAGCAAAGAAATGATCAAGAACAAAAAGTCACTTTTGAAAAAAGAATTTGATTTATTTCGTGGATTGAGAACTGAAAGCACTAAGCAGATCATCGAAAGATATTGCAATCTGTTAGTCAACATGAAAAGGGTGAGCATCACAAAAGACAATGAAGAGTTGATTGAAAAATTGGCTGATGCATTGCCACATGAAACTTGGGGCACATATCTTATGATGTTGAGGAATAAAAAGGATTTTGGAAACTTAACACTGAGTAAGTTCATTGAAAAACTTGAAGCTCGAGAGATGGAACAAAGAAAGATCTCAAGAATGAAGGATTTTAATGGTGAACAAGATATCGGTCTTTATTATAAAGGAGGTATCAGTGATAAGATCAACATGTCACCAAAGGTTGAGACTGCATTCAATGCTAAGAGTTCATCTGGAGGGTCACCTAAAGGATCAAACAACAAAACAGGATTTTCTTCATATCCATCATTTGATTCAAACTTGTCAACAACAAAGAATGGCAAAGTTCTTCAATGCAACATTGCTCTAAATATTGATAATGACCAAATCTACTCAGAAGAAGTTGCAAAAAGTCACATGTCTTTGTTGGTAACTGTCTTAGAGTCATATGGGAGTTTAGTAGCAGGAAGGATCGGGAATCCAATGTTGATAAAAGAAGATTACGATCAGATTGATGCTGAGGATATGGAATTGATGGATATAAAGTGGTGTCTTGCGAGTGTTTTGAGAAGAGCTGAAAAGTTTAAACAAATTACGGGAAGAGATGATTTCCGTGATGCAAATGTTTCTACTTTAGGATTTGATAAATCTAAAGTAACTTGTTTTCGTTGCAGGGAAAAAGGACACTTCAAGAGAGAGTGCACAAATCGCGAAGCAAGTGGAGCTCAAAATCCGTTCAACAACAATGATTACTATCGCAAAGCAATTTATCATCAAGTTGCTCAACAGTCGCATCAACAAGAACCACAAACTGCGCATGCTAAGAAGGCTATCGAAGAGTCATCAAAGAGAGCTCTTTATGGGATAATAGATCAAGATGATGAAAAATTACCAGAAGGTTTTAGCTGGGAAAATTTTAGCTGGGATAATTACTGTCCAGATAAAGAGATTTTAAAAGCCAAAGCTTTTGTTGCTCGAGTTGCAGAAGACAGTGATAATGATGATGATTATTATGCAAAAAGAATGGAAGAGCATTTAAGATTGATGGAGGAGAGTGATAGTGATGATGAAAAAAATCGAAAGAAAAAAAAGAAAGTTAAAAAACAAGTTAGTAGTGATGATGAAGAAGTTCCTGTGATAAAGAGAAAGATAAAAGAAGTTCCAGCTTTCAAAATTGAAGCAAAAGTTGATGCACAAAAGATTTATGTGAAATGTGAAAATTGTGAAGCAGTGAAGAAGCAAAACAGTACATTGATTCATAACATGAACAGATTGAAAGAATCCTATGATGTTTTGAACAAAGCAATGAATCAGTACAATCAGTCAAGCAGTGAACAAGCAACAGCTATGAAGACACTTCAAGGAGCTTTTATGACAAAACAGAAAGTCGTCAATAATTACATTGAAAGTGTGATGTGCTTAAACAGAAACTGGAAACTCAGAGAATTGAAACAGAAAGGGTAAACAGGTTGTTAAAAAGTTACTCATGTACTTCTTATGTTATTGACAGGATTTATCCAACAGTCGAAGGCATGAAGGCATTTGAAGAAGAGTATATTGAAGAAAAGAATTCTGGTAAGAAATTTAGTGCCAGTTATACAAAGTGTCCACCTCCGCTTGAAAATGGATATTCTCCACGAAATCCAAATTCAGAAAGAGTAAAAAAGGCAACCAACTTACAGTGGGAGTCTGAGTCTTCAGAAAATTTGCCAAACAACATTGATGTTATTTTTACATCATCTGACACTGATCATGAGTCTGAGTTAATAAAGAAAGTGGTCGATCAGGTGTTGGATAAAGATGAAACCGAGGAGTCAAAGTCGGAGTCAAATTCAGAATCAAAGTCTGACATTTCAAATCCAACAATCAAAATGACAAACGGGTTTACAATAAAGAATTCTTGTTATGGAAATCTAATTTGAATGATGAACCAATCAAAGTTACATATACTTTGAATAATTCTGACAAATTATATTTTGATGATGAATTTCCAATAAGAGGTATCAAAACTGAAATGATCAAAAAGGTTTTCAAACTAACAGAAATTAATATTTCTAAAATAAAAGATGTAAATCTTTCTGAAAAACCTAAAAAGTACACTTCAAGAGTACAACAAAGAGAAAATAAGAAAAAAGGTTACAGTTCTGGTTTTAGTTTTCAAAAGAAACCAAACCATAACAATAATTTCAAAAGGAAAGGTCTTGGTGTTATTCCACCGAAAAATCATAAAAATGAAAAAAACTTATAAACAAAAATTTGTATTTGTTTCAGGAACATCATCTGAAGAAGAAAAGGAGCAATTGTTCAGAAAGCAGACAAACAAAGAATTCCTTGCAAAGAAGCAAGAGGAAATGAAGAAGGAAATTGTTCAGAAAAAGGAGATGAGAACATGTTTTCAATGCAAAATAGTTGGTCATATTGCCAGGAATTATCCTAAGGCAATCCAAACAAAACAGGGAGTTTCTCTTAAACTGAAAGAAAAGATGGTTAAGAATGAACCACCAACCAAATATTTTATAGTTTTCAAAAATTCGAAATTTGAGGTTGGTGAATGTTCAAAAGGTTTTTACAAGAGAAAAGAAAATCTTGACAACCAAAAGTGGGCTGTTAAGAAATCTGATGATAGTTCTAGCAATGATTCTGATTCGTCAAAATCAGAGGAGCTATTTTCTGGCGATGAATCTGATTCCACAAAGTCAGAGGAGCCACAAGTTGAACCAAAAGTTGAAAAATCAGTACCGCCAATGGATGATGCAAATTTTCCACCATTACGGGCTGAAAATTTTAAACAAAAAGTTGGTAAAGTTGAAATTTCAAATCAATTTTTCTCAGAAAAGAAAGTTTTTGATGTTGAAAAAGCGTTTAACCCCAAAGTGAAACATATTTTTGGAAAAATGGTTGACAGGAAGGTCAAAGGGGTGAAGGAATTTTATGAGAAGAAAATGAAAGGAAAGAAACCGAGTGTTGTTAACTCGGAATCTCCCAAGGTCTGTCAGGCTTGGGATAACTTTCTTAACTGAAAAACCTGACTTGCCGGAGCTTCCAGGTTGGTAAGTGTGAAGCAGGTATCGGCATCTTTCTAGAGAAATTCACGAAAGTGATTTCGACTAACAAAGTGGTGAATCAGGGACATTAAGTTGTACTTGATTTCCTACAAGTGGTATTTGTTGATTGATCTTAAAACTGTTATATTTTTCAAAAGGTTGAAGATGATATAACAAGGTGATGAATTGATCCCCTAACCTACAAGTGGTTTTATGAAATCAACAAAACTAATTTTCCAGAAAAACCATTTGAGTAAAACAAACTTAAGTGTTTTGAAATCAATGGGAAAATAGTTTGTTGTAAGGGGAAGTTCTGATTGTTTATGCCAAGTGGATGGCGATTTGAAGCAATTCACAACAGTTGTCATTTTATTTGTACAGTTTATTTTCAAATATTTTAAATGATTTTGAATTTTAGGGGGAGTAAGAAATTTCAGAAAATCCAAAAACATTTGAAAATTTGAAAAAGTCAAAAACATGATAAAATTGTAAAATGAGTTTTGTTGTAAAAAGAGGAAATGATAGTACATTAGTAGACTATCACAGCATGCTAAAGAATTGAAAAGATAAAATGTGATAAACGGTCTCACTGATGATGTGCCAGTAGGTTTTTACACATTTAGTAGATTGTATCGAGATATAAACCTAAATTTCAAACTTACTTATATCGTGGGGAACATCTCTCGGATATATGGGTAACCCCCGAAATCTTGTTTGAAAGGTCCCTCTTTCTGAGATACTAGGTCTTTATACTCAGTGATATCTGGGGTATTATCCCGGGACTTCTGATTTTGCTGAAGCAATGACCTAGTCCCCGTATAATACTTTTTGCTTGCTTGAAATATAGCACACCCCTCAGCATAAAAAATGATGAAACATTGCAAAATGCTAATCATGTGCTGTTGAAGAAAAGATTCTCTAAAGGGAACACACCTAAAGTCGAAGCCATCATCTCTCTGATTTTACGGAAGCAATAGCCTGAGCTCTCATGGCCCTCGCATTTTAACCCTTTACAGATATCATCTAGGTATACTCACCTGTAAGACTGAATATTGGGATCTGGATACGAGAGTATATTCTGAGGTGCGACACGCGAATAAGTTTAAGTCTCTAAAACACTAATCTCGTATCTCGAACCAGTTGAAATTTGTGTGAAAATTTAAGTGGATCAGTATACTGACAATCTAAGTGAATCGTTTAGAACTTAAAATGTTTAAAGCTTAATGGTGTTAGTGATTTGTCTCAAAAACTGATATGATCCTCTTACACAAACTCACAAAAATATTGTTTGTAAATATTTCCTTATTGCATTTTTTTATTCGAGTTTAAAAATCCAAAAATATTTTTAGTGTGTTTTAGCATAAATTTTGAAAAATTCAAAAAGATTTTTGACAACTGATGTTGAAGAGCTGATTTTCAAAATTCCAGGTGCTAAACATGATGACAATAGGTTTGGGTGAGTTTGTTTGAGATGAAAAATTTATTTGAAAGAAAAATGTTTTCCTACAAGTGGTTCATCAAAGGTTAACATTGTAAAATCATTTATTGATTGATTAATACCTCAAGTGATATATAAATTTGTCAAATTTTAAATTTGTGAAATTTATTGTGAGGTAGAGTTTGTGCAGGAATGAAGCTTGGAAAGAGTCAGGTTCCGATTTCTGAGGATCATGTGGTTTCAAGAGAGCCAAGTTTCAATCCTGAGTAGTAGTGTGTAAAAGCCAGCCACAGATCTTGGGATAAAGGATGTGAGAGTCAAGTTCTGATTCTGGACCTGATGATCCATGCAAGCTGATGATGCTGATGAACTTAAGGAATCAAGAGATCTGATCAAGAGAATTAGAGTGAGATTAGAGCAAAGTTGAGATTCTGGAGATAGAGAGAAGAGAAATTGAGGACGCTTTACATTGTTAGATACTTCGGAAGAGGTCGAAAAGACTGAAGATTGAAGACTCGACACTGAAGACTTTGTCAACATCCGAGGGGGAGTCTGTTGGTGCATACGCCTGTCGACTTCATCTTGTATCGAGTCTTGTATTAGAATAGATAGATCAGGGCACGTAGTACGATAAAAATGTCAAATATGTGTTGAAGGGGTATTTCGCACGAAATGACAATGTGTCATTTCGTACGAAATCAAATAGTACTTTCGCACGAAATAGTGATTTCGTGTGAAACTGATTTTGCATGAATGGTTTCGTGCGAAATAGCTTGCCCTATAAATACCTGATGTGTCTTGTCATTTGTAACTTTCCGGTTTGAGAGCCGAAGTGCTGCCGAAGTGTCTACTCGCTGTAAAACTTTGTTATATCAATCAAAAGACAGTTTATAGTGAATTGCAAGCTGAATTAACTTGATATGTTTGTTTCCGCCTCTCGTATTGAGGAAAAACTCTTCTGAACGACTCGTTTGGTCGTGAAAACGATCATACAGTATTATAGATTTGTACGGTGCGCGTTATCTGAGAACGCCATGGGACAACCTTCAAAAGATTTACGAGGTACATTCGGCTGAGCATGGTTTGCCTGGTATGATCGGGAGCTTGGATTGCATGCATTGGCGTTGGGATAACTGCCCGACCGCATGGCAAGGTCAACACACACGGGGTGACCAAAAGGGACCTACTATTATTCTTCAGGCGGTTGCCTCACAGGACCTTTGGGTTTGGTCGGCTTACTTTGCAGTGGTCAGGTCATGCAATGATATAAATGATTTTGAACAATCTCCGTTGTTAGAGGACTGGATTTCTGGCAGAGCTCCAAAAGCGTCTTTCTACGCAAACGGAAACTACTACCCTCATGGATATTATTTGTGTGACGGAATTTATCCTAGGTATTCGATTGTCGTGAAGACGTTTAGTGATCCTATCGATGAAAAAAGAGCACACTTTAAAAAGGTTCAAGAGTCTTCACGAAAAGACATTGAGAGATGCTTTGGGGTTCTTAAACAACGATGGCACTATTTGAGAAATCCTTGTCGTGCATGGACCAAGCAAAAAATGAGAGATGTTATGTACGCTTGTATAATCATGCACAACATGATTTTGGAAGACGAAGGAAAGACGATATGCCAGAATTATGTACCGGAAGCCGTTCAGGAGGAGCATCCACAGGCGTCAATGGAAGAAAGAGTGAATAATGCACGAGAATTGCGTTACAAACCGTACCATTCCACGTTAACAATTGATTTGGTACAACACGCATGGTCGGTTCGGTATATCACACCTGAGGGTGAAGAAGAAACGGAGGACGACGAAGACGAAGTTGGCGAGGATGAAAAAAGCGAAGATGAAAACTAGTGTATTTTTTTTAAGTTTAGTCGGTTTTTATTTTTTTTATTTCTAGTATTGTAATTTTTTTTAATTTAATGAAGTATTTTAAGTTTCTAATTTTAAAAATAAATAATTGTGTAATGATTGGATGATGCGTTATTGGGCATTATTCTCACTACGTCACTTTTGCAAAAAGCCCAATAATGCCCCCATGCTGACTGGACTGCCACATGACAGAAAAGGCCCCAGGGTGGGGGCATTATTCATCAAACAACTACGCATGGTCTGATTACAAAAATTACAAACACTCCCACATAAGCGGTGCAATCTACAGAACGTCATGTCCCAATAGCCCCAAATATACAGACGGCTACAAGGACCCCAACCCAAACACTAAGGGTATAAGGAGTGGTTAGACACTTGAGAGTGTCAAACTAAAAAATCAACCAATGAGAGTGTGCCATGTCAAAGTAGTAAACTATGCTCAAAAGTGTTGGCAATGGTTAGACACTTGGTGAAGTGGTAAACTATTAAAAAAAAGAAAAATATGTGATTGGTTGAGATGGCATGGACCCCACCACACACACCCCCTCTCTCTCTCCTTCCCTCCCTTCACCACTTCGGCAAGCCATAACCGAATTGGCAAACTTTTGAGTGGCAAACTATATTGGCGGTGGTGTTCCCGAATGGTAAACTAAGTTTACCACACTTTGTCGCACCCCACTCCGTATACCCTGATATCCATAAGTCTTGCATGTCGGCGAAACATGAGTAGACCAAGATCTTGGATTTGTTAACATCTTGTGATAATCTTGTTAACCAAGCAACCTACCTAATATATAATAATAGAGGTGGTAGCAACTAGGCATCAACCATGATGCTTATAACCATTAAATCACCACCAGCATCAACTTCAACTGAAGAAGATAAGAAGAGGACTTCTTAATCTCAACATTTATTTAAATAAGAAATTAAGAAGAGAAAACATTACAATCATATACTCTGAAATTGAAAATTCACTAAAAACACACAACTTTGACAATGATATGACCATAAATATGAAAATACAAACGTAATTTCAAGAGTTAAATGCCTGGTTGGTCCCTGTGGTTTGCAGATATTGCAGACTTGGTCCTAGTGGTTCAATAATTACACACTTGATCCTAGTGGTTGTAATTTTTGCACTCGGGTGATCCCTATCAGTAACCTATGTTATATTTCTTAGTTAAATGTGTGTGAAATGACTAGATTGCCTCTGACTAATTAAAAAAACAACAAATAAATAAAAGATTGGTAGGCCCACCCTCATCTTCTTTATCCTTCATATATGTCTCTCTCTCTCTTCTCCCCCCCTCTCTCTCTTTCTTAAAAACGTAACAGAACCAACAAGTTTTAGATCTCATGCCACAAAATTCATCAAAATCCACCACAATTTCAATTATTCAACAAGCAAGTAGCAACAAGACAACTATAACAGATCGAACGTGAATCAGATTCCTGCTCATCTGCCATTAAAGCTCTTCCGCCTTTAAAGCTCATCTGCCATTTCAAGATATTCCTGCTCATCCGCCATTAATGCTCTTCTGGAGCTCGAACGTGAATCAGATTCCTCTTCTCAACTCGCAAAACTCTCATTCATAACTGTAACTCCCGTCAACGCTTTAACAGACTCAAATCGTTTAATATCGTCGGATATGGTGGTAGCCGCTCGAAGGTTTCGAGCCCTAATTACAACCTGCCTACAGAGGATTCCGATGAGAACCATGACGACTGATAGGGGGATTAATACCCAGTCTCTGATCGATGTGTCTAATACTAGTTCTTCTGCCATTCTTGATTGAGAGATTGATCAGATCTCTCGTTTGATCGATCTGTTCTTGTTTAATTTGTGAAAGTGGTGGTGGTTTGTGAAGGTGGAGATGGTTTGTGAAAGTGGTGGTGATCAGATCGCAGAGGTGGTGGTGTTGGTGGAGGTGGTTGCAGGTTGTGGTGGTGGCTGAGTTTTTAAAGGGAAAGATGAGGTGAAGAAAAAGGAGGTGGGGGAGGGGTAGGGGTAGGGGTAGGGGTGGAAATGGGACCCATTTGAATTTGTTAATAATTATAATTTATATATTTTTTGTTTGAGTTAAATGCTTGGTTGGTCCCTGTGGTTTGCGAAAATTGCAGACTTGGTCCCAGTGGTTCACTAATTACACGCGTGGTCCTAATAGTTGTAATTTTTGCACTCGGGTGGTCCTTATCACTAACCTAAGTTAAATATCTCAGTTAAGTGTGTGTGAAATGTCTATATTACCCCCATTAAGCTTAAGACACCAAATATAAATAAGTGCCCACCCCATCCCACCCTTCTTCCCCCACTTCATCACCCACCACCACCATTTCCCCAAACCACTGAAAACGATCGATTAACACAATAAACAACACCACATATGCATCAATTACACATAACACACATCAATTTTTAAATAACATAAACAATTAGAAACAAAATTACACAAAATTAAATCATCAGAAACTAAATACGTACCTAGTCGACGATGGTCAGGCAACCTACCAGAAAAAAACTATTGTTGGTAAATTCAATTTGAACCAACCTCCACCAGACATCCTCCGACCAATCAACAACCACAACCCCCACACCCTCACCGCCCCTCGAGTTGATGATTCCGGAGCTGCTCATGAACTTGTTGGATCTGCAAACATACCTGTCGGAAAACGAACCGGCAAACGAGCTGCTCATGAACAGAATTATATATCAATTTCAAATCGTTACATCAAGAAAATATAATAGACTGATAACGAACTGGACAGAATCAGGCATATCAAATTCAAATCGCTACATCAACGATCCAAAAACGGAAACCGACTAGATTTTGAAAACTTTTGATTTCGACAAATTTACAAAGCTCCGGCGAGCAGAAGAGACGATCGGGGACGACGATGCCGCCGGAAAGGCGGAGGCACGGGGAACTGTGAGAGGATTATTTTGGTGTCCGGTGGGAAGAAAAGAAGTTGGAGGCACAGTGAACAAGATGAGGATGATGATTTTATTGGTATTTTTGTTTTTTAGTTAAGGGTTATCTCGTTATTTCACACGCACTTAACTGAGATATATAACTTAGGTTAGTGATAAGGACCACCCGAGTGCAAAAATTACAACTATTAGGACCACGCGTGTAATTAGTGAACCACTGGGACCAAGTCTGCAATTTTCGCAAACCACAGGGACCAACGAAGCATTTAACTATTTTTGTTTCCTTAATTGTTCAGGGGCATTTATGTCATTTTACACAAATTTAACTGAAAAATCTAACATGGGTTAGTGATAAGGACCACCCGAGTGCAAAAACTACAACTATTAGGACCAACTTTGTAATTAGTGAACCATTAGGACCAAATCTGCAATTTTCACAAACCACAGGGACCAACCAAGCATTTAACTCTAATTTCAATTTGAATTTGTGCCAACACCAGTGGAATGTATCTATCATGAACATACTATGTGCCAAATGATGAAATGCTTTTACATGAGAGGGACTGCAAGGTTATGCATAAAGTATCTATATGTAGGTGGATGTATATTAAAATTCAGCAGGAGCAACAAGAACCGAATCTGGCAACATAGAATTGCACACCCCCACCCCACCCTCATATTATAGCCATACACTATATAACCAGAGTAATTTTCTTGCATAACAAGGAAACTAGTTGCAAGAGAATCCTTGAAACAAATTACCTCTAACAAACTGCCATGTTAGTCGCTACACAAAAGCATGTGAAAATGATTAAAACTGGGCTTTTGAAGTTTAAAATCGAAGCGTATTCAATAAAAGAAGATATGCACACCATTTGTACTGTTAATACTTTGCTTTTTAAGTTAAAGGTTGACCACTGCAACGTGTTGAAAAAAGAAAGATAAAAACATGTGGATCATTGTACTCTAGTTTTTATATGCTAATCATGTTAAGATGATATTTATGAGACATTACCAGAATTTACAGTAGCGCTCAAATTTCTGTTTGATATCATGGCCCAGTTGCAAGTTCCCCCACCACATCTTTCAACTTTGATGGCACGTAGGTGTTACGAACCGAATCGTTAATCAATTGATCCAAAGAAATTAGTCGGAAGCCAGAAAGAACTTTAGAGAGAATATAATTCAGACTCAATTCATAATTTTTCATTCATACCTTACAAACAAAGAAAATAAAATAACCAACTACCACTAACTTGAAACCTAAAATATGGAGGAAATGTGGAGTATGGTAACTGCCCATATATCCCATTTTTTGACCCACTAAAATGCACTTAACAAATAACTAGAAAATAACTAAAGTAACATGAACTAACATATAGAAAAATAACATGCAGAGACACACGTGCATGCTTCTTCCAGGCCAAAGTAAAGAACATATCAGTAGGTTCTTTGCACTGTTTGCGTCGAGAGGTAATTCTATGAGCTTGGGACACTTGTGTATTTGAAAGGTATTCACATAAGGTAACTCTACATCTGAGCATATCTATGTTAACATCCGTAAATTGTGAATACGAGAGTTGTAACTTGTGAGTGTTAGTAAAATATCACACCACTATGACATCTTGTATTTTCATATTACTATCCGTATTGTATTAAAGCGTGTTTGTATTATAATTGTGTGTTTATACTTAAATTTCAATAAATAAAGTCATTATGATGTTTAGAAAGGCCTTATTATGCTATGGGTTGTAATTAGTATGTGTAAATTAATGTATCGCGTAGCGATAAAATACCTTAAACGAACATTGGTGACAACCGGGTTAATATATATATATATATATATATATATATATATCTGTGTGTGTGTGTGTGTTTTAATGATTTACGATAATTTATAGATCGTGAAAACGACAAAGATTCGCGAGCGAATCGATTTACACGATTTAAAGGCACACCGCAAGCGCACGGGCTAACTAATCCTAATCAGAAAATTATTATTATTATTAGTATAGAAATAATTATTTTAACTTTGAAAATAATTTATCATAAAAATTTACGAGCGAAAACAAAAATTTGACGCAAGAACGGACTGAAACGGAGTAGTGTATGCGATATTGGATAAGGAGTCACTCCATAAGCCTACTCCATAAATAAGCCCAAGCATAAAACCCAAGCCTAAGCCCATGGCCTAAGAAGTCCCTATTAATTCTCTCATCATGTTCATTTCTTCTCCATTCTCACCTTCATCATCTCTCTCTAGACTCTCACTTCTCTCTACTCTCTCCCTTTCTAGAAGATCCGGCTAACCTCCAGTGACCTTTCCACTGATTTTTCGGCAAGGTTTTCCGGTGAGTGAAATCATGTTTCCTACTAATTTCGATGTTCCCGTTCGCATGGCGATGTTAGTTTTCGCTAACTCAGAGCAGTTTGAGCTCTAAAGCAACTCCAATGAGAGTTCCGGCCAAATTCCGGCGAGTTTGTTTTCAAGTTTTTTCTTTATGTATGTCAAGATCAGGACTTTAGGAGCCTCTATGCAAGTTTTAGGGTCAATTTATTTTCCGAAAAAATTCCGGTAAGATCCTTAGTTAAGATTCATATTGTTTTGCTTTTGAATCTTGTTTTTAAGCAACTTGTTCACAAAACTAATGAAATTTTTCATGAAATCAACAAAAACAATGAAACATTTGGTTTAAATAGACGATTTTGATGGTTTGTCCATATAGGTGCGGGTCGTAGGTAGGGATGAGCTTTTTTCCCAAATACCCATACTCGTACTCGTACAATACATGTACCCGTACCGACATGTATCGGTACCCTGTTTTATTGATTTTGGTATTCGGTACTTTCGGTATTGGTACGGGTATGGGTAAAAACGGGTACTAGTACCGAATTTTATATAGACCTTTAAAAGCTTTTTATGTTATGTTTTATTTCGTATTATGGTATTTATAGTACTCGTATTGATTTTACCTATATCGAACTCGTATCATATTGGTACTCGTACCAATTTTACCTATTTGGTACTCGTACTATATTGGTACTCATGTCAATTTTACCTATTTAGTATCCGTACGAGTGCTCAAAAACTAAATAAAAACAAAATGGTACCAAAGCGGGTACCGTACCGAAATACCCATACCGTACCTATATATTTGGTACGGTATTTGGTACCTAGATTTGTTAAGATTCGGTACCTGTATTTTCGGTACCGATACGGGTATGGGTATGGGTACAGGTACTGTACAAATCTCATCCCTAGTCATAGGTATATGCCATGGGTGTGTGTGTTCTTGTTGTTTGAAAATGATGCTTGAAATGTGTTAGATTAAAAATGCAAACATGGTTCATTAGGGGATATATCAAATCTAATTTTTGAGATTTTTTATGTTTGAAAGTACTTCATTAATTGCATGTATGAAAATCGTCTTGTTTAGATACATTGGATGAAAGTTTGGTGTCCTAAATGCTTTCAAATGATTAGAGTTATACATGCATGTAAATAATGATTTAAGATCTGGTTATATGATGATATTTTAATGTAATTTTACATATTATAAATAGGTCTCGTAATATATTTAAAGTAGTATTGATTTTGGGGTGTTTGGATATACGTACTATGCTTGAAATATGGTGAAAATGGTAGATTTAATCATGAAAATGGATGTTATTTGTAGATATGATGATATAAACACGTTATTTTGCATCTATAATACTAATTATGAAGTATGGATTTGATTGTGATGATTGAGCATGCATAAAAAGCTATTTTAGGCTTAAAAAGGTCGTAAAAATGTTAATTTTCAGTATAAAAGATGCGTATGTGATGGAACTGGTTTAGGACGGAAAGTTAGATGTATTATATATCTAATAAATAGTTCCTAAGGTGCATAAAATGATCATGTTTTGATTTTGTGCTTATATGAGGTGTATGTCTTCAAAAATGCTACTTTTATGCTTAGAAATTTGTCATATATTGGGTATTATGAGATTGTTTGATAAGACTTTGATTGGAATGATAGAACACTTTAGTAGGGTTAATATGATAATATTTGATATGTCATAAAACTATAGGAAGTTTGATTTGTGAAAAGTATGTCGTTGCTACACGGAAATGCATATGTGACAATGTTGGAATCTATGTGTTTTATGACATGTCAAGATTAAAAATGATAATTTTAATATACTAAACCCAAGACTTGCTATTTTAAATATAGAATGTAAATCTATTATACTCTAGTCCTCATAGAACACAAGTCTTAAATGTTTTATATCCACTATATTTAGTTATCTATTCGTAGATTAGTTTACTTGACATGGTTAGTGAATTATATGATTTAATACATGGAATGTATGTTATGGATTGTTGGTATGTATACGTACACTTATGTTATCAAGTGTGTGTTATGTGTGTGTGTTTGTAGTTATTATATAAAAAGGTGTTAGATAAAACTTTGATAAACTTACCGTCCACCACTTATAAAATTGATTAACCTAACCACATGTCATAGTCATCAACTAGTCATCCAAATTTATGGGTTAATGAAATAAAATGTTTTGGGGGTCTAATAAGTTGAGTGACCAACTTCCATAGTAGACTTGTAGCTGGATTCTAAAGTGTCCCTCGTATATAGGCCGCTTTAGAGTTGAATGTCTATTTTACGGGATTAATTTATAACTTCATTATGCACCCAAACACGCAACCCCCTTTTGAATTAATGTTTTACATTTTTTTGTGGGAAGAACATGTTTTATTGTTTATTCAAATGACATGACTATAGACAACATTATAAGGTAATACATGATTGGTCTTGAGTAAAGGAAATGTGTGTCCCCCCTAAGGGGGTGTGTGTGAATCCTTTCAAGGAAAATAACCATGGGAATATGTCCCGTTCGCCGTAATCATTAGCCTTTGTAAGGGTACAAGGTATAGATCTATCGGGTTTGACAACCCTCTCTTGTGAATAGTCGTTTTGGTCAAAATATAACGAGAGAATATATGTTGAAAGAAAATGTGGGACAAAAAGAAGTCCTGTATTGGTCAAAATATAATGAGAAGTCTTACAAGCTTACGATATTACCACTTGGTTTAAAGTCGTCATGTCTTTTAAATGGAAATTAACTTATAATAATGTTAAATAGAGTTGAAGTTATGAACTCACCAACCTTGTATTCACACCTTTTAAGCATGTTTTTCGGTACCTAGTGACTTCAGAATTTGAAACGGGTTTTTGGCAACCTAATGCCTTCGGGCATGATGTTTTAAGACAATGAATATTTTTTAGGTTGATCCACATAATGGGTCTTTTTCCAAACTAAACACCTTAAACTTTTAATTATGAATGACTATAAAAGATAATTTGATTCCTTAATGCTGATAAACTTATATTTATGGTTGCCGACATCCATCACCACCATGCGCCTCTTTCGCTGCATTTTTTAGGGTGTGACAACCACTAGTTAATAACATGTTGATCTCTTCAATACCTGGGCAATCTCTTATCTTTAGACGATGGATACGCATAACCTGTTGAACCACATTATTTGAGAACACTACTTTCAATTGAGAACATTCACTAAGAACCAAAGTCTTAAGGTTCAAGAAGCCAACAGTTTGCATGAGGGTTTCAAGTTTGTTTCATCTTAAAACCAAACTACCATGAAGGTGATGCATGCTAATGCTTGACATCCCGATTTGATCTAGATGCTCCATAGTATTTTCTTTCATCATGATGAGTGCTTATACTATAACTAAAACCTCTTCAGTTACCGGGTTAATGGCTAGCTTATCACAAGACAATACAAAGCTATCATAACCATAGAAACACTTTGGAATTTCAAGGTTGGAAATTATTCGAAAACCAATATAAACTTGTAATGCACTAGAGTTGAGGATTCTTCTTTCCATTAAAACACATATAAGGTTGCCTTGTTTTGGAATGAAGATTTTTAAAGTATCATCCCTGACTTGAGTGACATCTACAACATCATCTTTAAAGCAAAATTTTAGCGTGGTTAATTCTTTCAAAGTGTCAAGTTTCTCTATGAGATCTCCTATCAACTCATTGCACCATGGCATATATGCATCTTCATCCATGTGGACAACCTATGATTTTACATCTATGATCAACTCCTTCGGTGAAGAGAGTTCACTTATCAGAAGATGACTATAAGAACTATCTCCATTGATAGATACCATCAATCACCTTAAATGTTTAAACCTTTTGATTATAACACCACGTATATCAAGAACTTCAAGCATATGAACAAGACCTTCAATTTTTATTGGAAGCACATAGCACATCCATTGACATAAAGAACTTTAAGCCTTTGTATGTTGCTCATAGAAGGCATTGACTCGAGTCCGGTTTTGTAGAGGTCCAAAACAAGCAACTTTTCCATATGCTCAAAAAACGACCTCGAAATGGTTTTCAGGTTTGGATTATTTTGTAGAAAAAGTGTTATAAGTTTTGATCAATGTAGCTTAGTAGGTAAAACATTAATTCCACTATTAGCCAAAGAGATCCGGTGTGTACCTTCGCAATGATTATTTTGTAGTTTTTCGAGAGCTTCTTGTCCTACTAAACACTTGAATTGATCATGTTCTTGTAATATCTTGAGTGTTGTTACCCTAAATACTCTATCAATGGTAACATATTTGCTAATTTCAACCTTCATTATGTAAAGCAATTGCTAAAAGATGATCCACTATGTCTTGCCTAGTCACACTTTTACTTTGAGAACACCGTATTCAAGAAGTTTATGAGTTGTCTAGCAATGAAATAAGCAATCTATACAACATGGCGCCATCTAGAAATTATAATCTGGTGCATCAACACGACGTGGGGGACATCTTACTCGTCTTATCAGCTAGAAAGTATAACTTTATATATCCATACGACATGGAGGACACATTAAACGTTTGCATCAATGTAGACTAGGTAACAACTCTTCTTGAAATCGTCAGGATTGCCCTGTCCATTAACCGTGAAGCTTTGCTTATATGATTCTCGTAGGAATTTGAAATTCCACTCGCACCTCTTTCAACTGAACTCTTTAGACAAAGATTGTCATCAATTTCCCTAAGAAAATTTAGCTCGAAAATGTTAAGCCTCTCTAATAGGGATTTTATGCTTTGACGTTTTTGTTGTTAATGAACTTATATCTAGAATTTAAGGATAACATAGCCTAAATTTCGAGGATGAAATTTCTTTAACAATGAGAGAATGTAACAACCCTTGTTTAGCCATGTTATCATCCATACAATCCAAATTACATGGATCATTATACGTAGATCATGTAGACTTAGTTTAGCGTTAACTATGTCATACAATATTGAACATGTACATGACTAGGCAAAATTATAGTATGTCTAGTATTGAATACTAGCATCAACGAACACACAAGTGCTATTTCAAGCTAAAACGATCAACAGACAATCTTAAAACAACGAACAATATTGATATGAAAATAAACAATACAACAAAACCCTAATTTGATAAACTCGGTGGAATTTATCAATAACAAGTATTATCTATTATTCGTATGGTTTTTTAGGATTATGACAATGTTAAATTTTATACGCTACATATCCTAGGATGTAAATTTAATATCTGGTGAAAAAAAATAAAAAACACATAGCCTATTATCTATATTTTTTGGGTAAAGGGTATTATACCCTGGTGATTTTTATAAATATAAAAAACAAAACAAGTAGAGGGTTGAGTACCACTCTAGTTCATTGGAGTAACATGCCACTACCAATGTAGACAAGCCAAAGGCATTCCACAAAAACAAACGACAACTAATCAGCTAGTAACAAAAGAACTACATAACTACTAGTCATTCGCCCTCCATCACCTCCGCTGAAGTGATCTTCCATTCTTCTAGGATTCTTCTTACCCGAGCATTTTTCTTGAACTTGAACGAGTGTAACTTCAGTCGTATTGTTTCTACAATAACTTCTTCAACTTTTTCTGGTGGCCTTAGTTGATTCTTGAAGAACCTCGCGTTTCTTTCTTGCCAAATATAATATGCCATAGCAGCCAAAAGAAGCTTTGCAACCGCTTTAGCCGACTTTGAAGTGGCTTTAGGGATCAACCACTCCGCAATTTCATCCCACTTACCTTGAATATGATTCATACCACCTTTACCTCTGAGCGAGCACCAAATCCTACTGGAGTAAGCACACTCAAAGAAAAGGTGATTATGTGTTTCAACACCCCTTTGGCATAGCAAACAACACATTAAATTCATAGAGCCCGACGCCTTGGACCAAGCTTGGTGTCACACCCCGACCACGTAGAACATACAAAACGTGGCGGAAACATCGGGGAGTGTTGTAACAGAATTAATGTTTCACAACCATGGAAATTTAAGTTTCGTTTTATTGATTAAAAGTGTTACAATGTCTTAATAAACAAATAAATACAACATAATTAACTAGTCTTGCATCTTTTATTGTCACTAAAGCCCAAGTCTGCCTATGTGTATCTTGATCATCTTATGCAACAGCTCCTGAAAAACACATGTGAAAATAGGTACGTCAGCATAAAAATGCCTGTGAGATACATAGGTTTTGTGAAAATAAGATTCATGACTTATGTTTGAGAAAATGTTTAGTCATGAACCTTGTTATTTGCTTTGTCTTTTAAATCATTTGAAAAACGATAAGATCAGATGATAAGTATAAATAAATGTAAGGTTAAATGAATAACCAAGTAAAATATGTTTGCATAAGATAAGTTGTTTATAAATCAATGTCTTGTGAAAAGTATGTTATTTGTATGAAATGTTCTATGTCTCAAACTGAAATGATTCAAATAACGTTACGACATGTAATACCATACAAACACTTATATATAGGAAGTACCAGCGGCGTATCCACCATGCTTGTATCATATTACACACGCATCGTTACTTAATCACTTAATCAAACCAAACCAAACAATGTAAAATGTTCATGTCAAGATGTAAATCATGTCAAAATATCTATGTCAAATATCCATGTCAAATGTCTATGTCAAATATCCATGTCAAATGTCTATGTCAAATATCCATGTCAAATGTCTATGTCAAATATCCATGTCAAATGTCTATGTCAAATATCCATGTATGGCAAGTGAAATGTCTCAACTAAACCATATGCACAAAAACAAGTATTGAAGTAAAACTTGGTTTAAATCAAAGCTATGTTTTGTGTAAATGCATGCAAATATTTAATATGAACATTTATGCGGTATTGTGAATATGCATACATCCAAGCCTTGCGACTGTGGTGATAAACCCTTTAAACAAATTAAAGGTCTATCTGTCTTATATCATCGAATTCGGTCATTCCTTTCATCCCCTTTCCCTGGGACGTCTGGAACGGGAGTTGTCAATTCCTATGGTACCACTACCTACTAACGAACGGCATGATCGGTGTTAATGAATGTATTGTCCCATGTAAACAAACCAAATGTCATACCAAAATGTAAGCATGTGATGAAAACAATGTACTAAGTATGAACTAAATGGACATACATAGCATAAAACACAATGAGATCATGTACTATAATGTACTAACAAACATAGCAGGTATATGATGTGAAAACATGTAAAGCATGAAAGTAACAAGTAGGCACATGTGTTCCACCCCAAAACAGTTTGGAAAACAGTAAAAGAGGGGTCTATGTACTCACTTGAGATTGCTCAGTTGTCTAAAGATAACCACCAAGCAGTGCTAGAGATCTCGGAATCAAACGGCACCTAATATAGGTAACTATGTTAATAAACCGGACCTAAATCGGAAGACTGGGTAGCATTAGGGTTTGTAAACCAAACGAGTGTGGAGACTCGTGTGATATGGTTTAACAAAGCCTACATACTAAATGAAACCTAACATAACTGCCTACGACCCATTACGACCCGTTTAGGTAGCTTATGCTACTTTAACGCGTCGTTCGCGTGAAACGCGTTCGGACCGCCTAACTAGTTCTACGACAAGTGTTATATGCCTAAACATGTTACATAATCAGTTATGTGACAAAAGTTTAGGTTACATATGCTTAATTACCAATTATACATGAAAAGGGTATTCTGGTAATTTACCTAAGGCATATAAACTACCTATCATACAACTACTTAAACGATGTGACCATAGGGTATAACCTCGGAAGGTTATTCCCTACCTACTATGGTCACCTAATGTATTTGGTCAGATCCTAATGATCGACCAAACTGGGTCGGGTTCGAAGGTATAGGCGATTTATTAGATCGCCTACCCTACGACCCTAGACAACGTGGTAATCAGTGGGCATAGTCCCAAGGGACTATAACCAACGTGATTACACTCACGTTGACTTCGCATTGACCATTACTGGTCAACGCTGAAAGTCAAACAAAGTTTGACTTTCTGACTCGAAAAGCAGTAAAATAAGGAAAAGAACGAAAGAATACTTACGAAGGGTCCCCGAATGCTAATCCCGATCCAAGAACTCAGGTATGAAACAATGGTTTCAACTTAGAGCTCTCAAATCAGAATTCTTGTGAGAAATAAGGTTAAGTGGGTTGGGTATTTATAGGAATACCCGAACCGTTAGGATCGTTTCATGGAAAACGTGCCATGAATCCAACCCGTACACTTGTCGGAACCTTATGGTGGCTAAAATTCCATCCTTATCAGCTGACTAGATAATTAGGAATGTGTGGTTGAGGATCAAACATGTGCAAACAGCTGTGAAATACACTGCATCTGGTCTGCAGACCCCTAGCACACCGCTACGCTAAAAGTGTAGCGCACCGCTAGGCCCTAGTTTGGCAGAATTACACTTTTGGTCCCTGTATTGCAATCAGCCCATTTTCGACACGTTTAAGGCCCGTTAACCCCATTTCAAAGCTCTAAAATGAAGTTAAAGTATAGGGAACTTAAAACATGTTCAAAAATATCTCGGATGTCGGTTCGTTTGGCCGTACGAACGCGATGTTCGCTTAATTACGACGGAATGCGCATAAGCGCGAAAAACGATCCAAATGACGAAACGAATGGATTTTTCTTATGGCGAACACTAAAATAAAATATTTTAGTGCTTACATAAATTTTTGGATGTCCGGATGTATTCAGAACGTAAGTTATGCGCGAAAATGCAAACTTGTGCACTTTTTGACACTTTTAGTCCCTGGATGACCCAAAAGTTTATTTTAGCACACCGAACCCTTCAAAGCCTATTTCTAAGCTATGTAAAGGATATTTATGGTATGTTTAACTTATGGTCATGTTCCGGAATGTCTGTTACAGTTCAAATTGGCATACTTTCGCAGTTTGTCAACTTTAGTCCCTGTAAGCGATTTAACTTGATTTCACCATACCAAACCTTCCAAAACTTATTTCTAAGTTATGTAAAGGTTATTTAAGGTATGTTAAGCCTATTTCACTATTCCGGAGTGTTCGTCGGATTAAACTGGTTATATCTACTCATCAGAGCGCGTATAACCCTACAGAAAGCGATTTAAAGCTTGAAATTGAACAAGAATTGATATGTGCAAATGATACACATATTTTTACAAATCCCAAGTATGAAATACAATATTTCATTGGTTTGGTATTTGTTTGATGGCCGTGGAGGCACAGGTGTTACAGTCTCCCCTACTTTAGGAAATTTCGTCCCGAAATTTATTTAGAGGAAACTTGTGAGAGTTTAAAACATGAAGTTGAAAAGATCGAACAACATTGGTTAGGGTTCTTGAACTTCTAGTAACCTTAATAACATTATGTTTGCAATGTAAGAGGGACACTTATATACAAGTATATGAAGCGTCATTGGTGCGTCCACCATGCCTCCATTACATCGTTCTCATTTTGTTATTGTTGTCACTATCGGTTCTTACACATAATAAACCTTACTAGGTTTCTGTGCACTAACTTTCATAATTATGTACGCGTCCATAATCAGACAATTCCTTGCACAGTTCACACAGTCTATTTTATAATGTGTAGGGGAAAACCAAATGAACAATCCTGTGATGAGTGTGACTAGACCGCCATAGAGTCCTTTTGACTAAATCAATAAATGATCTAAATAGACTATCAAGGAGTCTGTCCAGCTACATCACTAGATGTCGTCTTTTAACCAAATTGTGAATCAATCTTTTTGACTAGACCACTTAAGGGTCTCCTATGAATCATGGAGCGGTACCTATATAATCCAAGGGTCTTAACTATTACATAGAAGCCCATTAAGGATTTAAGGTAGTACCTTTTGAATATCCTGCTACGAATCCCTCATATGAAGATATGAAAGATCCTGCGAGGATTTGGATAACGAATATCCAGAGTATTAAAAACACAAAAATGCATAAAAGAAAACATAAGATGAATAAACACATATCACATAACCACAAAATTGTTTAACTAGAAGTTTGTTCTGCTAACAGAGTACATGTATTTAAAGCACACTAGGAATCCATCTCGTGGATTTCATTTGGCACTTTAAACATTAACAAGAATCTAACTATAAAGATAGAAAGATTCAGAAAGAAAAATTCGATTTCGATTATTAGGAACCGAAGTGTTCGAATTAAGGTACATAAAAGGAATCCAATTAAGGACTCTGATTTGAATGATGATCATCCACAAGGGTCTAATAAAAAGATCCCATATGGATTTTTAGGAGTTGAAGATGTTTTGAAACCTTGCACTGATGTGCTTAGGTCAAAACATGATGTAAAATGCTTATGAAGTTGAGATGCTTGATATGTCAAGGCGACATATGAAGCAGAATTTTGAAGGTTAAGTCAATGTTTGAGGAAAATATTTTTGAAAACTATGCATGGGGTTCTTTTAAGAAAAATGTGTTTAACGTTTTTGAAACCTTATATATAATACTTTTTGGAAATCATAAAGTAGGTGTATTATATAGGTATATTTATAAAAATGTTTTAAAATCATGCGAGATGAATTTTGAAATTATGTATAAGGTTTTTGAAAGACATGAATGATGCTTTTCGAAATCATGCACTTGATCAGAAAATGTATTGTGTTAATATTGTCTTCAGACTATATAAAATATTTTGAAATTAGAAAGGTTGGTTTTGATAACATGGCCAATGTTTTTGAAATAACATAGACAAGGCATTTAGAAAAATTGTTTTCAAACTATATGAAATGTTTTGAAATCATGAAGATTGTTTTGAAATACTTGTACTGTGAATGTTGAAAAATCAAAACGTAATGGGTATGAGATTTGAAAATATCCTTAGTTATCCAACCAAGGATTCAAAAATACAGATGTGTCAAAAGCACGATTACTCATAATTTCACTTTATTTCCTGTACTTCGTTTCTTAGAATGAAACGAGTACTTAGAACTTTCGAGGAAATTATGAGCGATCACTTGAAATTGAGAATCACAAGAGTAGTTTGTAAGGAACATAGTTCCTTAATGCAGGTATCATAGGAAAATCATACACACATGTAACTATACTTGTATATCAGAATTTGTGAACAACGATTTTTATTTATGAACAAGTCATATTGTTTCATAATACACGAAAACAAAAGAAACAAAGGCGTAAGACAGCAACATCCTTTGTTCAGCCAAATGCTCATCCGAGGGTTGGATTTGCACTGACTATCTTCGGGCAGTTGTTCCTGAAATGGCTCGTATCGCCACAGTTGTAGCAAGTACCACGCGGGAAACGAGCTTGAGTAGGGTTGACTTGGAGTTGGGTAGCAGCAAGATTTGCAACAGCTTTGTTCTGGATAGCAAAGCGGCATGTGATAATCAAATGTCCCAACCGTCCACAGTAGGTGCATTTGGAGCAGGGTAAGAGGTTTGAATGATGACCGTTACACCGCTTGCACCTAGGAGCAGTTCCTAAGTACGGCTTCCTAGCTGGTGGCCTTGTCACATGGCTAGGTCCCGCTTGATTAGGTGTAACCGCTGCGGGTTTCCTTGAAGCCTTACGCTTCCTTGATTTTGGTGCTGGCTTGACTTCTGCTTCCTTTGGTGGCTCTTGAGTGGCTTCATTGTCGAGACGGGAGGCTTCATTGTTGAGACGAGCCATGGCAATACCTAAATCCACAGTCCTCTGAATCACTTCGCCAATTTGCTGGACAAATTTGGCTGTTCGCTCGGGCATTTGACCAGTGCCAAGAGGAATAGACATTTTAAAAGAAAATGAAAGACAGAGGAAGAAGCACGTGAAAGGTTATTGGAAAATCAATACCGAATGGTAACGAATGAAAATTGTGATCATTTGTTTGTTACCTAAGGCAAACAAATGAGATGGTGACAATCAAAGTAAATGGGTCAAAAATAATGTATCGCGAAGACATGCTCGCCTATAAGTGAACACTCATCCCAAGAATTCCCAGGTAAGCACAACTGGTCTCGCGTCTGATGAGATGTATACGAAGTGCTTGCCTAGACAGAAAACCCAGAATACAGGCATTCACCCTTCCAGTTTGCACGTGTTCACATTATTTAAAACCCAAAACCTTGACGAGATTTTGAAATTTCAAAGGGGTTCAAAACCTTATAACTGAGGGTTCAAAACCTAGTAATCAATCATCCTAGAACAGATGATTAGTTTTCAAAGCGGTTTTGAAATTTATGTTCATGTTGTGATCGTCGCCTAAGGATAGGTGACGGTATTGTTTTATGACTAAACGCAAGTAAACTCGCGTTAGGGTCCTAAGAAGGTTATAGACTAGGTCAAAGCATTACTAATAACCTAATTCCCTATAACCATTGGCTCTGATACCATCTTTTCTGTCACACCCCGACCACGTAGAACATACAAAACGTGGCGGAAACATCGGGGAGTGTTGTAACAGAATTAATGTTTCACAACCATGGAAATTTAAGTTTCGTTTTATTGATTAAAAGTGTTACAATGTCTTAATAAACAAATAAATACAACATAATTAACTAGTCTTGCATCTTTTATTGTCACTAAAGCCCAAGTCTACCTATGTGTATCTTGATCATCTTATGCAACAGCTCCTGAAAAACACATGTGAAAATAGGTACGTCAGCATAAAAATGCCTGTGAGATACATAGGTTTTGTGAAAATAAGATTCATGACTTATGTTTGAGAAAATGTTTAGTCATGAACCTTGTTATTTTCTTTGTCTTTTAAATCATTTGAAAAACGATAAGATCAGATGATAAGTATAAATAAATGTAAGGTTAAATGAATAACCAAGTAAAATATGTTTGCATAAGATAAGTTGTTTATAAATCAATGTCTTGTGAAAAGTATGTTATTTGTATGAAATGTTCTATGTCTCAAACTGAAATGATTCAAATAACGTTACGACATGTAATACCATACAAACACTTATATATAGGAAGTACCAGCGGCGTATCCACCATGCTTGTATCATATTACACACGCATCGTTACTTAATCACTTAATCAAACCAAACCAAACAATGTAAAATGTTCATGTCAAGATGTAAATCATGTCAAAATATCTAGGTCAAATATCCATGTCAAATGTCTATGTCAAATATCCATGTCAAATGTCTATGTCAAATATCCATGTCAAATGTCTATGTCAAATATCCATGTCAAATGTCTATGTCAAATATCCATGTCAAATGTCTATGTCAAATATCCATGTATGGCAAGTGAAATGTCTCAACTAAACCATATGCACAAAAACAAGTATTGAAGTAAAACTTGGTTTAAATCAAAGCTATGTTTTGTGTAAATGCATGCAAATATTTAATATGAACATTTATGCGGTATTGTGAATATGCATACATCCAAGCCTTGCGACTGTGGTGATAAACCCTTTAAACAAATTAAAGGTCTATCTGTCTTATATCATCGAATTCGGTCATTCCTTTCATCTCCTTTCCCTGGGACGTCCGGAACGGGAGTTGTCAATTCCTATGGTACCACTACCTACTAACGAACGGCATGATCGGTGTTAATGAATGTATTGTCCCATGTAAACAAACCAAATGTCATACCAAAATGTAAGCATGTGATGAAAACAATGTACTAAGTATGAACTAAATGGACATACATAGCATAAAACACAATGAGATCATGTACTATAATGTACTAACAAACATAGCAGGTATATGATGTGAAAACATGTAAAGCATGAAAGTAACAAGTAGGCACATGTGTTCCACCCCAAAACAGTTTGGAAAACAGTAAAAGAGGGGTCTATGTACTCACTTGAGATTGCTCAGTTGTCTAAAGATAACCACCAAGCAGTGCTAGAGATCTCGGAATCAAACGGCACCTAATATAGGTAACTATGTTAATAAACCGGACCTAAATCGGAAGACTGGGTAGCATTAGGGTTTGTAAACCAAACGAGTGTGGAGACTCGTGTGATATGGTTTAACAAAGCCTACATACTAAATGAAACCTAACATAACTGCCTACGACCCATTACGACCCGTTTAGGTAGCTTATGCTACTTTAACGCGTCGTTCGCGTGAAACGCGTTCGGACCGCCTAACTAGTTCTACGACAAGTGTTATATGCCTAAACATGTTACATAATCAGTTATGTGACAAAAGTTTAGGTTACATATGCTTAATTACCAATTATACATGAAAAGGGTATTCTGGTAATTTACCTAAGGCATATAAACTACCTATCATACAACTACTTAAACGATGTGACCATAGGGTATAACCTCGGAAGGTTATTCCCTACCTACTATGGTCACCTAATGTATTTGGTCAGAACCTAATGATCGACCAAACTGGGTCGGGTTCGAAGGTATAGGCGATTTATTAGATCGCCTACCCTACGACCCTAGACAACGTGGTAATCAGTGGGCATAGTCCCAAGGGACTATAACCAACGTGATTACACTCACGTTGCGAAGTTCAAACGAACTTCGCATTGACCATTACTGGTCAACGCTGAAAGTCAAACAAAGTTTGACTTTCTGACTCGAAAAGCAGTAAAATAAGGAAAAGAACGAAAGAATACTTACGAAGGGTCCCCGAATGCTAATCCCGATCCAAGAACTCAGGTATGAAACAATGGTTTCAACTTAGAGCTCTCAAATCAGAATTCTTGTGAGAAATAAGGTTAAGTGGGTTGGGTATTTATAGGAATACCCGAACCGTTAGGATCGTTTCATGGAAAACGTGCCATGAATCCAACCCGTACACTTGTCGGAACCTTATGGTGGCTAAAATTCCATCCTTATCAGCTGACTAGATAATTAGAAATGTGTGGTTGAGGATCAAACATGTGCAAACAGCTGTGAAATACACTGCATCTGGTCTGCAGACCCCTAGCGCACCGCTACGCTAAAAGTGTAGCGCACCGCTAGGCCCTAGTTTGGCAGAATTACACTTTTGGTCCCTGTATTGCAATCAGCCCATTTTCGACACGTTTAAGGCCCGTTAACCCCATTTCAAAGCTATAAAATGAAGTTAAAGTATAAGGAACTTGAAACATGTTCAAAAATATCTCGGATGTCGGTTCGTTTGGCCGTACGAACGCGATGTTCGCTTAATTACGACGGAATGCACATAAGCGCGAAAAACGATCCAAATGACGAAACGAATGGATTTTTCTTATGGCTAACACTAAAATAAAATATTTTAGTGCTTACATAAATTTTTGGATGTCCGGATGTATTCAGAACGTAAGTTATGGTCATGTTCCGGAATGTCTGTTACAGTTCAAATTGGATGTCCGGATGTATTCAAACTTGTGCACTTTTTGACACTTTTAGTCCCTGGATGACCCAAAAGTTTATTTTAGCACACCGAACCCCTCAAAGCCTATTTCTAAGCTATGTAAAGGATATTTATGGTATGTTTAACTTATGGTCATGTTCCGGAATGTCTGTTACAGTTCAAATTGGCATACTTTCGTAGTTTGTCAACTTTAGTCCCTGTAAGCGATTTAACTTGATTTCACCATACCAAACCTTCCAAAACTTATTTCTAAGTTATGTAAAGGTTATTTAAGGTATGTTAAGCCTATTTCACTATTCCGGAGTGTTCGTCGGATTAAACTGGTTATATCTACTCATCAGAGCGCGTATAACCCTCCAGAAAGCGATTTAAAGCTTGAAATTGAACAAGAATTGATATGTGCAAATGATACACATATTTTTACAAATCCCAAGTATGAAATACAGTATTTCATTGGTTCGGTATTTGTTTGATGGCCGTGGAGGCACAGGTGTTACACTTGGATTCTGTCTTGAGTATATAACTTTCTACGAAAGATTAACCAACTTACAAAATCATGTCTAGGTATGTTAAAAGAAGACCAAATCAGATTGTGCCAAGATGTTTGCTGATCACGGTTACGTATCGCATTCCAAGCTAATTTAGTAGAGAAATGCTCCAGAATGCCTTCCTCATTCCGCCATTTGATTACATCAGGCTTTGCTGGAGTCAACTGAATCGGCATTAGCTGATAAAGAATCGGGATAACATCTCTCCACGCCTCCGGCCACTCCCACCGAGACTCACGAACCACATCAGCAATAGTGGATTGAATCGATAAGCCCTCTTGGTGTATTTGTCTAGGAGTCACATAAGAACTTAAAGGGCATAAGTTGCACCAACAATCAAACCATAATGAAGTGTTTTCTCCATTACCTATTTCCGACCAGAAAAACTCCCGGATTAATGGCCTAATGTTAAGAATGTTCCTCCAGCTCCAACATATGTTATTTTGGATAGGAAGTTGCCATAAACTTCGGTTTTTTAAATGATACACATGAACCCACTGAACCCATAATGATTTAGGTTATAAAACTCCTAAAACTTATATAATTGATAAAACACTGCCTAAACTATTTAAAACTTGGTATGTTTAATATAATTTCAGATTTGGTAGAGCCAAAATATCTCCCAACTTAGTGATAAGTCTTCCAACTCACCCCTAAACCTATATGTTTAAAAGAGAAGCATCTAGCCATGTGTGTACCTGTAACGCCTCGTATTTCCGCATCCTATTTCTTTTTCTTTTTTATGTATATTCGTAGAATTTACGGGCCACTTAAAATGCGGTGATTGGGCTTGTGGGCCCTTGGCCCAAGCCCGCTAAACCAAACCCTAGGATAAATACCCCTTCAAAATATTCACAACCGTAACTCCACTTCCTTTTATCTTCAGCCGCACATACACAAAGTTCATCTCCTCCATGTAGCTTTCAAACAAACCCTAATGCCGCACATACACAAAGTTCATCTCCTCAATGTAGCTTTCAAACAAACCCTAATGCCCCCCATTTGTGTGATCAGCCGTTCTCAACCTTTCCCTCCCAAATACACTTTCATCTTTACAACCATACCAACCTATCCATCCTCCCTGTTTGCACTCATGAATCCACAGTCAGACCTCCATCCTCCTTCTCCCTCAACATCACAAACCCCTTATATCAACACCACACCCTCACAACTGAAGAACGAGATGAGAGAGAGAACGAAGAAATAGAGAGAGAGATATCGAAAACGAAGGACGACGGTGGCAGCACCGCCATACGCGGCGGTGACAGCGGTGGCGTGTTGGTTCCGATGAGTTCCGCCGCGCACCGACGACATGAAGTGGTCCGACAACTCCGGTAAACCCTCACTCATCACGTCTCTTCTTTTTCTTTTTATTTTTTTTTATTTTTGGAAGAACTGATGATGTTTTTGTTGCTGCTATGATGATTGATGACGATGGTGCTGGTGGCCGAACACCACTGCCGACGGCCGCTAACGGCTGTGGTGGTGGTGGTGGAAGGTTATTATTGATTCAGATGTGTTACAAGATTCAAGTGTTTGGGTTCGAGATTCGGGTCTCAGGTTAGACATGGGTCAGCTTTGGATCCGAGAGCCTTGGTTCGACTAGATTCGGGTTTTATTTTCGGGTCCTTTCGGTTGGGTCAACAGAAGTCAAATATGGTCAACTGTCGGATTAGCGGATCATTCACAAGACTTGGTATGACGTTTACGACACGATTATTTTTGTAGTAATTTGGTTTATATATTTTTTTGTTACTAATCAAGCTCGAACCGATACACTTGACGTTTAATTATATTTTAGCATTGACGTGAATTTTATATATATTGTCGTTTATTGTTGAATTTTGACATTATAAACGGCACTTTGGTTGTCGGGATCGTCCAAAAACAGAGGAAACTCTGCCCGTTTTTCATAAAATTCCGTAAAACGAAACGCGTTAATGCTATCAAACGAAACCTATCGAAGTTCTAATATTTTTATAAAGAAAATATAAATTTTATTGTTTCGTATTAGTTAGTATTTTTATAGTCGAGCCACTAATGAAAACGTATCGGATTCAAATAATTTTTATAAATGTACATCTATTTTGACAATACTTCTATAATATTTTCGATAAACTTGATTTAGAATTATTGCTTGAACTATATAATATATATATATGTATATACATATATACTTGTCCATCGACTCGATATACTTTATATTCCACTTTAAATCCTCCGTTAAAATTCCGTTTACTCATGCACCACCGTATGCCCATATAGGGTAACATCGGTGTTCCATCCTTCTAATCTCAAACACTCGTCAACAGTTGGATAATCGGAAGACTTAGCAATTTTGTGAGTATACTCGAACCCATTTTTACTTTTTAACACTTTGGGTGCAACATGTATTCTATATTTAAACTCATGAAACTTTGAAACTATTTGAATCAATCTCTATCCATATTTGAACATGAAACTATATGATGCTTGTTAATCTTGTATGTGATGTTAAAATTTTGTGCCTATATGCTCATTAACTTCGTACGAGCCCACCTTAACAATTATAGCGCTATAGGAGTAATGCACCGCCCACGATTCTTGGGGTATTGTTAAGTCAAACATGTTAACCTCCCTTTATTCTATCCGGGGATAGGCTATTTTAACGCATTGGATTCTTGGGTTTGAACATATACTTGACACCTTTACGACATACTAGTAACTTGCATATTGTGATTCATGTTGGATACGAGCCTTAGACTATTTTAAAGCCATTTTTATGCTATGTATCAAAACTTGTATACTCGCCTTTGCTTTTGCATTGAACTCTATTTTAATACATGTTGCAGGTTGATAGACAAGACGATGAAGAAATCAAGTTAGGATGGACTTAGATACTCATTCAATAATAAACAATGTTTGTTGCAATTCGTCTTTATTTGAAACAATGTATTCAAATTTTAGTCATTTATGAAATTGGATTTAAATTATATTGCCACATAGTGTTATGATGTCTCTTGCAATCTCGTTTTCGTCTCATCCCGATGTTTCCGCCATCGGTTGAGGTGTGACAGATTGGTATCAGAGCCATAACTATAGGGAATTAGAAAAAGTAGGAATGCTTTAACCTAGTTTATTGTTTTAGTGCTTTATTCTCATGCTTTGTTTGAAATTACCTGCATGCTACTTTATTTGCTTTCATTTATTCTCTTTTGATCTTTTAAGCATATATGTCACTTATGTGTTAACACTTGACATGCTATACTTGTTTTATTATGTGTCAATACTTGTTTCATCGTTTTATCCTCTATGTGTTATTCTTGACATACTTTTTATGTGTTAATGATTGTTCCATTATTCCATTATTTATATGCTATCCTTGACATGTTTATACTTGCTTGCCTGATCTGTAGCATACACTTTTCCTCATGCATTTTTCTCAATTATTCTAAATCCGACAACACTCATATTATACAAACGAGATGAGTTTACCAAAATAGGCGTGAAACCCACAATTTGGTAAACGACTCTCATCCCGCTTGATTCTATTTTCGCACGAAATTCACCATTAAGTTAGGAGTGAAATCCACATCTTACTGGAAATTTCAAATTTAAATTCTAGTGGACGCTCGTCAACGTGTCGAAATTTAATTTGACCCGACGAGTGCCAACTACACGTAGGGTACGAAGTCGTTAAGTTAGGGGTGAAACCCGCATCTCGTCGACTAGTCCCACTCCTTGATTTTATAAATCCCGCCAAGTCTCGAATTTTCGATTGAATTGGGGCATGTAGCAACCGGAAGGGTGAATACCGTTAATCGACTTATCGGTGAGAGTATACCACCTATTAGGCCAAAGCATGCTTCTCAATTTTAAAAGATCTTTTGACCATTTTGGTTAGTCAATGTTCCGTTTGGAACCATCCAAGTTTTATTCGAACTTATGTTTTATTATTCTCGATCTTTTATGATGAAACCCTCTCTTGTCAATTTTGAACCATTTTTGAGATTTCATTTTGCGCACACATCATACTCTTACCTTCGTACGACTATACATTACTAGTATGCATAATTTCATGTAATTTTATTTACACTTTTGTAACAACGAGTAGAGGCATATCATCAAGATAGGAGTGATTTCCTTACCTTGACGATTAACTCTGCTTCTTTTCTCATCTTACAACGACCTCACCAACGGATTAGGGGTGATTCTCTTACCTAGGTGATCGTTACCAATACTTCCTTTTAATAGACTATATTATGTAAACGCGATCATGTTATATTTAAATCGTTTACCATTAAAATCTCTAATTATTTCAAATGCATTGTTTATATAAACGAACTCCTTACTCTACAATCTATTTTTATATAACTCACACACACGAAATTCTTAACTTTTCCACAGACGCTTGTTCCTCAAATTTCAAAACTTCACGAAATGCTATTCATCAACTTAGTCGGTCTAACAAATCTATTGCCCATGAAATTTTGTATTCATCAACTTAGTCGGTCTAACCAATTGCCAAAGCACCTTACCGTTTGGCACCCGTAGAAATGCAGGAACTAAAGAAACAATTAGACGAATTGTTAGAGAAAGGATTTATACAGTCAAGTTCATCGCCATGGGGAGCGCCGATCTTATTCGTTAAAAAGAAGGACGGATCAATGCGTATGTGCATTGACTACCGTGAATTGAACAAGGTCACAATTAAGAATCGGTATCCATTACCAAGAATTGATGATCTGTTTGATCAGTTGCAAAGAGAACGATTTTTCTCTAAAATCGATTTAAGGTCAGGATATCATCAATTAAAGGTACAGAAAGAGGACATTCCTAAGACCGCTTTCAGAACAAGGTATGGCCATTATGAATTTACTGTCATGCCATTTGGTTTAACCAATGCCCTAGCTGCATTCATGGACATGATGAACCGAATATGTAAACCATATTTGGATAAATTCATAATTATCTTTATAGATGATATTCTCATTTACTCTAAGAGTAAAGAGGAACATGCAAAGCATCTGCACGCACTTCTAAGTTTATTGAGAAAAGAGAAGCTTTATGCTAAGTTTTCGAAGTGTGAGTTTTGGTTAGAACAGGTACAATTTCTTGGACATCTAGTTGATCATGAAGGAATTCATGTAGATCCCACCAAGATCGAGGCAATAACCAAGTGGAAAACCCCTTAATCACCAACCGAGGTTAGAAGTTTCTTAGGATTGGCTGGTTATTATAGAAGATTTATTCAAGATTTTTCTAGAATAGACATTCCCTTAACTAAGCTGACATGTAAATCCGTTAAGTTTGAATGGGGACCAAAACAAGAAGAAGCCTTTAGAATCCTTAAGCAAAAATTAACCAATGCACCCATACTAGCGTTACCAGAAGGAACTGAAGATTTTGTAATCTATTGTGACGCTTCTAAGTTAGGTTATGGATATGTATTGATGCAACATCAAAAGGTTATAGCTTACGCTTCTAGACAGCTTAAGTATCATGAAGAGAATTATTCAACCCATGATCTAGAGTTAGGAGTTATAATTTTTGCCCTTAAGATTTGGAGACATTACCTATATGGTAGTAAGTTTACCATTTTCACAGACTATAAGGATCTGTTTGGTATGGGGTAATGGAATGGAAGAAGGAATGGAATGAACGAGGTAATGGAATGGACGAGGGAATGCAATGGATCATTACCATTCCATGTCTTGTTTGGTTACCATGTGTGAATGGAATGAATTATTATTGTATATTATTCGGTAGGCAAGAAAAACGGAGTAATAAAATCAGCGGTGAGTGGTGGTGGTCGGTGGTAGTGATTGTGGGTGGTTATAGGTAGCGGTGGTGAGTGTCGGCGGCAGCGATAGGTGGTGGTGGCGGCGGCGAGTGACGGTGCGGCGGTGACAACGAGTGGTGGTGGCGGCAAGGTGGCCGTTGGTGGTAGGTGGTAGCAGAGGTGGCAGTGGGCGGCGTCGGCGGTTAGTGGTGGCGGTGGTGGTGGCGTCGACGATGGTGGTGGGCGGCGGCAACGAGTGGCGTTGGCGGTTGGTCGCGGTTGTGCTGATAACGGTGGCGAGGGTGGCGGCGGTGACGGTGGCTGTCGGGGTGAGGTGGTGTCCGGTGGTGGCGATGGCGTCGGTGGTGGGTGGTGGTGGTGGGTTGTGGCGAAGGTGGTGGGTTTTGGTGTTGTTGATGAATGGTGCAAGAGGGGATGGAATGGAAAAAAACATGGGGGGTGGAAGGAATGATTTTATGGGAATGGAATGCCTTTTGGAATGGGTGATTCCATTCCATTGATCAACCAAACACCCTTTTCTTCATTCCCTCGTAATCATCCATTCCATTCCACCTCCCATTCCTTCATACCAAACACTACCTAAGAGTTTAAGGTATGTCTTTGGGCAAAAGGAGTTGAATATGAGACAAAGATGTTGGATGGAGTTACTTAGTGATTATGATTGTGATATCCAGTATCATGCAGGAAAGGCAAATGTAGTTGTTGATGCTTTAAGCCGAAAGTATCATGAAAAGCCAAAAGAGTACGTTCACTTAAATTAAATCTGCAAGTAGATTTAAATGAACAGATTAGAAAAGCACAAGAATCAGTAATCAAGGATGATACTGAGAAGTTAAAAGGAATGATTAAGGAATTAGAACGAGGAACAGATGAAATTTGGAGATTCCATAAGAAAAGGATGTGGATACCTAAATTAGGAAACCTACGTCACCGTATATTAGAAGAAGCCCATAGGTCTAAGTATACGATGCATCCTGGAAGTGATAAGATGTATCAGGGTTTAAGAAAGAATTTTGGTGGATAGGAATGAAAAAGGATATAGCAGCGTATGTTGCAAAGTGTTTAACATGTTCACAAGTCAAAGCTGAACATCAGAAACCTTCAGGTTTATTGCAACAATTAGAAATGCCTGTTTGGAAATGGGAATTAATAACAATGGATTTTGTTACTAAATTACCCAAAACAAGAAAAGGTAATGATACAATCTGGGTGATTGTAGACAGGCTAACCAAGTCAGCTCATTTCCTACCAATGAAGGAAACTTTCAGTATGGAACAATTAGCTAAATTATATGTAAATGAAGTGGTTTCTTTACATGGAATTCCTCTATCAATTATTTCTAACAGAGATAGTCGTTTTACCTCTTATTTTTGGACAAGTTTCCAAAAAGCAATGGGAACCAAGTTAAATCTAAGCACAGCTTATCATCCTAAAACGGACGGACAAAGCGAAAGGATAATTCAAATCATGGAAGACATGCTTAGAGCTTGTGTAATTGATTTCGGAGGTAATTGGGATGATCACTTACCATTGATAGATTTTTCTTACAATAATAGTTATCACACAAGTATCAATCCTGCACCATTCGAAGCACTTTATGGACGAAAGTGCCGAACTCCAGTCAGTTGGGCAGAAATTGGAGAAAAGCAACTATCTGGACCTGAGATAGTACAAGAAACAACAGACAAAATCATTCAAGTCAAGGAATGACTGAAAGCAGCACGTGATCGACAAAAGAGTTATGCTGATAACAGACGAAAGCCGTTGGAATTTCAAAAAGGAGATAAAGTATTATTAAAAGTCTCTCCTTGGAAAGGAGTGGTAAGATTCATCAAGAGGGGAAAGCTAAGCCCCAGGTATGTTGGACCTTTTGAGATTATTAGAAGAATAGGACCTGTAGCCTATCAGCTACAACTGCCAGAGGAAATGGCAGGAATACATGATGTATTTCATGTATCTAATCTCAAGAAATGCTTAGCTGATGAATCACTGATAGTACTTCTTAAGAATATAGAGGTAAATGAACAGTTAAAATTTGTAGAAAGACCTCTACAAATTGAAGAGATAAAAGTCAAGAATCTCAAGCACAAGAGATTAGTTCTGGTCAAAGTGAAGTGGGACTCCAAAAGAGGACCAGAATATACATGGGAACTTGAATCAGAAATGCAAAGGAAATATCCACACTTGTTCCAGTATACCTCGAGGACGAGCTCTAAAATAAGGTGGGGAGGATATAACAACCCTCCTGAAATTTTTCTGACGCCCTAATATATTTTAAATTACCCCTATATGTCTCAAAATACACCCCGTACGTGAAAACCGAGTCCAAAATATGAAATGTTATTAAAAATAATTAAAAAACAAAATTTTATAGGCTGTCGCGGGGCGCGTAGCCTTTGGCTACTGCCTACGTGGGCCGCGAGAGATCAACAACGAGGCCGCACCCGGTGCCGACACGTGTTAACACGTGTTAAACCTATACCATGACCCGGATCACCTACGGCCTAGACCCCTACTACGCGGGCCGCGTAAACCCAGGACTAACCTTATGCGGGCCGCGAGAGACTTGAATTTCAGCTCTATAAATAGCAGGCATCGGCTTTCAGTCCAATTCGCTCATTTCTTTTTCCTTTCTCACGAATTTCTGATAGTAGGCATTATAATCGAGTATAATATCCCCCTAATTAAGGAAGTTCTGCTCGGTTGTAAGTATTATAACCCCGGTTACGTATTAGATACGCTGCCCAATTGATCCAGGGTTCCGTAACGACTGTCGTGGTTCTGCCCGACGTAGTTGTTGGAATGCCGTCTCGGGGAGGGTATCATTAATATAAATAAAGGGTTATTATACTAACATATGTACATTTGTGTAAATTATAGATAAATCACCAGGAAACCTTAGAAGAAATCTAAGACAGCAATGTGAGTTTATCCTCTTTTTGTAAACCTTTTTGTGAACTGTTTTACAAAACCTTAAATGCTTTACAATATGATTAAGCAGTGATTGAGTCTTTGTAGTTCTTCAATTACTGCCGGTATGTTGGGGTTTTGTATACAAAATGCGGAACGCGTTACCATTGGACAACGAGTTAGCCAATGGGTAATATGACCCACCAGTCAGGATTGACAGTACTGAATGAGTAATTGTGTAGAAATAAACAATGTGATAGCTCTCAATACTGTGTTAATTGATAAAACTCTTCTTGATTAAACTGGGATTCACTCACCAGTATTTCCCACTGACAAATGTTTTTAAAACGCGTTTCAGGTAACAAAATGTGAAAGCCAAATTAGAAGAAAGCCAGCTTAAGAGCACTGACGGCTTGGAAAAATGTGACTATAAAAGTTACCTAAAAGACGATGTTTTAAATTCAATAAAATAGGGTTTATCCCTATGTTGTAATAAGAAACTTGGGTTTTACCCATGTGGTTATTAATATAAAATATGGTGGTTTTACTCTGATAAACATTTCCTAACTACGGTCCTGATGAAATTTCCGCTGCCAAATTAATAAACAAAACGATACCACCGACACTGATGTTCGCGGCCGCCCGTTCCCGGGACAGATAAGGGGGCGGGGGTTGCGACATATGCATTTTATGTCTTCACTAATGTTCACACTTACGCATTTATGTTATACTCATGATTTAATTCATACGTTTTACGTTATACATGCACCCACAATTATACATTTACGATGTACTTACATTCATGTTTATATTACATTCATATTCATATTCATGTTCATACATTTTATGTTCTCAGTTACACATATACAACTTTGTTTACACTTATATTCATACACGTATATTTTATTCATACTTACACCTTCATATTTTACACCTATATTCACGTTCATATCTATGCACATACATTTTATGTTCATACTTATACTCGTATTCATACTCATACGCTTTGTGTTTATACTATTACTCATGTTTGTACTCACACTTATACTCATTTTTCACACATTATGCCTATACTTTTACTCATACTCGTGTCATGCGTTTTGTGTTTATGCTCACGTGCGTGTTCACATTTAAACTTATACTATGCTCATGCTTTTGTTCATACTCAAAATTCATACATTCGCGCCGTACGCGAGCGAAACCATAGGGATTCGCTTACGTCGGCCTTATACTATTTTGAACACAAACATGCTTATATGCTACATCCCTATTTATACGCAATCTTATTTTCAGAATTTATGAATACCTTAAATTCATACGTAACTAGTACGAGCTATGCGGATCATGCGACGATCGGTATAATCGCGGGTGCACACGGGATTATAGTGATGAGCGTATGAGAACCATAGAGTGTACTAATGCGTATGGTAAGACACAGAACGTAACATGACACCGAATATGAGACGGACGTAATGTGGTCGAAACATGGTGGATACGCTGCTGGTACTTCCTATATATAAGTGTTTTCACCGTGTTGCCAAACTTTCGTAAAACGTGCCATGAGAAATTCAGTGTTTTGCAAACCTTTTTGGACCTAATACAAGCTTTAAACAACTCACAAACGCATTATATCCGATTATCCACGACGAGACCTCATTCTTAACACACTAATTTTTTTGTCTATCCGATACTTATGCTATTATTATACTCATAGTTGTTTATTAGATCAAACGTTCACCTTTATATCTCAATTATTCTCCGTTGTCTTAAACTCCAAGCCCCAATTTTTTTTAAACAATCCTTTTTGGTTTGCCAAACCCTTTCAAGATTTCCTTCTGAATAAATTTCGGGACGAAATTTCCAAAAGGAGGGGAGACTGTAACGCCTCGTATTTCCGCATCCTATTTCTTTTTCTTTTTTATGTATATTCGTAGGATTTACGGGCCACTTAAAATGCGGGGATTGGGCTTATGGGCCCTAGGCCCAAGCCCACTAAACCAAACCCTAGGATAAATACCCCTTCAAATATTCACAACCGTAACTCCATTTCCTTTTATCTTCAGCCGCACATACACAAAGTTCATCTCCTCCATGTAGCTTTCAAACAAACCCTAATGCCCCACATTTGTGTGATCAGCCGTTCTCAACCTTTCCCTTCCAAATACACTTTCATCTTTACAACCATACCAACCTATCCATCCTCCCTATTTGCACTCATGAATCCACAGTCAGACCTCCATCCTCCTCCTCCCTCAACATCACGAATCCCTTATATCAACACCACACCCTCACAACTGAAGAACGAGTTGAGAGAGAGAACGAAGAAATAGAGAGAGAGAGATATCGAAGACAAAGGACGATGGCGGAAGCACCACCATACGCGGCGGCGACAGCGGTGGCGTGTTGGTTCCGACGAGTTCCGCCGCGCACCGACGACATTAAGTGTTCCGACAACTCCGGTAAACCCTCACTCGTCACGTCTCTTCTTTTCCTTTTTATTTTTTTTTATTTTTATTTTTGGAAGAACTGATGATGTTTTTGTTGCTGCTATGATGATTGATGACGATGGTGCTGGTGGCCGAACACCACTGCGGACGCCCGCTAACGGCTGTGGTGGTGGTGGAAGGTTATTATTGATTTAGATGTGTTACAAGATTCGAGTGTTTGGGTTCGAGATTCGGGTCTCAGGTTAGACACGGGTCAGCTTTGGATCCGAGAGCCTTGGTTCGACTAGATTCGGGTTTTATTTTCGGGTCCTTTCGGTTGGGTCAACTGTCGGATTAGCGGATCATTCACAAGACTTGGTATGACGTTTACGACACGATTATTTTTGTAGTAATTTGGTTTATATATTTTTTTTGTTACTAATCAAGCTCGAACCGATACACTTGACGTTTAATTATATTTTAGCATTGACGTGAATTTTATATATATTGTCGTTTATTGTTGAATTTTGAAATTATAAACGGCACTTTGGTTGTCATGATCGTCCAAAAATAGAGGAAACTCTGCCCGTTTTTCGTAAAATTCCGTAAAACGAATCGCGTTAATGCTATAAAACGAAACCTATCGAAGTTCTAATATTTTTATAAAGAAAATATAAATTTTATTGTTTCGTATTAGTTAGTATTTTTATAGTCGAGCCACTAATGAAAACGTATCGGATTCAAATAATTTTTATAAATGTACATCTATTTTGACAATACTTCTATAATATTTTCGATAAACTTGATTTAGAATTATTGCTTGAACTATATAAAATATATATATATGTATATATATATATAGAAACGGGATCTGGAGAAAATGCTCAAAAGTGTGTGAATGGTGAGAACGCTTCCTGGCCCAACACGTGTCCCGCCGCTTAGAAAAGGGCGGAGGGGCTTTTTTGTCCTTTCATCTTCTGCTTTTCCAGTTCCGTTTTTTCCCAATATTGTTTTAATTTTTGGTTTTTAAGATTTTTGGCGTTAACCAAATTCAATAATTAATGGCGTTTTAATAGTTTCATTGTATCAACATTTTGGCCTTTATGGCGTTTATTCACATCGTATGCCATTGGAACCCAGGGGGCAGGAAATCTATATGAATGGCGTTTTTCAAGGGGTTTTAAACAAGACGGCCCATTGTTGGCGTTTTACAATTGTTGGATTATATTTCAGCCACAGTAAAAAAATACAAGCGAAGAAAATAAATTAAAAATCCTAATCGGATCTCTCTTCACAATATTCACTGTCATCAGTCTCTCTGTTCTTTAATACTACAAGAACTGACACCAAAATATGGCGTTTTATGTAAAACTTAACAAACTCATCGGTTTGATTATTTTGCCTGCGCGTCTGTTGAAGTGGCTTTTTTTTGGATTTTTGGGGACATAGATCTATGACGTGTGGGTGGGTTTTTCGCTTTTTCTTCATGTTGATCTTCATCTTTATCATCATCTCACTCTTCAGTGTCATTGATCTCTTCTCCTCATCCAAGCCTTCTTCAAGAACAAAAAATACAAAATGCCATATGACTGGCATTAGTATTGTTTTCTTGAATTTTTGTCCATCTCATTCAGCAAAATCTTACTGAGTTACTCGCATCCCCTAACAAAATTTTTTTTGGCGTTTTACAGTGAGTGGTATTTTAGTATTATTGGTGGGTTTTTTTTTTTTGTTTGATCAAATGGAAGTTGCTGAGATGTATCATTTTATAGGATCTCTTTTTGGCGCCTAAGTTAGGCGGTGCGTTATTATAATAAAGTATTTGTCTTTTTAGTTACTGTTTGTAATTATTGTTTTTGACAAGCTTTATCTCTGAAGTCTGTAATACGACCCATCTTTCAGGTTTGGCGTTTTAGATTCTAGTATAATAAATTCCCCCTATCTTCAGTTTTTCTGATTTGAAGTTACTGTTTTTTAGTTACATTTTCAAGTTTGTTTTTTTTTTTTTTTGGGTTTTTTATAATACTTTTTTAAACTAATTTTATTATAGTTTGGGAGTTTTTGGTGGCGTTTTACGGGATGATATCGTTTAAACAACCATTTTGGTTGTTTTGGCGTCTTTATTATATATGGCGTTTTTATTAAATATGGCGTTTTTATTATTCAACAATCAACCGAAAAGTAAAAAAAAAGAATACATAAAAAAGTGTTTTTATAATACTTGTTCAAAGTAATTTTATGATGGTTTGATAAACGCCAAAGGTGTAAGACATTTGCCTTTTTGGCTTTTTTATTAGATATGGCGTTTTTTATTAAATAACAATCAACTGAAAAAGAAAATTAAACAAAATAAATATTGATCTTCAAATCTTCACTGTCACCGGTCTCTTCTTCTTATGAAGCATCTTCACTGGCTGTTTTGACTTTCGTTTGAAATCAGCCTCTTTTTCTATAATTTTTGTCCATATCATGCAGCAAAATGTTATTGAGTTTACACCCTTTCAGCGAAAATGTTATCTTTTTTTGGCGTTTTTTCGAGAAAAAGAACGCCACAAAATAAACCATCTTAAAACTGTAAATTTGATCATGCTAAAATCAATAAAGTGTTGTTGTATGGTGTTGGATAACATTGTTAATCCTCAGTTAAGAAAGATAACTGACAATGTTGTCCACACCATACAGCTACACTTTATTGAGAGCAATATATTTGATGTTTGGGTTTTCTGGCGTTTATCAGTCGAATGTTATATATTAAATATGGTGTTTTGGGGTTTTTGTTTTTTTTTTTAATTGAAGTTCTGAGTTGTTGTATATATAGGATTTTTTTGGCGGTTTTTTTAGGCGGGATTTTACTATAATTAAGTTTGGCGTTTTATATCTAATGGCGTTTTTTAGCAGATGCTCTGTGATTTTTGTTTTGGCGGTTTATTTTCATGAGATGGCGTTTTGTTTGGAGTAGTCAAAAGACGTTTTTACCCTTAATGTAGCGCGTCCACGTAATAAAATTGATGTTATTTACGAAAATGTCACCGCGCCAATCTAGTCCATAGATTGTTTTGATCGGACGATCGTTAAGCGTTCTCACCGTTCTCACACTTTCTGCCGTTTTCTCTAAATCCCGACCCTATATAGAAACTTGTCCATCGACTCGATATACTTTATATTCCACTTCAAATCCTCCGTTAAAATTCCGTTTAGTCATGCACCACCGTATGCCCATATAGGGTAACATCGGTGTTCCATCCTCCTAATCTCAAACACTCGTCAACAGTTGGATAATCGTGTGACAACTCGTATTTCGAACCTATCTTTGTACCTTGATGTAACGTAAACATTATGCGACTATGTGAATTAGATGATTTAATGGAATGTTATTTTATTAAATGTTATGTGTTATATGTTATGTGAGTGTATGTATTATGTTATGTATTATGTAAACGCACAACACTCACCCGACCGCACAAGCCTTTCGGACTACACAACTTGTATTCGGACCAATGGGCAGCCCAAGTGAGGGTTCGGCCCACTCCCCCATATCGCATAACACTAAGGGGATAGGGTAAACTTCTCATTTGTTACTAAACACCCACACACACAAACCCTAGCTCTATTCCTTCTCTCTAGAACTCGACGGCAACAACATCTTTTCTCTCGAAGCCTTTGGTGTTCGGATCAATCCCTACTCTTTTCCTTCGATCGGTTAGTGTTAATATTATTCTTATAAATTATGTTGGTTGTAAGTGAGCATGTGGATGTTATTAATTAATGATGTTATATATGATTGTAAGCATGTTACTTGAGATATTGGTCCAATAGATATATAGATTCATAGGTTGAGGGAAGTGGATAACAATAAATCAGAAAAAGTAATCGACCACATGAGAACATAGGGATTTGTATAAGTGATTTGAGATCTGACCACTTTTGACTAAACAAAATTGCCATGTGAAAGTGATGATTACTTAATTGATGATGTTATGGCCATGATTGATTATAGGAATGATAAATTGCATGATTGTTTGATTATTATATTACATGAACTGGTTGTTAATTGGACCGAATATATATATATATTTTCGGTTGTGATATGATTAAGATAAGATGGTTGTTAGTAATCGAGATTATGAATCTTGTTAAATGGTTGATGCTATGTTTATTGTTCATGAACTGATTATGTTATTCATTAGGATTCATATGAAAAATAAGATAAAAATCCTTGTTTGATCGAGTAGGAGGTTAGTTAGAATTGGTAATTTTGTTAATTGATAAATGCTAAATTTGGAAATCATTGAATCTGGTAACTGATATGCATAGAAATCGGAGACTTAAAAACAGTCGCACAAGGCATCTTGGTAGCATAAGATGTCCACTCGCACAAATAGATCAGTCGCATAAGCTGATCTGGTCGCACAAGAGGCCCTGATCGCACAAGGGGTCTCCAGTCGCACAAGGATGTTTATTTGATTGTTATTTGGGCCGTGTGATTTTATGTTGGGCCAGGTACGATCGCACAACCCAAAAGGATCGCACAAGGCCTAAGGTTGTTAGTTGGGCCGTGGTTATGCTTATAGTGTTGTTGGGTTCTTGACATTTGGGCGGGGTAGTATTGGGCTCCAGCGGATGACTCGCACAAGGCCACTAAGCTTGTGCGAGCCCAATCTTGAATATGTTATGATTGTTGAACGTGATGTTGCATGTTGCCATGATCCGAATGTGTTCTTATATGCTATCTATGTGATACTTGTATGCTTTACTTGAACCTAAACCTGACATGTGTGATAACCATGTTAGGACGTGGTTGACCACTAGCTGCTAGACTTGACCTTTCTGTGTAATCTGCCGAGCAAACCAAGGTGAGTTCACACTAGCCAAGGCATGGGATTCCCAGGGGTTGGGAATGGGATTGAATAACTACTCGTACAACTATTACTATTAAACAAATTATTACTGTCCTCGGTTGAAGGGCACGTACGTAAAACCTACGTACAGTTATACTTACTACTGTCCTCGGATTGAAGGGCACGTACGTAAAGCCTACGTACACGATCTTAAGACCATCACCTCTATCAAAGGAAGTCCCTCAATTATCGACTTAATCGCCGAGGCCTAGGGCGAGCGGGTCATTAGTTAATAGCGCTATTAGGTTTAACAAACCTCACACCGTGCCAGTCGGACGGGCGTGTACTAATGGACTATGGGCAAAGGGTCAATGCTGATAGACATTGACTGAGGGCACCTCTTATATTTTCGTAGCAGTCGATACGCGTGGTCTTGTAACACATGGGAAGCCCCCACTAATCATCGCACGCATGCCTGGACTGGCAGCAAGGATTAACGTGATACATGGTTTACAAAACGAATACATACGATTTATGAAATGAATACGTTAACCAAACAACCAACTGTGAACTCGCTCAACTTTGTTGTTGATTCGTTACTACATGCCTTGCAGGTCATTAGGTACCCATGGAGCTTGCACAGGGAGGAACGGTCGTTGTGGGACATGGCGATGTTTGCCATGCTTTAGACTTTACCTTATTTCATATTTAATACTTGCTATGGGTTTTACAAATTATGCTTCCGCTAAACACTTAACTATGCTTTGGTTTTGAACACCTTTCATATTGGTTTGTTGAATTGTGTTTACTTATTTACTTGTTCAATATGATTGGTGGCTTGATCCTGGTCAGTCACGCCTCCAAGCGGTGATACTCCGCGTGTGGATTTTGGGGGTGTGACAAATCGGAAGACTTAGCAATTTTGTGAGTATACTCGAACCCATTTTTACTTTTTAACACTTTGGGTGCAACATGTATTCTATATTTAAACTCATGAAACTTTGAAACTATTTGAATCACTCTCTATCCATATTTGAACATGAAACTATATGATGCTTGTTAATCTCATATGTGATGTTAAACTTTTGTGTCTATATGCTCATTAACTTCGTACGAGCCCACCTTAACAATTATAGCGCTATAGGAGTAATGCACCGCCCACGATTCTTGGGGTATTGTTAAGTCAAACATGTTAACCTCCCTTTATTCTATCCGGGGATAGGCTATTTTAACGCATTTGATTCTTGGGTTTGAACATATACTTGACACCGTTACGACATACTAGTAACTTGCATATTGTGATTCATGTTGGATACGAGCCTTAGATTATTTTAAAGCCATTTTTATGCTATGTATCAAAACATGTATACTCGCCTTTGCTTTTGCATTGAACTCTATTTTAATACATGTTGCAGGTTGATAGAAAAGACGATGAAGAAATCAAGTTAGGATGGACTTAGATACTCATTCAATAATAAACAAAGTTTGTTGCAATTCGTCTTTATTTGAAACAATGTATTCAAATTTTAGTCATTTATGAAATTGGATTTAAATTATATTGCCACATAGTGTTATGATGTCTCTTGCAATCTCGTTTTCATCTCATCCCGATGTTTCCGCAATCGGTTGGGGTGTGACAGTACCTCCCTTACACCATCATTTCATGAGTAAGGAATCTTTTCATACACCCCACACTCACCCTACCACCCCCACCCTCTTGATCTTAGCCAACCCTCCCCCCTCAAAACCGAATCCATACACCTCCCACACCATATCACACCTTAAACACTTCAAATCTTCTTCTAAAACTCTCTCAAGAACAACCAAAGTATTCTTCATTCATCTCAAACGTTCTAAGGTATTATTATGAGTTTTGAAGCACCCTTAAGCTCTTAATCCATGTAAGAACTCGGGTGTGCTTCAAATCTTCAAAGAAAACACTCGTAGAAGACACTTTCATGTGAATGAATCCAAGTTAGTGTTTTGTTTGATGATGATCAAGTTTTAGTGGCTAAATATATAAATATCATGTTGTGATAGAGGAATCATCCGTTATACATATGTATATGTAGTGATTTGGCTCGATGATTCACCAAAAAAACATGATAATACATTCAACACACTAAAACTAATAAGTATTATGTATCACATCTTGCAATATGTTTACCATTTTTGAAAGATTCTTAAACCGAAATCACCATTACGTTGTTAAGATTATAACCATGTAAAATTTTCTGGAAATAACCTTCAAAAAGTTGATGAATAAAGTACAAGAACAAAAGGGTGTATAAAATAAACTTGAAGTAAGCACTAATTTACAAGATTTGTTCAAAAGAGCTTAGATTCATCATGTTTTGATGAATCCCATTAGTTTATAATAACAAGGTTAATATAGTGGTTTGATGAGGAGAAATTGGTGAAAAACACTGAAAATAACAAAACAAAAATCAGTACCGAAAAACCTAAAAGAAAGCCCTAAGCATAGAAACCCTAACTACAGGTCTTGAAAAAATCTAAAATTTTTAAAGTACCTTTGGGATGTCAAGACAAGGTTGTTGGCCAAAAAATTATTTTTTAAGTGTCTAGTTTTATAATAATATTTATTGGTCATAAAAAGATGCTTTACCAAATTTCAAGAGAATCCGAGTTGATGAGCTGTGGTTTTAAATAAGGGCTTTAAATTACATTTTAAAGACTTTTATTTACATTTTCTTAACAAAAACACTAAAAATATGAAAAATAATATTCTTTCCAGAAGTTTATGAATTCAGAAATGATTTTGGGAATTTTGTGTAATTATTTGGTCACTGGAATAATTTATAATGAATTTAGGGGATAAACAGGTATTTAAATCAACTTCTATTTCCAAACCGACATCCATAAACTATAGAAATAAATGGTAAAAACCGGTAAAACTGACAAGTATCGAGAGGTAACCCACAAGCCTCGAAGCTTGTCATATTTCTGTAACTTCATGTTATGGATATTTGGAAACCTATAAGTATAAAACGTAAGTTCTAGTTTCAGAAATAAACGTTAACGAGTTTTGTTTTAAAAAAAAATCACCAACCACTAGCCTTATCAACACTATATACACTTGGTTTAGGGTAGAAGTCCTAACATGTGTCATTCGGATTAGATCCGAGGTCTTATTAGTGCCTCTCGCTTTGTAGAAATCATGTAGTGTCATACGCTTAGCAGAAGTCTTCGGGTAGAAGCAGGAACATGAATTTTGTGAGTTCACGACCCCTTTTTACTTTTTTTATACTTCCCGGGAGAAACATGCTTAGTTTATAATTAATTATGCAATTTATATGAAGCGTGCTAATTGTTTGATACTCGTACATGGAGATTTAGTTAAAAAAACACGTAAGATATCCATATGAGTTGGAGATGAAATGAACTTAGTTTATGATTAACTATTCAAATGACATGAAATGTGCTAATTGCATCATGGGTGATTATACTCGTACATGCATATTTAGTTACAAAAACACGTAAGCTATCCACATGATTTGGAGATAAAACGACCTTACTTTATGATTAAATATACAAGTGACATGGAACATGCTAATTGCATCATGGATGGTTTTCCATACTTGTACATGCATAATAGTTAACAGAAACCCGTAGGGTGTTCATATGATAATACATAAGCTTGATCTTGATTGTATTATAGACATGAGATGTAATGTTACCACTGAACGTCCTCTACTTAGTATAACCACTAACTAGTATAGCCATGGATATTCTGAAGAGATCTATTGGTTTGAGAAACCCTTTATGGTTAGTCGCGCTAACTTGTCCGGTATGGTAATAAATGCATGATATCCATAACGTTCTGTGTTTGTGGTAAACATTGGTTTAGGGGCAAAAATAGTGTCAGTGTTTGGTTATACAGCTCATGGTAATTACAACATTATTCATCTTTGCTAGCTTAACAATAAGATCACGCAGGATATGTGTATCCGGTGTATGAAATGATTAAACACTAATAGAAACCATTAAAGTTATGGTTGACAAAGTTTGTCAACATAGGTGTTATGTCTTACATTGATCTATATGGCAAGTAAAAAAAGATATAGGTATTATGTCTTTTGTTGGTCTATATGCTGGTTTATTAAAGATATAGTTATTATGTCTTTCACAAGTAAGTATGTCGGGTTATTAAAGATAGTGGTATCATATTTTTTACAAGCAATTATGTCTTAAACGATACATGCATTACGTCTTTTATGGGTAAATATATCGGGTTTTCAGAGATATATGTATTATGACTTTCGTGGTAAGTATACACATTTTTCAAGGATATATTAATTAACAAGTATGATTGGTTTTTAAAGATATGTTAATCTTATCTTTTCAAAAGACAAAAGACGAGTATGTTTGATTTACAAAGATGTGTCTATTATACATTTTAATGACGATCTTTTCAAAACATATAAGGAAAATGATTTACATTATGTCGAACAAAACCTGTGAACTCACTAACTTTATGTTGACGTTTTTAAGCATGTTTTTCAAGTAACGTTTAACTATGGCACGGTTTGAAATAGGCGAAATGTTCAGAACCTTAGAAGGTCGAGACCTTGACATGTTCAAGATAGGCTTTTAGATTGAACTACCTTGAAGGTGCATAGGTGACTTGGGGTTCAGCATTCCACAAACCTTAGTTATATATTCAGCTGCATATATAATGATACCAAGAGGTCATGCCTAACTCTAATCTTGTGGGTGTGACATAACCCTACATCTATAATCGCGTACCATGTGTGCAAACAATAACAAATCCTCAATATAACCCGATATCAATAATCACGTACCATATGTATAAGCAGTAACAAATGCTTAATGTAACCCCACATCTATAATCACGTCCCAAATGATAAATGAATACCTAAATGACGTACCAGATACTCAATGTATACCTACATCTAGGATCACATACCATGTGTGCAAGCAGTAACAAATACTCAATGTAATAATCACGTACCATGTGTTAAAGCAGTCACAAATGCTCAATGTAATGTTACATCTATTATTACGCACCAAATAATCAATGAATAACTAAATCATGTACCAGATACTTAATGTATATCTAAATTTAGAATCACGTATCAAATACATAATGAATACCTAAATCACGTACCAGATACTCATTGTATACCTAAATATAAAATCACCTATCAAGTACATAACGAAGACCAACATTATGTACCAGATACTCAATGTATACCTAAATTTAAAATCACATATCAGATACACAATGAATACCTAAATCTAGAATCATTATCGTCAGTCTTTTTTATAGAAGGTTTGTCATTGTTCTTCTTTGTTCTTTGTTTTAAAATTTTCAAGCAACTGTTGTTTTGCTTGTACCTATCAATAAAGAATTCTAGTTAAATTCATTTTCACATAATTCAACCAAAGTAACTACGTAGTGTACTTAACTTCATTTGTTAGGACCGTTGGTATTTGAGATATCATGTTTGGGTGTCTTGGATAGGTTTTAGAAGTCTAGGGGTGAAACCGTAAAAGCATAATAGTTGTTTTACACTTTGGCAGCGTATTTATAAATACGCGACCTACATATTTATAAATACGTAGGTAGCCGAACCTATATGTCACACCCCCAAATTTCACAAGCGGAGTATCACCGTAGGAGGCGTGACATGACCAGGATCAAGCCACCAATCATATTGAATCATGTATTTAAAGAAAATATAAAACCAACCATAATATAATTGGTGTCCAAAAGAAATTAACCAAGTTCAAGTTATCAGTGGAAGCATAACGTATAAAACCAAAACATAAGTTTAAAAGTTCAAATGTTTAACATGGAACTCAATAGTCCATGTCCCACAACGACCTCTCCTTCTCGTGCAAGCTCCATCTAAGCACCTAACGACCTGCAAGGCATGTAGCAACGAATCAACAACAAAGTTGAGCGAGTTCACAGTTGGTCATCCATTTTAGAGGTATTCCAAAAGCCATAAGTTCTTTCGAAAACCATGAGTTAACCAATTCCTTGTTTCCCAAACCATAACCAGTGGGGGCTACCCCATGTTAACCATGCACTAGAACCGTTACCATATCGACTACTGACTGAAGACATGTTTATGTGCCCTGCGTCAATGTCTATTATCATTGACTAAGTGCCCAAATCCATTAGTCCACTCCCGTCCTCTACGGCACGGTGTGAGGCTTGTCAAACCTAATAGCGCTATTTAACTAATGACCCGTTCGCCAATGGCCCGGCGATTAAGTCGATATAAAAATGAGGGACTTCATGATAGAGTTTTGTCTAGTAAGTGCTATGTTATCATCCTTCCCAAGGAGGATGGAGGTACGAATTCTACCCAAGGAGAATACGCAGGTTTCAATGTTGTCATCCTTCCCAAGGAGGATGGAGGCATGTATCATACCCAAGGAGGACACGCAGGTTTCAATATTATTCCTTAACCCATTCCCAAACCACCGGGAATCCCATGCTTTGTAGAAACTGTGAACTCACCTTAGGTTAGCTCGGCAGATACACGAAAAGGTCACTTAAGCTATATGTGGTCAACCACGTCCTAACATGGTTACCATACAACTCAGGTCTAGGTTCAAGTAGTGCACATAGGTTTACACATAAACTAACAGGTTATGAACACATAATGATCATGGCAAACACGTAAGATCACATTCAACATGTTAACAGTCAAGTATACATCATAACCAAACTTGTGCAACTCAAATGATTGGGCTCGCACAAGTTCAATGGCCTAACAATCTTGTGCGATTCAATAATTGAAGCCCACTAATATTCGGCCCAACCTGTTGTGCGTCCAGCACAACTTATGCGACTCACAACGGGTTGTGCGACTGAAACGAGCCCGGCCCAAGAATAAATGAAGTCCATACCCCATACGGCCCAACATATAGACAGTTAATCAACTTGTGCGGTCCATATAACCTTGTGCGACCCGAACTAACTTGTACGATTATAAATGGCTTGTGCGATTGGAGTTTACTTGTGCGACTGAGTTTTGGGCTCTAAGGCCCAACAACATAATAAGGTTCAAACAGATGTGTGTGGCCCAAGACTTGTGCGATCGGCACTGCCTTATGCGATCCACATATCTTGTGCGATCATGCCAAATTCCTAGGTTGTACTCTGTGCTTAAACAATTGTACCCTAACACATCTTGTGTGACCAGCCTTGTGCGACTGGCTTGTGCGATCGGTTTTAACATTCCTTAATTCTTGCAATTTAGTTACAATCATTCAAATACTTTCCAATTTCCATTCGATCAGTCAATGCTAACAGTTCCCATCTATACAATATTCGATCAAACCAACAGATTTACCAATTTATTTGTATGAACCCTAATTAATCATATAACAACTCATCATCGTCACATCGAATCAAATAGCATAACTAACATCATGATCCTTAATTCATCATCCAATAACTCAAACCAAATCTTATATTCCATCCGACTCCAAACACATATGGGCGATTATATTCATTCGGTTCTAGATCATTATTATCATCACATGATTATCAACCCTATATTAAACTAACATATTACACATGTGAGCCGATTTACATGAACACAAAGCCTCAACAGTTTATATCATGATCAATCATATCTCATTCTTAAATCATTATGTGGACACATATAAATCACAACATCATCTAACAAAACAGTAACCATGAAACACTAACCGGTTAGAAGGTAGAACAAGGATGATCTGAATCAAGAAAGCTTCAAGAAGGGGAATTGTGGCCGTCGGCTTAGAGAGAGAGGGAGAGAGATTTAGGGTTTGCTAAACTTTGTGTGTTTTGGCGAAGAGTAGGATTTATACTAACACCCTAGGTATTATTCGAACTAAGAGAGTGGGCCGAACCCTTCATGGGTTGCCCTTGGATTTCGAGTACAAGGAGTGTGGCCCGAATGAGCTTGTACAAATGGACATAGATGGTATACATACATTACACATAATCACATAACATAATAGACATTCCATTAAAACCACATATCACGTAATCACATATTGTTTGAACAAGTTACATCAAACACAAGGATAAGTTCTGAAATACGAGTTGTCTTGGATAGGTTTTAGAAGTCTAGGGGTGAAACCGTAAAAGCTTAATAGTTGTTTTACACTTTGGCAGCGTATTTATAAATACGCGACCTACATATTTATAAATACGTAGGTAGCCGAACCTAAAAATACTAAGTGTGCACCCTAGGGTTTGGAAAGGTCTTAAGTGTGTGTTTTTGAATGAGTAAACGGGTTTTGGAGCTTATTGTGTGAATCCAGGAGCTGATTTGAAATATCATTTGGGATCTATGTCATTATATGTTTTCTTGAGTATTGGTTTCCTTTTTTCATCTAGTTTCTAGTAGGTCTATCTCATTTTCATCTTATTTCTTTTGTTTTTTGTTAGTTTATACACATTCAAACACCTAACTAATACGTGTTTGTGTGTAAATCAATGATTATCACTGTGATCCGTAGTAATTGGGACTTACATCATCTTTTTTTCGAAGGCTCCGTTTCAGATTTATCTGATTGTGAAGGTTGTTTATTTCAATCTGAGAACTTAATGACGTACTTTAGATAAAATTCTACTATAAAATTGTATATAGAATAACATAATGCACTTATGTTGATATTTCAATGAACAATCCATGCATATTTAGTGTTGAGAAGATGAATGTGTGATTTAGCTTTCTGCAAATTCCTAATTTTGATTTTGAATAATGAAGAGAATGAAGAGATGGTTTTGTTTAAAGAGAAGGGTTTTCAATTTTTATGACGAAAATGCCCTTTTTCTATTTGTTCTTTCAATAGTAGAATGGTTTAATTTACGTAATTGCTACCTCGTCTTCTTGAGCCATAGATCTTGCAATCGACGACCCACGTTGTCCTCTAGCCTTTGCACGGTATAACCATCCCCTAAAACATAATGTATAATTTTTTAACGCCTTAAAACTTTTCAAATCCCTGAATCTCTTGGAACTCTCGTATTTTGCCCATTACTTAAAAAATTAGTAAAGGAGATACAATGTTATTGATAAAAGAAAATTGAGTAAAGTTATCTTACAAAGTGTCGAAATCTATGAAAGGTATAAAGACAATGGATCGCAAACATGATAAATAGCTGAGAAATATAACTTAATGTCGAGTGAAAAAAATGTTAAGTCGCAAAAGACACAATGACGCAAACAAAGAAAAGACACAATGAATTAAGACTTCTTAATTTTAGGAGACTAATATGTATTTGAACCTTACCCAGTTAAATTAACTCTTTTTAGGACTGACATGAATTAAAAGGGTTTTTTTATAGGTTAGACCGGTGAACATGCTTTCAAGTGATTAACACAACCCATTTACTAGGTTTGCATTTAAACACCCTCTACTTTTATAGAATATATATTTCAAGTCTAACATGATTTTTGTCCATGGAAGCTGATATTCCACCACAATCGTCATAAAACGCCACCTACCAGTGCTCCCACAACAGGCGCCATAGTTCCACCATTAGCAACGTCTCCCAACTCCTCGGCACCTGTTTTCAGTCTTGCGTTCTCCGTCGTAATGACTAGAATGGAAAAACTACCACAAACAAGCCATATACCAACGACTGTTGTTCCAGACATCCTTGTCCATGGCACAAGCTATCTTTAACCTCTGGCGCTACCACAAACACAAACGGAACAACTCCTCCTTTCTGGTTCTTTAGAAACCCGACCCGGGTGATCTTCTGGTTCTTCAGGAACAGGCCCAGACAAGGATACTCTTATCATTGCTTGACATTTATATAAGGAACAAAATCATAAAATTACACGATAGTGGTTTGAATGGAGATTTTACAGTTTGATACTTAATTAATATAACAAATTAACAATAACAATGAAACATAACTAACATGCAAACTCGTGACTTCCACGAAACGAGCCAAGCTCAAGCTCGGCTTGAATTTTAAACCGAAACGGCTCAAAATTTTAATCGAGATGAAAAACATAAGCTCCACCTAATTTACACTAATAGTCCCCATGTAACATAACAGTTATGTAGACAGATGATCAATATGGTAAGCCAAATATTAATTTTCCTCAAGAATAACTATTTTGATCCCCAAATGTTTGGTTAATTATAATCCCTAAAATGGAAGAATTTTTGTTAAGTTGATGACAAGTGACTTATGTCCTTAATTAATATAGTAATAATAACACCTAAAAGGTAAAAGAAATTTAAAAAACAGTAAGTGAATTCCAACTAAATTCTTCATCTTCATCTAATCGCGCTCCGTGACAACCCCACCCATAACCGCTGGAAACCACCACCCTATCATCGACCACTCCAACCAAGCCGCCTACTTCATCTCACATACCAAAACTTAAAACAAAATACAACTTGCCTGCCTATAAGCCACAACCAAAGGAGACAAATGTAGTTCTTTCATAAGCTCATACAAAAAGAGTAGAGAAATTTGCATTAATTGTACACTTATTATGTTTTCAACGCACACAGAACACCTACACCACTGAACACAGTAAGGACAGTGAGAGGCTGCGCAATCTTTGAGAAATCCTTGATAAACCTCCTGTAGTAGCCCGCCAAACCCAAGAATTGACGAATTTCAGTTGGTGTATGGGGTGCAGGCCAATTCCTGATTGAGTCAACCTTGGATGGATCAACGTGAATCCCATCCTTATTAACCACGTGGCCTAGAAAATGGACTTCACGTAGCCAGAAGTCACATTTCGAGAACTTAGCATAAAGCTGTTCTGTTCGAAGAAGTTCCAAAATAAGTCGTAGATGACGCTCGTGTTCCTCCTGACTCTTGGAATAGACCAGGATGTCGTCGATGAACACAATAACGAACTTATCCAATTAGGGTTTGCACACTCGGTTCATAAGATCCATGAAGACCGCAGGTGCGTTCGTTAACCCAAAAGGCATAACCAGAAACTCGTAGTGGCCGTAACGAGTTCTGAACGCTACTTTGGAGATGTCCTCGTCTCAGACTCTCAGCTGATGATAGCCCGATCTCAGATCAATCTTAGAGTAGAAACTAGACCCTTGCAGCTGGTCGAACAGGTCATCGATACGCGGTAGAGGATAACGATTCTTCACGGTCACCTTGTTGAGTTCGCGATAGTCAATGCACATTCGAAAGGTACCGTCTTTCTTCTTCACAAATAAGACTGGAGCTCCCCAGGGTGAAGAGCTAGGACAAATGAAACCCTTATCCAAAAGCTCTTGTAGTTGTGCGGACAGTTCTTCTAATTCTAATGGGGCTAAGCGATAAGGTGCACGAGCTATAGGCGCTGCTCCAGGAGCTAGCTCGATTTGAAACTCGACCTGACGATGAGGCGGAAGACCAGGTAATTCCTCAGGGAATACTTCAGGAAAGTCGCGTACAATCGGGATATCTTCTATCTTCCTTTCTTTCATTGAGGTGTCAGTAACGAGAGCTAAAATAGCAGTGTGGCCCTTTCGTAAACACTTCTGGGCCTTAAGGAAAGAGATGATGCCTACTACAGCACCACTCTTGTCTCCACAAATAACGAGGGGTTCCTCACTAGAACGAGGAATGCGAACGATTTTCTCCTTGCAAAGGATCTCTACTCGTTGTTGGGATAACCAATCCATCCCAATGACAACGTCGAAGCTACCAAGAATGATGGGGATAAGGTCGATAGAGAAGGTCTGACCAGCTAAAACGAGATTACAACCCTTAACTATATGTGTGGCCTCCAGACTTTTACCGTTTCCTAGTTCTACAACATGCTTGGTGTCTAAAGGGATTGGGGTACGCTTAAGCATCTGACTAACTTTTAAGGACACATAACTAGTATCGGCACCCGAATCGAATAAAACAGAAACAAAGAAGTCGTCCAGTAGGAACTTACCCGTCACAACGTTGGGATCGTTCCTTGCATCACCCTGACCAATCACGAAAGCACGTCCCCTGGCACCATTGCCATCATTGTTACCCCCATTGTTGTTTCCATTTCCTTGGTTATTGTTGTTGTTCTGATTCTGATTCAGTTGTGGACAGTTTCTCTTGAAGTGGCCTTCAGCACCACACTGAAAACACCTTTCTCTTGAAGTGGCCTTCAGCACCACACTGAAAACACCCTTTATTAATACCCTGTTGTTGCTGCTGCTGCTGTTGGTTCTGTGGAGCTTGTTGTTGCTGTTGCTGACGATTCTGATTCGTAGGATATGGGCTCCTGCAATCCTTTGCTGCGTGACCAGGCTTGTTGCATCTATGACAGCGACCCTTGCTACACGGCCCGCTGTGGTGCAAATTACAACGATTGCACTTAGGCTGATTTCCCCTGTACCCTCCTTGTTGACCAGGGCTCTTGTAGTCGTCAGTCTTTCGCTGCTGGGACTGGGACTGAACAGAAGCTGAACCCTTGCTTGAATTTCCATCCCATTTGCGCTTGTTGTCGCTAGGAGCATCAGATGTAGTGGTAGCACCAATACGCTTTGGTAGCCTGTTCTACTCAACAGCCTGATCAGTGAGACGGTGGGATAGTCTAATGACCTGCTGAATCGTGAGGAGGTTAGCCGAAGTCACCATACTCTAAATCTCTGGCACTAAACCCTTGATATAAAGCTCGATACGTTTGCAGGGAGGGTCCACCATAGTAGGACACAAAGTAGCTAGTTCGTTAGACCTCTTCGTATAAGCCTCAATCTCAGACCCCGTCATCTTCAAATTGTAGAACTCCACTTCTAGCTTATGAATGTCATCACGATGACAATACTCCTCCTTGATCAGATCCTTAAAGTCGTTCCATGGGGTGGCATTAGCAGCTGCCAACCCTAGCATTTGAACCTTAGCGTTCCACCAAGTGAGCACAACACCTTCAAGAGTTCCCGTAACAAACTTCACCCTACTAGCAATAGGGCATTCGCACATCTCGAAAACAGATTCGAGCTTCTCGAACCAGTGGAGGAGACCTACAGCTACTTCTGTACCACTGAAGGTACTAGGTCGACAGTCCATAAAGGTCTTGAACGTACACACGGGAGGCTGAGCATGTTGACCTCCTACTGGAGCTGCTGCGAGTGCCTCAGCAACTCGTTCGTTGATTAGAGCCGTCAGCTGGGCTTGAGTCAAGTTCAGGCGTCCACTCATGATCTTCACACCGAAGGAAACACAAGTGTGAAAGGTGTCGCGAAAGTGCGTAAGTATGGGATGATAGAAGAGAGTAAGCACACAGGGTTTTCAATTAATAGTTTTTACACTAACTAAGCATACCATGATCAATGCACTAATTAAACTAACAGGCAGGCAATACAAAAATTAATCATATCACCTATAGTGTTGACTCTTGCACGTGGAGCGAAGTGTCGTTGTGGATCGTTGAGCACTGTACAAGTTATAGTCTGGTTTTGTCAAAAAGCTTTTCCCTTTTTAAAACCAAGTTCACTATAACCAATGGCTCTAATACCAATCTGTCACACCCCCAAATTCCACAAGTGGAGTATCACCGCAGGAGGAGTGACATGACCAGGATCAAGCCACCAATCATATTGAACCATGTATTTAAAGAAAATATAAAACCAACCACAATATAATTGGTGTCCAAAAGTAATTAACCAAGTTCAATTTATTAGCGGAAGCATAACGTATAAAACCAAAACATAAGTTTAAAAGTTCAAATGTTTAACATGGAACTCAACAGTCCATGTCCCACAACGACCTCTCCTTCTCGTGCAAGCTCCATCTAAGCACCTAACGATCTGCAAGGCATGTAGCAACGAATCAACAACAAAGTTGAGCGAGTTCACAGTTGGTTATCCATTTTAGAGTTGTTCCAAAAGCCATAAGTTCTTTCAAAAACCATGAGTTAACCAATTCCTTGTTTCCCAAACCATAACCAGTGGGGGCTACCCCATGTTAACCACTAGACCTGTTACCATATCGACTACTGACTGAAGACATGTTTATGTGCCCTGCGTCAATGTCTATTATCATTGACTAAGTGCCCAGATCCATTAGTCCACTCCCGTCCTCTGCGGCACGGTGTGAGGCTTGTCAAACCTAATAGCGCTATTTAACTAATGACCCGTTTGCCAATGGCCCGGCGATTAAGTCGATATAAAAATGAGGGACTTCATGATAGAGTTTTGTCAAGTAAGTTCTATGTTGTCATCCTTCCCAAGGAGGATGGAGGTACGAATTCTACCCAAGGAGAATACGCAGGTTTCAATGTTGTCATCCTTCCCAAGGAGGATGGAGGTATGTATCCTACCCAAGGAGGACACGCAGGTTTCAATATTATTCCTTAACCCATTCCCAAACCACCGGGAATCCCATGCTTTGTAGAAAGTGTGAACTCACCTTAGGTTAGCTCGGCAGATACACGAAAAGGTCACTTAAGCTATATGTGGTCAACCACGTCCTAACATGGTTACCATACAAGTCAGGTCTAGGTTCAAGTAGTGCACATAGGGTTACACATAAACTAACAGGTTACGAACACGTAATGATCATGGCAAACACGTAAGATCACATTCAACATGTTAACAGTCAAGTATACATCATAACCAAACTTGTGCAACTCAAATGATTGGGCTCGCACAAGTTCAATGGCCCAACAATCTTGTGCGATTCAATAATTGAAGCCCACTAATATTCGGCCCAACCTGTTGTGCGTCCAGCACAACTTATGCGACTCACAACGGGTTGTGCGACTGAAACGAGCCCGGCCCAAGAATAAATGAAGTCCATACCCCATACGGCCCAACATATAGACAGTTAATCAACTTGTGCGGTCCATATAACCTTATGCGACCCGAACAAACTTGTACGATTATAAATGGCTTGTGCGACTGGAGTTTACTTGTGCGACTGAGTTTTGGGCTCTAAGGCCCAACAACATAATAAGGTTCAAACAGATGTGTGTGGCCCAAGACTTGTGCGATCCACATATCTTGTGCGATCATGCCAAATTCCTAGGTTGTACTCTGTGCTTAAACAATTGTACCCTAACACATCTTGTGTGACCAGCCTTGTGCGACTGGCTTGTGCGATCGGTTTTAACATTCCTTAATTCTTGCAATTTAGTTACAATCATTCAAACAGTTTCCAATTTCCATTCGATCAATCAATGCTAACAGTTCCCATCTATACAATATTCGATCAAACCAACAGATTTACCAATTTATTTGTATGAACCCTAATTAATCATATAACAACTCATCATCGTCACATCGAATCAAAAAGCATAACTAACATCATGATCCTTAATTCATCATCCAATAACTCAAACCAAATCTTATATTCCATCCGACTCCAAACACATATGGGCGATTATATTCATTCGGTTCTAGATCATTATTATCATCACATGATTATCAACCCTATATTGAACTAACATATTACACATGTGAGCCGATTTACATGAACACAAAGCCTCAACAGTTTATATCATGATCAATCATATCTCATTCTTAAATCATTATGTGGACACATATAAATCATATCATCATCTAACAAAACAATAACCATGAAACACTAACCGGTTAGAAGGTAGAACAAGGATGATCCGAATCAAGAAAGCTTCGAGAAGGGGAATTGTGGTCGTCGGCTTATAGATAGAGGGAGAGAGATTTAGGGTTTGCTAAACTTTGTGTGTTTTGGTGAAGTGTAGGATTTATACTAACACCCTAGGTGTTATTCGAACTAAGAGAGTGGGCCGAACCCTTCATGGGTTGCCCTTGGGTTTCGAGTACAAGGAGTGTGGCCCGAATGAGCTTGTACGAATGGACATAGATGGTATACATACATTACACATAATCACATAACATAATAGACATTCCATTAAAACCACATATCACGTAATCACATATTGTTCAAACAAGTTACATCAAACACAAGGATAAGTTCTGAAATACGAGTTGTCTTGGATAGGTTTTAGAAGTCTAGGGGTGAAACCGTAAAAGCTTAATAGTTGTTTTACACTTTGGCAGCGTATTTATAAATACGCGACCTACATATTTATAAATACGTAGGTAGCCGAACCTATAAATAGTAAGTGTGCACCCTAGGGTTTGGAAAGGTCTTAAGTGTGTGTTTTTGAAGGTGGAAACGGGTTTTGGAGCTTATTGTGTGAATCCAGGAGCTGATTTGAAATGTCACTTGGGATCTATGTCATTATATGTTTTCTTGAGTATTGATTTCCTTTTTTCATCTAGTTTCTAGTAGGTCTATCTCATTTTCATCTTATTTCTTTTGTTTTTTGTTAGTTTATACACATTCAAACACCTAACTAATACGCGTTTGTGTGTAAATCAATGATTATCACTGTGATCCGTAGTAATTGGGACTTACATCATCTTTTTTTCGAAGGCTCCATTTCGGATTTATCTGATTGTGAAGGTTGTTTATTTCAATCTGAGAAGTTAATGACATACTTTAGATAAAATTCTACTATAAAATTGTATATAGAATAACATAATGCACTTATGTTGATATTTCAATGAACAATCCATGCATATTTAGTGTTGAGAAGATGAATGAGCGATTTAGGTTTTTGCAAATTCCTAATTTTGATTTTGAATAATGAAGAGAATGAAGAGATGGTTTTGTTTAAAGAGAAGGGTTTTCAATTTTTATGACGAAAATGCCCTTTTTCTATTTGTTCTTTCAATAGTAGAATGGTTTAATTTACGTTATTGCTACCTCGTCTTCTTGAGCCATAGATCTTGCAATCGACGACCCATGTTGTCCTATAGCCTTTGCACGGTATAACCATCCCCTAAAACATAATGTATAATTTTTTAACGCCTTGAAACTTTTCAAATCCCCGAATCTCTTGGAACTCTCGTATTTTGCCCATTACTTAAAAATTAGTAAAGGAGATACAATGTTATTGATAAAAGAAAATTGAGTAAAGTTATCTTACAAAGTGTCGAAATCTATGAAAGGTATAAAGACACAATGGATCGCAAACATGATAAATAGCTGAGAAATATAACTTAATGTCGAGTGAAAAAACATGTTAAGTCGCAAAAGACAATGACGCAAACAAAGAAAAGACACAATGAATTAAGACTTCTTAATTTTAGGAGACTAATATGTATTTGAACCTTACCCAGTTAAATTAACTCTTTTTAGGACTGATATGAATTAAAAGGGTTTTTTTATAGGTTAGACCGGTGAACATGCTTTCAAATGATTAACACAACCCATTTACTAGGTTTGCATTTAAACACCCTCTACTTTTATAGAACATATATTTCAAGTCTAACATGATTTTTGTCCTTAGGTGTTGAAGATGTATGGTCCGGAACCCAACCCGAGTAGATAAAATAATGTACTTGAATTATTAAAAGTAAAACCCAAAATAATCCACACTAATTCACGTACTATTTTGTTACAGTGATGTGACAGAAAATACACAATCATGACAATGGTAATGTTTATCCCTGATGAATGGAATTTGAGATGTCACTATCAAAACAGTTATGCATACCATGTGGGACCACATCACGTGATAGTAACATCAACCGTAAGTTCCCTCCTATAAATAGCTGATGCAAAGTAATATTCAGCTATGATACTCTCACAACTCTCACTTTTACACTATACATTTTATCTCCGATCAAATACTCATTTTCACGTCAGATGATGATCACATGAGGACCTCTCTTCCAGTGGTGAAGCTCATGGTGTCCTATTTTGAAGCAATCACGTCGAAGAAAGAGGCAAGTGGAACAATATTTGGTCAGAAGGTTGTAAGTTGAAGCAATCTAGAAGCCAATATTTCGGTGACGAGATTTCATTCTTCATTTGACAGTATCCAGATCCGCACAGGCTAGAACAATCTTCCCATCTTCTGACCGAAACATGGAAGCTGATATTCCACCACAATCGTCACAAAACGCCACCTACCAGTGCTCCCACAACAGGCGCCATAGTTCCACCATTAGCAACATCTCCCAACTCCTCGGCACCTGTTTTCAGTCTTGCATTCTCCGTCGTAATGACTAGAATGGAAAAACTACCACAAACTAGCCATATACCAACTACTGTTGTTCCAGACATTTTTGTCCATGACACAAGCTATCTTTAACCTCTGGCACTACCACAAACACATACGCAACAACCCCTCCTTTCTGGTTCTTTAGAAACCCGTCCCGAGTGGACTTCTGGTTCTTTAGGAACAGGCCCAGACAAGGATACTCTTATCATTGCTCGACATTTATATAACGAACAAAATCATAAAATTACACGATGGTGGTTTGAATGAAGAATTTACTGTTTGATATTTAATTAATATAACAAATTAACAATAACAATGAAACATAACTAACATGCAAACTCGTGACTTCCATATCAAGAAATGCTAATTCAAATAAAATACCTTCCCCTTGGCAGGGGCCATCTCAACGGTAATACCTTTTGAACCGACAATTAGGTCATCAAACTATGTATACCAGGTTTTTCACGAAACGAGCCAAGCTCAAGCTCGGCTTGAATTTTAAACCGAAACGGCTCAAACTTTTAATCGAGATGAAAAACATAAGCTCCACCTAATTTACACTAATAGTCCCCATGTAACATAACAGTTCTGCAGACAGATGATCAATATGGTAAGCCAAATATTAATTTTCCTCAAGAATAACTATTTTGATCCCCAAAAGTTTGGTTAATTATAATCCCTAAAATGGAAGAATTTTTGTTAAGTTGATGACAATTGACTTATGTCCTTAATTAATATAATAATAATAATAATAACACCTAAAAGGTAAAAGAAATTTAAAAAACCGCAAGTGAATTCCAACTAAATTCTTCTTCATCTTCATCTAATCGCGCTCCGTGACAACCCCACCCATAACCGCTGGAAACCACCACCCTATCATCGACCACTCCAACCAAGCCGCCTACTTCATCTCACATACCAAAACTTAAAACAAAATACAACTTGCCTGCCTATAAGCCACAACCAAAAGAGACAAATGTATTTCTTTCACAAGCTCATACAAAAAGAGTAGAGAAATTTGCATTAATTGTACACTTATTATGTTTTCAACGCACACAGAACACCTACACCACTGAACACAGTAGAAAGTTGGTCAGTAAAGCCAGCCAATCTATTAAAAACAAACACGAAATCTCTATTGAGCAGAGCACACTTACGTTTCAATGGGAAGTTGAGCCACTAGCTTCATTCTCCAAGAAACGAACAACCACTACCGTAATATTATCAGCACTACCTCTCTCAGAAGCTTCCTGCACCAGCCTTTTTGACGCATCTTCTGGGCTCTCAATCGGTTTCACCATCGCAACAGCTTCATCATTCGTCACAACATCCCACAGACCGTCACTAGCAAGGATCAAAAACTCCAGCGAGTTATCAACTTTCTCCTCTTGAATCTCTGGGTCAGCCACCACATACTGCTTCAACAACTTATCACCAAACGCACGAGAAACAGCAAGAACGCCACCAACTCTCCACGTTCCAGCCCACATGACAAACCCGCCAGCTTCCTCAATCCTCTGTCGTTCATCACTTTGATCCGGCTTATGGTCACGAGAAACAGCAAACGCTTTACCACCCCTGGAGATAACAGCGCGTGAGTCACCAACGTTTGCCACCAACAAACGGTCGCCAACTAGAATAGCCGTCGAAGCAGTTGATCCAGCATCTCGGTTCTGATTGTTCTCTGATTTCAGAAACTCCGTATCGGTATGACTGTACGCATCAGATATAGCTGCTTTCGTATCCGATATAAACTTCGGATGCTTAATCAGAGTATTAAAAAGATGATGCTTCACATATTCCGCAGCGCGAGCACCACCATGACCATCAAACACTCCAAACAAACCAATCATTTCACCATCTACACAATCGATTCTCGCTTCATAAAAATCCTCCATCGAAGATCTCTTTCCGGGAGAGCTTGCAAACCCATAGCTAAACTTTGAGTCTTCGCTCACACCACCACCACTGTCCGGGGAATCACCATTAGATTGACCCGGGATCGCAGACGTTATCGAATCCAGATAGCCCATATTCCTATAAAAACAAGGTTCAATCTTAAATCAATATCCAAACAAAAGCTGATCAAAGAAAACAAATTCCATATTTAGCTAATTCTTTAAACAAAAAATTGTATAAATCAAACTTCATATTATCTTTGCAAATTTAACACAAGTCAAAGGATACAACGATGAATCTACATATTTATTTTACAAACAAGTATAATATTAATATTTAATAGATCAACATTAAAACAACAAGATCTTTCCGTAAAATATGAAATTACAAGGAACAGATTAGCGAAGAAAGTATTACCTGTTTTGAGATGAATCTGCAACAGGGTTAGGATGAATCGGCGTGAATCTGAAAAGGGGATCGGAAAATGATAAGAAGAAAACCTAAAATTATGCAAACAATATTGATATATGTATATATGCGGATAGAAAATTGTTACATGGTTGCGCCTATCGATGTTGAGATCTGATCCCAAAAATAGGAGAGAATATGATTGATTGGATTCAAGAAAGAAAGATCTATCTGTGGAGCTAGGGGGGTGTTTGGCCTAGCTTTTTTATCTAAGCTTATAGCTTTTTTAGCTTATTTTTACAAAAATAAGTACTAATGGGTGTTTGGTTTAGCTTTTTAAGCTTATGCTTATTAGCTTATATAAGCTAATTCCAAGAAGCTTATGGAAACATGGTTTTTTAGCTTATTTGAATAAGCTTATTTGAAGAAGATGATTTTTTACTCACTACACACAATGATATCATACCCCTTCCCATAATACAAAATAACTTAACAAACAACTAAAGATTAATTATTAATTATCAACTTGTAGAATATAAACTAATCCAAACACTTTAAAATAGCTTATCAAATGAAAGAAAATAAGCATAAGCTACTTGAAAATATAAGCATAAGCCAAAAAAATAAAAGCCAGGCCAAACACCCCCTAGGTCAAAAGGTTGACATTTTGACTTTTGTATTTGCTCGTCTTCTCCTATAAAAGGCCAACCATTCATTATCCAATTTTCCCTTTTTTCATCAGAGTAAAATGCCCTTTTTGGTTTGTAAGTGTGGTTTGACAGTTTGTTACTCGGATAGTCTCTGAAGTAGACGGAGGTTGGTTTTCTCTGTTAAATCCATCTGAAATTACTTATTTAACCCTCCCTAAAAAAAGTAAAAACTAATTTGGATTATTAAAAGTGTGGGCCAACCTTATTCACCCCTCCCTTAGACCGCGGGGTGTGGGCTTGGGTTTGGGGCGTGGGAACCAAACCAACGCCGCTTTAACCACACCGGGCCAGCCAGGGTTGCGGCGTTGCCCCTCTAGCGTGGCTATGAAGCCTGGCGTGGGGCGGGTTGGCTAGATGATGTGGATGGCTGGGATTGGCTAGCAAAATATGGCCGTTACCCATAGCCGTTTGGGCTAACCGTTGGCCATGGCGGTAACCGCTATGAAAATCAAAGTTTTAAATTTTTTTACTAATTTGTACCTATAAATACTCACCCCAAACCTCCAAATTTTTTACACCTACTTTCTTCAAACACAAATCTTCATCCAAAACCATTCGTTGACGCGCAACGAACGCTACACCGTGGTCAAACCGCCTACTGGACACGAGTGTTTCAGGAATACCAACAACATGTTGGACACGTGCGTCACGACTTGAACGCGTGTCAACATAAGTGACGGGAGCTAAAACCGCACCTGAATTGGTTTAAAGCATGCTTCGATCATATGCCTGCGGTCGACCTAAACTACGACAATCGAATTGAGATTGCCAAAATCGAGTACAAACACGATGGGAACCCGGAATTTCGTTGGGTTCCCCATTTTAATATTTATCGTACTTTGTAATTTTTTTAGACTTTATTATGAAGTTTTTTTTATTTTATTAGGATTTATTAAGTTGTTTTTTTTTAATTTGTTAGGATCTATTAAGTTGTTTTTTTAATTTATTAGGATTTTATGTAACTTTTTTAGTTAAATTAAATTAGTGGTGTGTTTTATTTTATAAATGTCAAAATATAAAAAATAAATGAAATAAATTTCCACATGTCAACCCAAGCCCCCTACCCACGTCGCTAACACGCCCCACCTTTTTTGGAGTGGCCTGGTGGAGCCCATCTTCGCCACATGTCAACCCAAGCCCTCAACCCAAGCCCCACACCCAGTGATCTTATAAACAACCGGCCAACATCACCATAGCCACCCACCTCCACCTCCACCATAGCTACCTACCTCCACCGCCACCCTGAACCCACCTACCTCCACCTCCACCGCCACCATGAACCTACAATATATATATATATACACAGACCATGCATTTTACTCATATATATGTATAAGTAATTGAATAAGCTCCCTAACAGCAAACCCTCCAGCCGGTGGTTGCAACCCATGGCTACTTAGCAGATCAAACCCTGGTTCATATTTAACCCATAGACTATCCCAAAAGTGTAAAATTTGCAAATTTAACCCTATAATTTCAAAAGTCGAACTTATGAACCAATCATCTGACACCAGTTTTGTCATGTTTTATCTATAAACTAACTAGATTATAACTCCGTGTATCAGACGAGTTAAATAAATGAAATGTTATAAACTTAGTAATAAAAAGAAAGTACGTTTTTTAAAAAACATGTGTATTACACGAATTGAATAAAACCACTTATTACACGGGTTAAATAAAACATTTGCCATATCTATTATCTATTATATATAATAAATGAAAATGATTTGGTCCACGTGTCAGTAGATTAGGGCTACATTTTTTCCCTTTTACCGCCCAAACTTCCATCCCCTCTACTCTCTCTCTCCTAAAAAACCCTAAATCTTCTTCTTCTCCTGTACTCCACTTCTCTTCTCCCTTCTTATCCAATCTTCATCGAAACCCCAGCTGTTCTGTCTTCAAGCATTGCATCCCGGAGATTTCTTAATCCGTATATATATACTCCTCACTTGAATCCAGGTATGTTCTTCATCTTCAAATCCCTTATGATCCAATCTTCATCTCTCCCTAAAAAAACCCTAGATCGGCCTTTTATATGATCAATTAAACCTAATCTCTAATCAACTGATGTTCTCTCTTCTTCCCTGTTCGATCATTGTTCATACAAGAGTTTCAAGCTTCATCCTTTACACGGTAATAAGATCTAATCGTTCCTCTAATCCTTTGATTTTGATCTAATCTTTTGATTTATTAGCATTATCAACATCGTTCTGATTTTTTTATTATCAAAATTGTTTGTTCAATCTTCGCTCGATTTACTCAAATTCAATGTGTAAATCTATGATCATGTCTTTGTGAAGAATCAGAAGAAGGAACACGGGTTAGTTGTTAATTCCTTTTAATGAGATTACCGTTTTTATAAATTTGTTAATTTTTGGAAACTTTGGGAAAAAATTTGAGGGAACCGATTCGTTTTTTAATCTAGAAGGTCGATGTTGATTTCAAGGAAATAGGATTTGTAATTCTAATTTCCATGAGGTGTTAAATTCTGATTAATTGTTTTTGCCCTAATAATATGAATGTGAATTATTTTGTTGTTATAACTAGCTAATAGTTTTTTAACTGGTTGTGATTTTTATAGGGAGTATAGGGGGATCTGTAGTATGGTTATTGTCACACCCCGACCACGTAAAACAACAAAACGTGGCGCAAACGTCGGGGAGTGTTGTAACAGAATCATTGTTTCACAACCATGAAAAAAATAATTTTGTTTTATTGAATAAATGAACTCATTGTTTTAATACAATCAAATAAGTACAACTATTATCTTTCAAGTTTTAAAGTCGCTAAGGCACGAGTCCATCCTAAGTGTAGCATATATCATCAATCATCACAAAACAGCACCTGAAACATGTGTAAAAATAGGTACGTCAGCATAAAAATGCCTGTGAGATACATAGGTTTTATTGTAATTAGGATTCATGACTTATGAGTTTAAAGAAAAAGTTTTAATAAAAGTAGTCATGATCCTTGTAAAAGGTTTTCTTTTATAAATCATTTATAAGAAATCAGATGGTATAAAATAATAATACATAGAAAATTTAATAAGCAAGTAAAATGAGTTTGTATAGAATATATTGTTTGAAAAACAATATTTTGATAAAAAGGTTTATAGTATATATAAAAATATACTTTGGTTTTTAAGAAAGTCGAATAAGTAATATATTAAAATATATTTCAGTTCCAATATTGATAACCCAAGTGTACTAAATAACAACACGGTATGTAATGTGATGAAAACACTTATATATAAGAAGTACCAGCGGCGTATCTACCATGTTTTCATCATATTACACCCGTCCCGTTATCTAAACACTAACCAAAACCCAGTCGTTAAACAAATAGTATATTAAATATACCTTAGTTGTTTAAAATAATAATTTTCAGTAGTATATCAAAAGTATACTTTGGATTTATAAATAACATATTAAACTATGTTTTGGATTACAAATAACATATTAAACTATGTTTTGGATTACAAATAACATATTAAACTATGTTTTAGATTTTTAACAAAATATATGTTGGTTTTGTACGATATCACATATGAGAGCATATCAAACTATACTTTTGGGAGTATAACTTAATATACAATAATAATGTGACTTAAAAATTCATTCAGACCTAGTGCATCAAAATACACCTTTGAGACTATAGGGATACCACAAAGGCAATCCCTATTTGGATGGAGAAACAAATTGGTTTCAGACATTCCATGACAACAGGAATGGGGTGTCAAATCCTATAGCGCTATATCATACTACCAACCGGCCTGGTGAACAAAATAAGTACTCTTCCAAACATTTATTTTATAATCTTTGAAAAATTAGAGTTTAAGTCATAAATAATCATTCAGTTTGTAAAAAGATAAGTACAAATATGTATAATCAGTTATACTTTTGAAAACATGAAAATAACAGATAGGTACACATGCTTCACCCCAAAACAGTTTTGAAAACAGTAAAAGAGGGGACTAAGTACTCACTTGAGGGTGCTTAGAAGTCTTGAACAACTACCAAGCAAGCTAGAGGAGTCCCAGAAATCAAACGACACCTAATATAGGTAACTACATAAATAAACCGGACCTAAAATGGAGGATCGGATAGGATGAGGTCTCGTAAACCAAATGAGTGTGGGATCTCATATGATATGGTTTAACAAGGCCTAAATACTAAAAGGAAACCTAACCTAAGTGCTTACGACCCATTACGACCCGTTTAGGTAGCATACGCTACTTTAACGCGTCGTTCGCGTAAAACGCTTTCGGCCCGTCTAACTAGTCCTACGACAAGTATTATATGCCCTAACATGTTTAATTATGTTGCATAATCATTTAAATGACAAAAGTTTGGGTTACATACGCTTAAATATCAATTATGCATAAAAAGGGCATTTTGGTCATTTTTCTAAGGCATATAAACTACCTATCATACAACTACTTAAACGAAGTGACCATAAGGTATAACCTCGAAAGGTTATTCCCTATACAACTATGGTCGCCTAAAGTGTTTGGTCGGATCCTAATGATCGACCAAACGGGTCGGGTTCGTAAGTATAAGCGATTGTTTAGATCGCTTACCTTACGACCCTACATAAGCACTAATCTAAAAGTGACGAGCTAAACATGTTTAAAACAAACGGTTTTGATACCTAAAAGTAGTTTGGTTACAAAATACGCATAAACACGCATTTTGGCCGAAACTACGACTCGTCACTACACCTAAACAACGTGGTAATCAGTAGGTATAGTCACTAGGGACTATAACCATCGTGATTACGCTCACGTTGCGAAGTTCAAACGAACTTCTCATTGACCATAGACTGGTCAATGCAGAAAGTCAAACAAAGTTTGACTTTTAAGCTAGAAAGTGATAAAAGAACGAAAGAGGACTTACAAAGGGTCCAAATAGATTTGGTTCCAAGTATTCTCAGGTAGGTAGTGAATAATCACAACCACTTAGAGAAATCTCAGACCAAACGTGCAGAAAATGAATGAGGGACATGGCCTTATATAGTTTTTCACAAACTGTTAGGATCATTTCTTGGAGAGGAGGGAATGATCTAGGCCATACAATTGTCAAAGAAAAATTGGGGGACTTGTTCTCCACACAAACCAGCCCATAGCATGAAAAACCATGGATCAAAACCATTGGAACAAGAGGAAATGACCAGATTCAATGTTTCTGCAACTCTGATGTGCTGGGCACTGCTTACGGACCGTAAGCAAAGGTCCATACGGACCGTAAGGAACCTGCAGACCAGCAACTTTCAAAAATGATAGATTTAGCCCCTGAAGCCCCAAACTTGGTTTTCGATGCATTCTTGACACTTTTAAGCCCCGTTAACCCCATTTCAAAGCTCTAAAATGAAGTTAAAGTATAGGGAACTTAAAAAATGCTCAAAAATATCTCGGGTGTCGGTTCGTTTGGTCGTACGGTTGCGTTGTTCGGTTAATTACGACGGGAGTCGTAATGAACGCAAAAACGATCCAAATTAAGCGACGAATAGAATTTTATTATGCCAAACACTAAAATAAAATATTTTAATGCTTACATAAATTTTTGGATGTCCGGATATATTCAGAACGTAAGATATGCGCGAAAATGCAAACTTGTGCACTTTTTTATGCTTTTAGTCCCTATTGATCAATAAAGTTTATTTTAGCATACTGAACCCCTCAAAGCCTATTTCTAAGCTATGTAAAGGATATTTAGGGTATGTTTAACTTATGATCAAGTTCCGGAATGTTCGTTACTATACAAATCAGTATAGTTTCGCAGTTTGACACAATTAGTCCCTGCAATCGAACAAACTTGATTTCAACATACCAAACCATTCAAAACTTATTTCTAAGTTATGTGAAGGTTATTTAAGGTATGTTAAGCCTATTTCACTATTCCGGAGTGTTCGTTGCATTAAAATGGTTATATTTACGCATCAGTGCGCGTATAACCTTCCAGAAAGCGATTTAAGGCTTGAAATCGAACAAGAATTGATATGTGCAAACGATACACATATTTTACAAATCCCAAGTATGAAATATAATATTTCATTGGTTTGGTATTTGTTTGATGTTTGAAGTGACACAGGTGTCACAGTCTCCCCTACTTTAGGAAATTTCGTCCCGAAATTTAATTTTAGGGGAAACTTGTGAAGATGACTGTGATGGTTTCGCTTTCGAATGAATCCTTTGAACCCTAAGTAAAACTCTGGGCCATGTTGGGATTCTTAGCGAAATTGTCAACTATCAAAGTGAAGTCCTTGTAGTATGATGGAGAGTGTGGAACCCGTGTGTTAACGTGCTTATTTTACGTGTCTTATTGTGTTTTAAGCAACTACGTGCTTTGAATGTGTTAACTACGAGTGTTCGTGGTTTTTCAGGTAAATCATTTAATTCGATAAAGTTGGAGAGTTTAAAGATGATGTGGAACACCCGTGGATGATAAACATAGCGAAAGGCAATATTCGGATCAAAAAGGTTGCTTGAATATACAAGAGATGCAAAAGAATGAAGTCCAGGGGTTGATTGGTAATTAAATGGAAGTTCACATTCAGTCAAATAAGTTCCAGCAGGTATGAATCGTAGCCTACGGTTCTTAAACGTAAATTACGGCTGAGAAAGGGACAATAAACAGGAACATCGAACCGTAGGCTACGGTTGATGTGCGTAACCTACGGTGGTGGTAGTGTTGACAATTGATGAGAATTAATATTGGGGGCCGCATATATTGAAGGAATACACATGAACAGGAGGCATGAATTAAGGAACAACTCACGTGGACTAGGGATTTGGTCAACAGACATCATAAAACAGCATCATCATTAATCATCACGTGAGTTGTGGTGGATTTTTGGAAGGGATTTATTTTATTCTCAATGCTCAACATCACAAGAGGAAAAATCCATCACAATATAATTAATTGGTGGCAGACTTAGGGGGACACTTGGGGGTCCATTACGAATTTTAGAGCAAAAGAGGATTTTTCTTGGGCTCTCAACTTCGAACATCATCATCGTGGGCTTGTGGACTCTTTTTGGCAGCTGACATTGAGAAAGATATACAAGCATCACGTGAATATTGGATTTGACAATATAATTAATTGGTGGCAGACATCGAAGGGAGTGGGGGCAACAATTTTAATTATCATCATCATCAACATCAGTTGGTGAGCACGTGGACTTGAATTGGGGTTGACATTAACTAATCATCAACACCTTTATAGGCCGCCAACATGAAGGCAGACATCACATGGTGGGCACTATTATCCTAGGAGGGCCCAACGTGAAAGAGGAGAATATAATATCGTCACATCTTTGACGGCAGAGAAAAGGCAGCCACTTCTCAAGCAGGCGAAGATCATCTCACCGTCATGAGCGGCTAGTCTTTGTATGGTTTCCTCCGGATGGAGGGTTTCTGTAAGTTAGGCAATTCTATGTGTTTGCTACAGTCGTTTTAACTTGGTGATCTAAGCATTCGAAGCTTTTCACCATGGATTTGATTTCTTGATTGTAAACAGTTACGTTTATTTAAACCTTAATTTCTAAGCATTCAGTTCCCGAGAGTTCTAGTAATTGGGATATATTTGACATGGGGTTAGGGTTTGTAAATTGTAATTGATAATCATTCGATAACCTCCCGTTATGTATTGACCGGAGTACTTAGTCGTTGGTTATCACAATTAATTAATCGAGATTAACACCTATGTCTATGTAGGTAACGATTAAACACATAGTTGAAGTTAACTGCAAAACCTGAAATCTGGAGGAACCATCTTCTCTCCTACTGATTTAAACTTCACTTTTAGTCCGTAATTTTTAGATAATCAATCAAACCCACAACAAAGTTTTATTTTTTCGATTTAGTTAATCAATACTTAATATTATAACACTTTCCACAATCCTCCTCTGGTTCGATATCCGACTTACTCTAGCTACTAGTTTATTTCGGTTTTTGCATGTCTCTAACGACAGACATCAAAATGGCGTCGTTGCCGGGGAGGCGTGCGCAAAGTGTTTAGTGTTAAGTTTTAGTTAAAAAAAAAAACCTAAAAGAATTTTTGTTTTTATTTTGTTATCTTATTTGTTCGTGATTTACGTGGGTAGTTGAGCTGTGTTTGTGCAGGATGACAGATCTTACTATATTTTGCGGCTCTTCTACATGCATTTTGTGCGGGGAACCACTTCACCCGTGTATCGGTTGCCACGAGGCTCGATTTAGACAGGAAAAAGCGAAATTGGAAGAACCACCGATGCCTTGCTATGATAATCCTTCCCCTCCACCATATTTCTATGATTCTGATACAACGGTGGAGGATGGTTATTACTCTGACGGATGGGATCGGGACGAGGATGCTTATTATGAACCAAGGACGGATGGACGATGTTTTTGTTGCGGTCGTGACCATACTTCTTATTATGATGATGTGTGCGCGGTGTATTTGGAAAATCCAGAGTATTGGAATAAAAAAATGATGGATGCGTACATCTCAAGACCGTATCAGGGATACCGACAGTATCATCCCGAGGAATATTCTAAGCCCGAGGGTGTGTATGCTTATCAGACCGAGGAGGAGAAAAAGCTTGCTATGTTGGAAGAGAGTTTGTCCAAACTCGAGCAGTATTTATTAGCACCCAACCTTTCCGATGAAGATCGAATCAGCTGCCTAGTTTCCAAGTGTCAGAAGTTAAAAATGAAGATAGAAATAGAAGAGCGTCTCTCACCATTACCAGTTGATATTAGAGATTATTCTCACATGGAGGAGGAGGTTGTGGAGGATAATACCACACCAATGAATCCTTTATCTGATGAAGAGTCACTGGTGGATCAGATGGTGTGTGAGGATGATGAGGCAGAGCAGTCTGATGAGATGAATGTGTGTACCGAACCTCTTCCCATATCAATCATTGCAATTAACAAGTGTGGGGAAGAGGGTTCGAGGAACAAGATGAAAAGGGTGAAGCTACAAGACATCGGTGTATATCTCGTGAAGTGGATTAGCGAAACCCGCATGTGCTTTGTCTTCAAGTGTGAATTGGAAAAGTACCAATTTCACATCATCAACTGAGAAACCTTGGCTGCTGATTGTGTTGCAACGTGCATCATATGCAGCAATGTGTAGATATGGTTCTTCATGTGCGTGACCATGAAACTTAGGCAGACTGGATATTGATTGTGTTCGTACTTCGAATGACCGCCCTCCTTGTAGTTGCGGGATCACAACCGGTGATGGGTTGTTAACTATAGCAGGTCTGAAGTGGCTCTCTATACCACGAACTGGACCTTGATTATTTCGTCGTGGAATTCCTTCCGGTAAAATCACCGGTCGGTGTAGGTTTTGTGGCATCGGTCTTGCCTGACCCTGCATCTGAGGTACCGGTGGTGGTAATGGAATATCCACCACCGGCCTTCTCGGAACAGGCTGCTGATTGAGTGGGTCAGGTTGATGATATTGTTGTGGTATCTGCGTTGGTTGTACATATTGTTGATACCCCAAATTCCCTTGATTGACTCTTTCGAATCCACCTGCCCCAACTGTTTGCCTCTCGTAGGTACCCATATTGACCACTTGTCTCTCGTTTTGACCCACGTAGTTATCATATTCCTCAAAGCCATCGTCGAAATCCCCCGAATTATTTCCTTGATCATAAATGGCCGATCTATAAAGATGTGGCATTGGCTGACTTTGCTGTGAAATAACCGGTCGGGTGGCTGGCGGAATTGACGTTGCATTAGGTGCTTGAGACTGACTTGGTGCTGCAGCATCATCGGGAATGATTCTGACATAAGGAGACGAATGTTGTAAATTGACCGTCTGGGTTGCAGTTGGGTATTGAAGGGATGTTGCTTGGGTGGAAGTTGGTTGAGTGTTGTCAAAGTTTGGGAAAAAGGTTGAGAATGATGGTACTGGAGATGTAGAAGTAGGTTGTGTAGACTATGGTGGTGGTGATGAAACTGGTCTGGTAGTATTTGGTGAAGGGTGGGTAGGTGTTGGTGAGAATTGTTGCTGTGGGAGTGGGTCTTGCGGTTGTTTCTCCGGGGTTGCTGAGTTTTCCATTGTATTAGACGTTGGTATAGGTGATTGTAGGATCTTGTTCTCACGATGTAGTACTCGCTTTGTATGCTTTACTGTTCTCTCGATCTCTGGGTCGAACACTAACGGTGATGACTTCCCGGAATTCTGAGTGTGATGCATACACTTCCTAGATCAAAATGTGTAACGACAGACAGCATTACACATTTTGATGTCTGTCGTTATGGACATGCAAAAACCTAATTAACCTAGGTAGCTAGGGTAAGCAGGGTATCGAATCCAGAGGAGTCTGTGGTTAATGCTAATTATTATTTGTTTGTAAATTTTACTAAACTAACTGATGATTATAAAACTGATATGGAATTAAAAACACATGAAACAAGTTGCAATTAAGAAAAAGATTGAGTCGTAATAAACAATGATGAGAAAAGGTGAGCACTCCGGGATTCAGATTCTGTAATTACTAATAACCTAGTTCTGATTTTATTGGATGCTAATGAATGAATAGTAAATCTGTCACATCTACCAATTACCTATGCAGTTCAAAATCTTAATATTAATTGATCAAATAAATATTAAAACAAGCATACATAGGAATCATTCAATCAACAAAAGCATAATTGGATTCAAAACATAATTATAACTTTGACTGTCACTCAGGATTTGTCTGTCACACAAATTATATAATCACGCAAATAGTCGGCTGTCACCCGACTACAAATCCAAATCTCAATACAAAACAGAAACTAGAATTAAAAGTGTCTCACAAGAATCATTCACCCGAAGTGTCCACCAGAGATTTAGCCGCTCATGATACTCGTATGATCTTCAAAGGCTTGATAGAAGGATGATCGCATAATCGAATCGGTGTTGCGCGGCTGATTGGTGATGTTGATGAGATCAGTGCTTTAGAACCAAAAATCGATGGTGTATCGCTGCCTCCTCTCGATCGTGTGTATATCCCTTTGATATATGATGATCTCTTTAATCCACAAAAGCCCATCTCCTTTTCATGTGAGTCTGCGTACAAAAGAAGTCCAATATGCATGTTTATTGTGTGGCGGCACAATCCAAAAGTCTCCTCCCAATTATTCCTTGCATGTGCCGTCCACACAAAGTCCAGTCATATACGGCCCAATGGGGAAGTCCAAAATATGTGATGAATATGATAATGTGATAAGCTTTCAAGATATATGTATGTGTTCCCTCTTCACGTGCCTTTGCTTCCACTACCGTCCAAAAGATGTGTATGTATTATGATGGGCCCCCACAAAATATGTATGCATCCAATCCCATGTTTGGCTGCCGTGATGATATATGTTTTTATTATTAAGTCATAATCCCCATCACATGATTGAAGCTGCTTTGTATAACTACCGTAACTTACGGAAATAAACCGTAGGTTACGGTTTTAACCTGCTGTACACACTTTAATTTGATATATACTTCAACCGTAGGCTACACTAGAGAAGCCGTAGCCTACGTCCCTTCTTGTAAATCCATACATTGTTGCATTTTAACTTTCAACACATGACATTCAGGCCCCTGGACTTCATTCATGCACATTTTTCTTGTTCCTTCGAGCTATCTTTTGACCCGAACAACTCCCGTGTAACGTGATATCTCTTTAATAATCACCCGTTCTTGTTCCGTTTCATCACTAACCACTTTAAATTCACCGAATTAAGTGATTAACCTGCAAAATCACAATCTCGCCTAGTTATCATATTCAAAGCATATAATCATGTAAACAACACTAAAATACGTAACATAACACACTTTAAGGCACGGGTTTCACACTCTCCATCACATCCCCACACTTAACTTTGATTGTCCTCAAGCAACCATCACAAACAATACTCACCTTATTAACAAATCACCATTGAATCCCTTACCGAATTAATAATTTAAGGTCCCAAGTCATACCCGTCCCATAGATTGACACAATCGAGATTGATAATCTGACAAATAAGTGATACACATTTAAAACAATTTAAGACTTGCCTAACTAAAACTAACATGCTTATATTACTACACACATGCCACACGCCCCTCACAATAATCAATGCTCTCGGTTTAATCAAGACTAGCGTGTAATGTGCTAGTGTGCATTTCACTCAAAACCAAATATGCTACTTTGCAATCATAAGCTTGTATAGCAATCACACCTCCACTGTATCAAATAACGTAACACATATCAAAAGGACTTTTCGGGTTTTGGGTTAAGGGTAAAGGTAGGGAATTATTTTTGAGTTTTTATGTTTATTGGCGAACACAAACGAATATACCAAACCATGACAACTTATTCACCATAACTACTAACACTTTGGATGATTTTCAACCCATTTATTTAACACAAACATAACACTGATTTTTTTTCTTTTTCTTTCTTTTCTTCTTTTTTTTTCTTTTTTTCTTTCATAACATACTTCTAAACATACTTGTCATTCATGGTTGGTAATCAAACGGGTCAAACAAGGTGTAGCAAACGAAAGGTATAAGGCTCAACATGGTTAACTAAGGTGGGTTGGATAAACAATCAACAGATAACACAATGAAAGGATCCTAATGCCTTTATCATTTATGTGTAAACGCTAAAGCACAGTCTCGGCACGTATCAAACTACACAAGTTCTAACACAAAGCAACATATGGCCCACACTCAACAAATGAACAATTATTGCAATTTCAACTAACAATCTAGTAGGCTCAAGTATCTCACCGAACAAAGGAATATGGGTTGCCGACACGTAGCATGTGTAATTCCTAAAGCATGTTACCCCTAATTAGGCATATCTTCTCAATTATTATCTAAAACTTGTCAGAAATACTCTCATGAAACTTAAAAGGACAACCATGACTAGGGATCTAAGTTAGTTTAATATCAGTAGGAACCCTTAAGCGATTGAAAATGTTGGTTTTCATGTAGTTCAAGCATACTTGAGACAAAAATTTTCAAAATTTTTCAATTTTTAGCAAATTCAACCCTTTAAGCATTTAAGATCAACAATTATACCAACCCTCTCTCGAGTTACCGCATCCCCACACTTGGGATACATTGTCCCCAATGTATGGTGCAATTTATAGTCATAACCCGAGAGATACCACCCGCAAACCATGAACGGCTAACAACTAGACGACTCGACACATAAAACCACTCCCAACACAAAAATTTCACACCACCAAATACACGAAAACAAATAAAACACAAGATAGATAAACACATGCACTTGATCAGAAAACAAGTGAGTGTCTGTGGCGGTGTAACTGTTGCGCTCAAAACCGGAGAATACACATCCAGGGATTCTCTGATATCTCACTGGGGATGTTGCAAAACATCCCCACACTTGATTCATTGCATCCATGAAGATGGAACGTAGAAACCTGTCAAAACAGAACCAACACCAAAACAAAACAAAACAAAACAAAAGAACAAATACAATACAATACAATACAATACAATACAATATAATACAATACTCTACATCCTCGGGCTGCCTCCCGAGAGCGCTAAGTTTAAAGGTCTTCAGCCAGACCGTACCTGATTTCCGCTACGGTGGTCTTAGTGCACACTTACCCAAAACATTTCCAACAAATGCCCGGAAATTTACATGCCATCTCTATAAATTTGTCAGTATAATTGGCATGTTTAGCCTGCACCTGCGGGTTTCGCTAATCCATTTCATGATATGTACCCTGATGTCTTGTAGTTTCACCCTTCTCATCTTCTTCCTCGAACTCTCTTCCCCACACTTGTTATTTTGAATGCCTGATATGGGAAGAGGTTCGGTATACATATTCATCTCGTCAGACTGTTCTGCCTCATCATCTGCACACACCATCTGATCCACCAGTGACTCTTCATCAGATAAAGGACTCATTGGTGTGGTATTATCCTCCACAACCTCCTCCTTCATGTGAGAATAATCTCTAATGTCATCAGGTAATGGTGAAAGGCGTTGTTCTATTTCTATCTTTATTTTTAAATTATGACACTTAGAAACTAAACAGCTGATTCGATCTTCATCGGAAAGGTTGGGTGCTGATAAATACTGCTCGAGTTTGGACAAAGTCACTTCCAACATAGCAAGCTTTTTCTCCTCCTCGGTCTGATAAGTATAGACACCCTCGGGCTCAGGATATTCCTCGGGATGATACTGTCGGTATCCCTGATACGGTGTTGAGATGTACACATCCATCATTTTTTTATTCCAATACTCTGGATTTTCCAAATACACCGCGCACACATCATCATAATAAGAAGTATGATAACGACCGTAACAGAAACATCGTCCATCCGTCCTTGGCTCATAATAAGCATCCTCGTCCCGATCCCATCCATCAGAGTAATAACCATCCTCCATCTCTAGGTCATAATCATCAGCGTATGATGGAGGTGGAAGCTGTGAAACATAAGACACCGGTTTTCCATGTGCCCTACTGTAGTGGGCCTCGTGGCAACCGATACACGGATGACGTGGAGCCCCGCACAATATACACGTAGAAAAGCTGAAATCTGTGTAATGCTCTGTCATCCTGCACAACACAACTCAACTACCAAGTGTAAATCACGAACATCAAAGAAAAATCTTTTTGGGATTTTTAAATTTGTTTTTTTTATTTAATTATTTTTTTTTAATTTTTTTTACTAAAACTTAACACTAAACACTTTGCGCACGCCTCCCCGGCAACGGCGCCATTTTGATGTCTGTCGTTATGGATATGCAAAAACCTAATTAACCTAGGTAGCTAGGGTAAGCAGGTTTTTGCATGTCCATAACGACAGACATCAAAATGGCGCCGTTGCCGGGGATGTGATGGAGGTTGTGAAACACGAGCCTTAAGTGTAATATCTTATGTGATTTAATGCGTTTTATGTGATTATATATTTAGAATGTGTAACTATGAGTACTTATGATTTTGCAGATTAATAGCTTAAAATGGTGAAGTTAGAATGCTTGGTGATGAAGCGTAACACCCATAGATGTTAACCGAGACATATTATGTGCTAGGTACTTGTTCGGGTGATAAAATGACTTCAAAGCATAAGAAATGCATAATATTGAAGTCCAGGGGCTGAGTGGTAATTAAATGAAAGTTGGGTGTGTGAGGAGTGTAGCTTATGGGTAGAAGGGTATGATTACAACAGAATGTACGTATCGTAAGCTACAAGACATCGGTGTATATCTCGTGAAGTGGATTAGCGAAACCCGCATGTGCTTTCTAAACATGCCAATTATACTGACAAGCTTATGGAGATGGCATGTAAATTTCCGGGCATTCGTTGGAAATGTTTTGGGCAAGTGTGCATTGAGACCACCATAACGGAAATCAGGTACGGTCTGGCTGAAGACCTTTAAACTTAGCGCTCTCGGGAGGCAGCCCGAGGATGTAGAGTATTGTATTGTATTGTATTTTGGTTTGGTCTCGTTTTGGTGTGTTTGTGTTTTGACAGGTTTCTACGTTCCATCTCCACGGATGCAATGAATCAAGTGTGGGGATGTTTGGCAACATCCCCGGTGAGATCTCAAAGAATCCATGAGGGGCGTATGTTCCGGTTAGATCGCAGCAGCTACACCAATACAAACATTCACTTGTTTTCTGATCAGGTGCATGTGTTTATCTATCTTGTGTTTTATTTGTTTTCGTGTACTTGGTGGTGTGAAATTTTTATGTCGGGAGTGGTTTCTTTGTGTTGAGTCGTCTAGGTATTAGCCATTCATGGTTTGTTAGGTGGTATATCTCGAGTTTAGACTATAAATTGCACCATACATTGGGGACAATGTATCCCAAGTGTGGGGATGCGGTAACTCGAGAGAGGGTTGGTATGATTGTTCATCTTAAATGCTTAAAGGGTTGAAATTGGAAAAAATTTTAAATTTTTTTGTCTCAAGTATGCTTGAACTACATGAAAACCAACATTTTCAATCGTTAAAGGATTCCTACTGATATTAAACTAACATAGATCCCTAGTCATGATTGTCCCTTTAAGTTTCATGAGAGTATTTCTGACATGTTTTTAAAAATTATTGAGAAGAGATGCCTAACTAGGGGTAACATGCTTTAGGAATTACACATGCTACGTGTCAGCAACCTATATCCCTTTTGTTCGGTGAGAGATTTGAGCCTACCAGTTGATAGTTGAATTTACTATAAATGTTCAATTGTTGAGTGTATGCCATATGTTGCTTTGTGTTAGAACTTGTGTGGTTTGATAGTCGACTGTGCTTTAGCGTATGCATATAGATGATAAAGGCATTAGGATCCCTTCATTGTGTTTTTGTTGATTGTTTATTCACTCACCTTAGTTAACCATGTTGAGCCTTTCACCCTTCGTTTGCTACGCCTTGTTTGACCTGTTTGATTACCAACTATGAATGATAAGTATGTTTAGAAGTATGTTATGAAAAAAAAAAAGAAAGAAAAAGAAAAAAAAAATCATTATTATGTTCATGTTAAGTAAATGGGTGAAAATAACCCATGTGTTAGTAGTATTGTGAATAAGTTGTCATGGTTTGGTTTATTCATTGTGTTCGCCATCTAAACATAAAAAGCCAAACATATTCCCTACCTTTACCCTTAACCCAAAACCTAAAAAGTCCTTTTGATATGTGGTACGTTATTTGATACAGTGGAGGTATGATTGCTATACAAGCTTATGATTGCAAAGTAGCATATTTGGTTTTGAGTGAAATATATATTAGCACATTACACGCTAGTCTTGATAAAACCGAGAGGAGTGATTATTGTGAGGGGCGTGTGGCATGTGTGTAGTATCATAAGCATGTTAGTTTTAGTTAGGCAAGTCTTATGTTGTTTTAAATGCGTATCAATTATCTGTCAGGTTGTCAACCTCGATTGTGTCAGTCTATGGGATGGGTATGACTTGGGACCTTAAATTGTTGATTCGGTAAGGGATTTAATGGTGATTTGTTAATAAGGTGAGTATTGTTTGTGATGGTTGCTTGAGGACAATCAATGCTAAGTGTGGGGATGTGATGGAGAGTGTGGAACCCGTGTGTTAACGTGCTTATTTTACGTGTCTTATTGTGTTTTAAGCAACTACGTGCTTTGAATGTGTTAACTACGAGTGTTCGTGGTTTTTCAGGTAAATCATTTAATTCGGTAAAGTTGGAGAGTTTAAAGATGATGTGGAACTCCCGTGGATGACAAACATAGCAAAAGGCAATATTCGGATCGAAAAGGTTGCTTGAATATACAAGAGATGCACAAGAATGAAGTCCGGGGGTTGATTGGTAATTAAATGGAAGTTCACATTCAGTCAAATAAGTTCCAGCAGGTATGAATCGTAGCCTACGGTTCTTAAACGTAAATTACGGCTGAGAAAGGGACAATAAACAGGAACATCGAACCGTAGGCTACGGTTGATGTGCATAACCTACGGTGGTGGTAGTGTTGACAATTGATGAGAATTAATATTGGGGGCCGCATATATTGAAGGAATACACATGCACAGGAGGCATGAATTGAGGAACAACTCACGTGGACTAGGGATTTGGTCAACAGACATCATAAAACAACATCATCATTAATCATCACGTGAGTTGTGATGGATTTTTGGAAGGGATTTATTTTATTCTCAATGCTCAACATCACAAGAGGAAAAATCCATCACAATATAATTAATTGGTGGCAGACTTAGGGGGACACTTGGGGGTCCATTACGAATTTTAGAGCAAAAGAGGATTTTTCTTGGGCTCTCAACTTCGAACATCATCATCGTGGGCTTGTGGACTCTTTTTGGTGGCTGACATTGATGTCACACCCCGACCACGTAGAACATACAAAACGTGGCGGGAACATCGGGGAGTGTTGTAACAGAATTAATGTTTCACAACCATGGAAATTAAAGTTTCATTTTATACATCAAACAAGTGAGTTACATTGTCTTTAAACAAGAAATAAAGAGTACATAACATAAATTAACTAGTTCTTGTCTTGTTTTAAGTCACTAAGGCACAAGTCCGCCTATGTGTATCTTGATAAGTCCTATGCATCATCTCCTGAAAACACATGTGAAAATAGGTACGTCAGCATAAAAATGCCTGTGAGATACAAAGGTTTTGTGAAAATAAGATTCATGACTTCTGTTTAAGAAAATGTTTAGTCATGAACCTTGTAGTTTGCTTTGTTTTATAAATCGTTTGAAAAGCAATAGAATCAGATGATACGTATAAGTAAGAGAATAATGTATGGTTAAATGAATAACCAAGTAAAATGAGTTTGTAAAAGATAAGTTGTTTTGTAAAACAATGTCTTGTGAAAAGTATGTTATTTGTATAAAATGTTATATGTCTCAAATTGAAATGATTCAAATAACGCTACGATATGTAATACTATACAAACACTTATATATAGGAAGTACCAGCGGCGTATCCACCATGCTTGTATCATATTACACACGCCTCGTTACTTAATCAATTACTCAAACCAAACCAAACCAAACAATGTAAGATGTCTATGTTTAAACCAATTGTCAAAAGTCCTTGTATAAATCATGTCAAATGTTGATAGTCCAAAAGTAGTCAAGTAATGTGTAACAAATGTTATGTATGGTAAGTAAAATTAAGACTACTTAAACCATAAGTAAAATGCACAAAAACAAGGTATTGAAGTAAAACATAGTTTAAATCAAAGTTATGTTTTGTGTAATATATGCATGCTATACTGATATAGACATTTATGCGGTATTGTGAAAATTCATACATCCAAGCCTTGAGACAGCCGGATAACCTTTTTAGTCAAGGTTATCAAAAGAATATGTATTCGGATTCGGTCATTCCTTACGTCCAAACAAACCCGAGATTTCAGGAATGGGATTTGTCAAGTCCTATGGTACCACTACCTACTACCGAGCGGCATGATCGGTGTTAATGAATGTACATTGTCTCATTTAAACAAACCAAATGTCATACCAAAATGTAAGCATGTGATGAAGATAATGTACCTAGTATGCTAGAGTAAACATACAAGGTAGAGCTGTAAAACAATGTGTCCATATGTTACTGGAACATATGCAACGGAGATGCAATGTCAAATAATGTACTAAGTATGCTAAGTTAACATACAAAGCAGAAAAGTCATGTAAATCAATGTGCTAGCATGTTATCAGTCAACATACATGGTAGAAATGTAATGTAAAACAATGTACTAATAGTGTACTAATGAACATAACAAGTATATGATGTGAAAACAGGAAAGCATGAAAGTAACAAGTAGGCACATGTGTTCCACCCCAAAATAGTTTGGAAAACAGTAAAAGAGGGGTCTATGTACTCACTTGATATTACTCAGTAGTCCTGGAGTGATAACCAAACAATGATATAGATCACGGAATCAAACGGCACCTAATATAGGTAACTATGTTAATAAACCGGACCTAAATCGGAAGATCGGATAGAATGAGGTTTCGTAAACCAAACGAGTGTAGAGACTCGTGTCATTTGGTTTAACAAAGCCTACATACTAAATGAAACCTAACATAATTGTTTACGACCCATTACGACCCGTTTAGGTAGCTTATGCTACTTTAACGCGTCGTTCGCGTGAAACGCGTTCGGACCGCCTAACTAGTCCTATGACAAGTATTATATGCCTAAACATGTTATATAATCAGTTACGTGACAAAAGTTTAGGTTACATATGCTTAATTACTAATTATACATGAAAAGGGTATTCTGGTAATTTACCTAAGGCATATAAACTACCTATCATACAACTACTTAAACGATGTGACCATAAGGTATAACCTCGGAAGGTTATGCCCTATACTAGGGTCACCTAATGTATTTGGTCGGATCCTAATGATCGGCCAAACTGGGTCGGGTTCGAAGGTATAAGCGATTTATTAGATCGCTTACCCTACGACCCTAGACAACGTGGTAATCAGTAGGCATAGTCCCAAGGGACTATAACCATCGTGATTACAATCACGTTGCGAAGTTCAAACGAACTTCGCATTGACCATAAGCTGGTCAATGCTGAAAGTCAAACAAAGTTTGACTTTCTGACTCGAAAAGCAATAAAATAAGGAAAAGAACGAAAGAATACTTACGAAGGGTCCCCGAATGCTAATCCCGATCCAAGTAGCTCAGGTATGAAACAATGGTTTCAACTTAGAGCTTCTCAAATCAGAATTCTTGTAATTTTGAAGCATGGGGGGTGGGGTATTTATAGTAAAAGGTCCACCGTTAAGATCGTTTCATGGAAAACGTGCCTTAATCCCACCCGTACAAGTGTCGGGACCTTATGGTGACTAAAATTTGATCCTTATCAGCTGACTAGACAATTGGGATTGTGTGGTGGTGAAACAAACAGCTGCAACCTGCTGTTAAAATCATTGAATCTGGTCCAGAAGGCGTACGCGGCCCGCGTCAGAATCAAGCAAAACGCAGGCGGGCCGCCTGGGAGTTGCAGATCAGAAACATGTTTGCCGAATTACAGTTTCAGTCCCTGTTGATGTTTTAAGCCATTTTCGACACTTCCAAGGCCCGTAAAGCCAACTTTAAGGCCCTAAAATGTTGCCTAAACATTGTGGACATGAAACATGCTCAGAAATATGTTGGGTGTTGGTTCGTTTGGTCGTACGAACGCGATGTTCGCTTAATTACGACGGAATGCGCATAAGCGCGAAAAACGATCCAAATGACGCGACGAATGGATTTTTCTCATGCCAAACACTAAAATAAAATGTTTTAGTGCTTACATAAATTTTTGGATGTCCGGATGTATTCAGAACGTAAGTTATGCGCGAAAATGCAAACTTGTGCACTTTTTGACACTTTTAGTCCCTGAATGAGCCAAAAGTTTATTTTAGCACACCGAACCCCTCAAAGCCTATTTCTAAGCTATATAAAGGATATTTAAGGTGTGTTTAACTTATGGTCATTTTCCGGAATGTCCGTTACAGTTCAAATTGGCATACTTTCGCAGTTTGTCAAATTTAGTCCCTGTAAGCGAATTAACTTGATTTTGCCATACCAAAGCCTTCAAAACTTATTTCTAAGTTATGTAAAGGTTATTTAAGGTATGTTAAGCCTATTTCACTATTCCGGAGTGTTCGTTGCATTAAACTGGTTATATTTACGCGTCGGTGCGCGTATAACCTTCCAGAAAGTGATTTAGAGTTTGGAATTGAACAAAAAAAATTGATATGTGCAAATGATACACATATTTTTACAAATCCCAAGTACGAAATATAATATTTCATTGGTTCGGTATTTGTTTGATGGCCGTGGAGGCACAGGTGTTACAATTGAGAAAGATATACAAGCATCACGTGAATATTGGATTTGACAATATAATTAATTGGTGGCAGACATCGAAGGGAGTGGGGGCAATAATTTTAATTATCATCATCATCATCAACATCAGTTGGTGAGCACGTGGACTTGAATTGGGCTTGACATTAACTATCATCAACACCTTTATGGGCCGCCAACATGAAGGCAGACATCACATGGTGGGCACTATTATCCTAGGAGGGCCCAACGTGAAAGAGGAGAATATAATATCGTCACATCTTTGACGGCAGAGAAAAGGCAGCCACTTCTCAAGCAGGCGAAGATCATCTCACCATCATGAGCGGCTAGTCTTTGTATGGTTTCCTCCGGATGGAGGGTTTTTGTAAGTTAGGCAATTCTATGTGTTTGCTACAGTCGTTTTAACTTGGTGATCTAAGCATTCGAAGCTTTTCACCATGGATTTGATTTCTTGATTGTAAACAGTGACGTTTATTTAAACCTTAATTTCTAAGCATTCAGTTCCAGAGAGTTCTAGTAATTGGGATATATTTGACATGGGGTTAGGGTTTGTAAATTGTAATTGATAATCATTCGATAACCTCCCGTTATGTATTGACCGGAGTACTTAGTCGTTGGTTATCATAATTAATTAATCGAGATTAACACCTATGTCTATGTAGGTAACGATTAAACACATAGTTGAAGTTAACTGCAAAACCTGAAATCTGGAGGAACCATCTTCTCTCCTACTGATTTAAACTTCACTTTTAGTCCGTAATTTTTAGATAATCAATCAAACCCACAACAAAGTTTTATTTTTTCGATTTAGTTAATCAATACTTAATATTATAACACTTTCCACAATCCTCCTCTGGTTCGATATCCGACTTACTCTAGCTACTAGTTTATTTCGGTTTTTGCATGTCACTAACGACAAACATCATAGTAACAAAACATGGAGTTTCGAACTACGGACGAAAGAACATTTCTCATGAAGACTTATCATAGGAAACTTGTGTGTGCTTGAAATCAGAATTGGGGAGTGTAAGATAAAATGACATCGGTCAAGGTCCAAGACTTCTCCCGTATCATTACTCTTGTCACTATAGGTCTTAACACATGACAAAACTTCTTGTGGTTTCTGTGCACTGAATTCCATAATTATGTAGGCCTCCATAATTACGTAATTCCTTGCACAGTCCGCACAGTTCATTTCATAATGCGTAGGGGAAAATCAATTGAATAAACATGAAGCGACTTGACTAGACCCCCAAAGGATCTTTTTAACTAGATCAACGAACGATCTTTTTAACTAGATCAACACATGATCTTCTTAACTAGACCGTCGTACGATCTCCTTAAATAGACCATTTAAAGGGATCTTTTCAATTATATCATCACATGATATTCCTAACCAGATTTTCAAATCAATCTGTTTAACTAGACCACTCAAGGGGGGTCCAATTATAGAATAGTACTTTATAACCCATGGGACTTAACTACAACGTTGAAGTCCATTAAGGATTTAAGATAGTACCTTTAGATATCCTACTATGAATCCCTCATATGAGATATGGAAGATTCTATGAGGATTTGGATGGATCACATAAAAACACAAAACATATAAGAAAACACATAAGCACATAATCACATAATTGATTAACTTGATTATTAATTTGTTATCTTTGGACACGGATATTTAAAGCACCCCAGGAATCCAATTCGTGGATTTCATTTGGCACTTTAAACATAAGAATATAACTATGGAGATGGAAAGATCTTTAATAGGAATTCGGATTTATCCTTATTGAATCGTAATATACGTATTAAGGCATACGAATAATTCAATTAAGGGCTCCGATTTGAGCGATAATCATCCATAAAGATCTAATTGTGAAGATAAAAAGATCCTATATGGATTTTGGAATTTTTGTAACGAGAGGTGTTTCGACACCTTGCACTAGGCGTGCTTAAGTCGATACACAAGGTAGAAAGTTCATGAGGTTGAGGCGCTAGATATGCCAGGCGACATATGAAGCAGAGTTTGAAGGTTGAACAGCAACATGATTTGTAACAACTTTGCTTTGGATTGCAAAGCGGCACATGTTAACCAAATGTCCCCATCGTCCACCGTGGGTACATTTGAAACAAGGTATTTGATTCGGATGATAACGGTGGCATTGATTGCTCTAAGGAGCAGTTCCCTTGTATAGCTTCATCCCTGAGATGAGTCACGGTGATAGCTAAATCAACGGCCTTCTGGTAGTACGACGCCTAATTGATGGACAATTGCAGCACCTAGTTCGGATATTGTTGTTGCGATGAAGAGGCACCATGAAGAAAATGGGAGACATGGGAGGAAACAAGGGAAATGAAAACAGAATAACAATGCATAAAATTGCGATCATTTGTTTGTTACCTAAGGCAAACAAATGAGACGGTGACTAATCAAAGTAAATGGGTCAATATAATGTATTGCGAAGACATGCTCGCCTATAAGTGGACACTCACCCTAAGAGTTCCCAGGTAAGAGTGACTGGTCCGATACTGCAGATTTATACGAACACTCTAGCCTTAGACAGAAAGCTCAGGGTACAGGCACCCACCCTTCCAGTTTGCACGTGTTCACATTATTTAGACCAAACTTTGACGGGATTTCGAAAACTTAGAGGGTTCAAAACCTTACAATCAATCATCCTAGAACAGATAATTAGTTTTCAAAGCAGGATTGAAATTTGTGTTCTTATTGTGGTTGTCACCTAAGAATAAGTGACGGTATTGTTTTAAAACTAAACACAAGAAAACTTGTGTTAGGGTCCTAGGAAGGTTATAGTCTAGGTCAAAGCATTACTAATAACCTAATTCCCTATAACCATTGGCTCTGATACCAACTTTTCTGTCACACCCCGACCACGTAAAACAACAAAACGTGGAGGAAATGTCGGGGAGTGTTGTAACAGAATCATTGTTTCACAACCATGAAAAAAATAATTTTGTTTTATTGAATAAATGAACTCATTGTTTTAATACAATCAAATAAGTACAACTATTATCTTTCAAGTTTTAAAGTCGCTAAGGCACGAGTCCATCCTAAGTGTAGCATATATCATAAATCATCACAAAGCAGCACCTGAAACATGTGTAAAAATAGGTACGTCAGCATAAAAATGCCTGTGAGATACATAGGTTTTATTGTAATTAGGATTCATGACTTATGAGTTTAAAGAAAAAGTTTTAATAAAAGTAGTCATGATCCTTGTAAAAGGTTTTCTTTTATAAATCATTTATAAGAAATCAGATGGTATAAAATAATAATACATAGAAAATTTAATAAGTAAGTAAAATGAGTTTGTATAGAATATATTGTTTGAAAAACAATATTTTGATAAAAAGGTTTATAGTATCTATAAAAATATACTTTGGTTTTTAAGAAAGTTGAATAAGTAATATATTAAAATATATTTCAGTTCCAATATTGATAACCCAAGTGTACTAAATAACAACACGGTATGTAATGTGATGAAAACACTTATATATAAGAAGTACCAGCGGCGTATCTACCATGTTTTCATCATATTACACCCGTCCCGTTATCTAAACACTAACCAAAACCCAGTCGTTAAACAAATAGTATATTAAATATACCTTAGTTGTTTAAAATAATAATTTTCAGTAGTATATCAAAAGTATACTTTGGATTTATAAATAACATATTAAACTATGTTTTGGATTACAAATAACATATTAAACTATGTTTTGGATTACAAATAACATATTAAACTATGTTTTAGATTTTTAACAAAATATATGTTGGTTTTGTACGATATCACATATGAGAGCATATCAAACTATACTTTTGGGAGTATAACTTAATATACAATAATAATGTGACTTAAAAATTCATTCAGACCTAGTGCATCAAAATACACCTTTGAGACTATAGGGATACCACAAAGGCAATCCCTATTTGGATGGAGAAACAAATTGGTTTCAGACATTCCATGACAACAGGAATGGGTTGTCAAATCCTATAGCGCTATATCATACTACCAACCGGCCTGGTGAACAAAATAAGTACTATTCCAAACATTTATTTTATAATCTTTGAAAAATTAGAGTTTAAGTCCTAAATAATCATTCAGTTTGTAAAAAGATAAGTACAAATATGTATAATCAGTTATACTTTTGAAAACATGAAAATAACAGATAGGTACACATGCTTCACCCCAAAACAGTTTTGAAAACAGTAAAAGAGGGGACTATGTACTCACTTGAGGGTGCTTAGAAGTCTTGAACAACTACCAAGCAAGCTAGAGGAGTCCCGGAAATCAAACGGCACCTAATATAGGTAACTACATAAATAAACCGGACCTAAAACGGAGGATCGGATATGATGAGGTCTCATAAACCAAATGAGTGTGGGATCCCATATGATATGGTTTATGTGACACCTGTGTCACTTCAACCATCAAACAAATACCAAACCGATGAAATATCGTATTTCATACTTGGGATTTGTATAAACATGTGTATCATTTGCACATATAAATTCTTGTTCAATTTCAAGCCTTAAATCGCTTTCTGGAAGGTTATACGCGCACTGATGCGTAAATATAACCAGTTTAATGCAACAAACACTCCGGAATAGTGACACAGGCTTAACATACCTTAAATAACCTGTACATAACTTAGAAATAAGTTTTGAATGGTTTGGTGTGATTGAAAAGTAGTCTATTAGATCACAGGGACTATTTATGTCAAACTGTGAAACTATACCGATTCGTATGATGATGAACATTCCGGAACTTGATCATAAGTTAAACATACCCTAAATATCCTTTACATAGCTTAGAAATAGGCTTTGAGGGGTTCGGTGTGCTAAAATAAACTTTTGGCTCATTCAGGGACTAAAAGTGTCAAAAAGTGCATAAGTTTGCACTTTCGCGCATAACTTACGTTCTGAATACATCCGGACATCCAAAAATTTATGTAAGCACTAAACTATTTTATTTTAGTGTTTGACATGAGAAAAATCCATTCGTCGCGCAATTTGGATCGTTTTTCGCGCTTATGCGCATTCCGTCGTAATTAAGCAAACATCGCGATCGTACGACCAAACGAACCAACATCCGGCATATTTTTTAGTATGTTTCATGTCCACAATGTTTAGGCATCCTTGTGGAGCCTTGAAAATTATTTAACGGGCTTCAAACGTGTGAAAAATGGACTGAAACATGTGCAGGGACCTATTCTGCCATTTCTGTTTGAAAACTGCAGATAGGGGGCTAGGCGTGACGCGAGGGACCCTAGGCGTCACGCGAGGCCCTTTCAGATCAGCAAAAGTCGTTTTAACAGCTGTTAACAGCTCTTATGCACTCCAAACCCAATTCCACTTGTTAATCCCTGATGGTGGGGGGCCAATTTGAGTACCCTTAATGTTCCAACACATGTACGGATGAGATTGAAGCACGGTGTTCAAGAAACGATCCTAACGGTGGTCCATTTCCTATAAATACCCAACCATTTCATTTGCAAAAACCCACAACTTTGAAATCTGAACTTGCTCTCTAAGTTGTTGTGTTTAACACTTCATACCTGAGAGTGTTCGGATTCAAACCTTCCGTTCTTGGACCCTTTGTAAGTGTTCCTTCGTTCTTTTATTCTTTTAGCGTTAAAGTCAAACTTTGTTTGACTTTCTGCATTGACCAGTTTATGGTTAATGCGAAGTTCGTTTGAACTTCATAACGTGAGCGTGATCACGATGGTTATAGTCCCTAGTGACTATACCTACTGATTACCACGTTATCTAGGCTCAGTGACGAGTCGTAGTTTCGGCCAAAATGCGCATTCTTGCGTATTTTGTAACCAAACTACTCTTGGGTATCAAAACCGTTTGTTTTGATACCAAACCTGTTTTCTAAACTTAGTTAAGCATGTTTTAACATGCTTAGCTCGTCACTTTTAGTTTAGTGCTTATATAGGGTCGTAAAGTAAGCGATCTAAACAATCGCTTATACTTTCGAACCCGACCCATTTGGTCGATCATTAGGATCCGATCAAACATATTAGGTGACCATAGTTGTATAGGAAATAACCTTCCGAGGTTATACCTTATGGTCACATCGTTTGAGTAGTTGTATGATAGGTAGTATATATGCCTTAGGTAAATGACCAAAATGCCTTTTTTACGCCAAAATTCATATTAAGCATAAGTAACATAAATTTTGACATCTAAACTGATTTGGCAACGATATTAGACATGTTAAGGCATATTCTACTTGTCATAGGACTAGTTAGGCGGTCCGAACGCGTTTCACGCAAACGACGCGTTAAAGTAGCATAAGCTACCTAAACGGGTCGTAATGGGTCATAAGCACTTAGGTTAGGTTTCATTTTAGTATGTAGGCCTTGTTAAACCATATCATATGAGTTCCCACACTCATTTGGTTTACAAGACCTCATCCTATCCAATCTTCCGATTTAGGTCCGGTTTATTTATGTAGTTACATATATTAGGTACCGTTTGATTTCCGAGACTCCTCTAGCTTGCTTGGTAGTTGTTCAAGGCTTCTAAGCACTCTCAAGTGAGTACATAGACCCCTCTTTTACTGTTTTCCAAACGTTTTGGGGTGAAGCATGTGTACCTATCTGTTATTTTCATGATTTCAAAGTATAATTGATTATACATGTTATTACTTATCATTTGACAAACTAAATGACTATCTATGGTTTAAACACTGATTTCTCAAAGAAAATAAAATAAAATGTTGGATTGTACTTATTTTATGTTCACCAGACCGATTGGTAGTATGATATAGCGCTATAGGATTAGACACCCCATTCCTGTTGTCATGGAATGTCTGAAACCAATTTGTTTCTCCATCCAAATAGGGATTTCCTTTGTGGTATCCCTATAGTCTCAAAGGTGTATTTTGATGCACTAGGTCTGAATGAATTCTTAAATCACATTATTTTTGTATATTTAGTTATACTCCCAAAGGTATATTTTGATATACTCCCATATGTGATCTTGTACAAAACCAACAAACATTTTGTTAATCATTAAAGCATAGTTTGATATGTTATCTTCAAAATCCAAAACATAGTTTAATATGTTATTCATAAATCCAAAGTATACTTTTAATATGCTACGATAAGGTTATTCGTTTAACCTTACATTATTTTACAGAGCATAACTTTTGATCTATTCAAATACTTTGTTTTGTACATTTTTACTTGTGGTTTAAGTAGTCTCATTTTACTTACCATACATAACTTTTCTTTACACATTACATGGTTTACATTTAACTTGGGTTATACAATAACATTGGACTATTGGTTTAAACATGAACATTCTATATTGGTGGTTTGGTTTGAGTAAGTGACTTAAGTAACGAGGCGTGTGTAATATGATACAAGCATGGTGGATACGCCGCTGGTACTTCCTATATATAAGTGTTTGTATGGTATTACATATCGTAGCGTTATTTGAATCATTTCAATTTAAGACATATAACATTTTATACAAATAACATACCTTTCACAAGACATTGTTTTACAAACAACTTATCTTATACAAACTCATTTTTACTTGGTTATTCATTTAACCTTACATTACTCTTTTACGTATCATCTACTTTATCATCACTTTTCGAATGATTTATAAAACAGAACATTTTACAAGGATCATGACTGACTTTTGTTAAACAACATTTTCTAAACTTATAAGTCATGAATCCTATATTCACAAAACCTATGTATCTCACAGGCATTTTTATGCTGACGTACCTATTTTTACATATGTTTCAGGTGCTGTCTTGAGATGATTGTTGATACATGCTACATTTAGGATGGACTCGTGCCTTAGCGACTTTAAAACTTGGAAGATCATAGTTGTACTTATTTGGTTGTATTAAAACAATGAGTTCATTTATTCAATAAAACAAATTTATTTATTCCATGGTTATGAAACAATGATTCTGTTACAACACTCCCCGACGTTTCCGCCACGCCTAGTTGTTTTACGTGGTCGGGGTGTGACAGAAAAGTTGGTATCAGAGCCAATGGTTATATGTAATTAGGTTATTAGTAATGCTTTAACCTAGACTATAACCTTCCTAGGACCCTAACACAAGTTTTCTTGTGTTTAGTTTTAAAACAACACCGTCACTTATTCTTAGGTGACAACCACAATAAGAACACAAATTTCTATCCCGCTTTAAAAACTAATCATCTGTTCTAGGATGATTTATTATATGGTTTTGAACCCTTTAAGTTTTCAAAATCCCGTCAAAGTTGGTCTAAATAATGTGAACACGTGCAAACTGGAAGGGTGGGTGCCTGTACCCTGAGCTTTCTGTCTAAGGCTAGAGTGTTCGTACAAATCCGCAATATCGGACCAGTCATTCTTACCTGGGAACTCTTGGGGTGAGTCTCCACTTATAGGCGAGCATGTCTTCGCGATACATTATTTTTGACCTACTTACTTTGATTAATCACCGGGGTCGTTTGTTGCTTTGTAGTAACAAACAAATGACCACCATCCTTGCTTTCATCAGATTTGTTTCATCTCATTCTTTTCGTCTAATTCTCTCACTCGTTTCCTTTCATGTTCCTCTTTTAGAATGCCTCCTCGATGCGACAATCAGATGTCGAATGCCGAACTGGCGGAAATCATCGCGCAGCAAATGGCTGCTGCCTTCCCAAATCTTTTTGCTCAAATGAATCAAGCCATCAACAACCATAATGCTCCATGCAATTTCAAGAGTTTCAATTCGGCTAAGCCACTCAAGTTTAGTGGTTCTGAAGGAGCAACTGGGCTCCTACAATGGTTCGAGAGCACTGAGAGTACGTTCCGTCACGTTCAGTGTCCTGATAATCGCAAGGTCGAGTTTGCTTCCAGTGTGTTTCAGAAAAGAGCTCTTACATGGTGGAACGGGGTGATGAGAGACCGTGGTGCTGAGGTTGCATTAGCACAGACTTGGGCTGAACTTAGGGCTCTTATGATGAAGGAGTTTTGTCCTCGTCATGAATTGAGAGCTTTAGAAAGGGAATTCGATGACCTGAAGCAAGACAGTGGAGAACATCGAGCCTACACTGACCGCTATGAGGAATTGAGCCTGTTATGCCCTACTATGGTTACGCCTCTGGATAAGGCGATTGAGAAATACATTGATGGTCTTCCTGACGTACTTCAGGATATCGTTACTGGCAGCAACCCTACTACTATCAGACAAGCCATTGAATTGTCTGCCACTCTGACTGAATCCCATATCAGGAAGGGTAAGCTGTTTCGGAAGGGCGACCCAAGACCATCTGACAAGACTACTCAAGATGAACCAAAGGAAAAACAGGCTGAGGTATCCAAGAAGAAGAAGCGCAAAGCCTCTCAAAATTTTGCTGTAACTGCTTAAGACAAACAGGTTGCACCAAACCAGCCAGCACAACCTCGCAAAAGGCAAAACTATGTTGGTACCGCACCTTTGTGCAACAAATGCAACCGTCATCATCTAGAGCAAGAGCAGTGTCACAAATGTACCCACTGTGGGCGGTTGGGACATTTGATCAATGTTTATCGTTATGCAAATCAAGCTGCTGCAAACCCTGCTGTTGTTCAAGCACGGTTTCCACCGGGGTCATGTTATAACTGTGGTGACCTTACTCACTACAGAAACAATTGCCCAAGACTTGTTAACGCACCTCCAGTGTGAGGACGAGCATTTAACATCAATGAGACAAACGGGAACAATGATGCAGCAGTGAATAATTAGTGTTTTGTAATTCCTTGGTTGTTATCTTTTGACACTTCAAGACAATTCGGTTGTTACATAAATAAAGATTTGTTGTTTTTATTTCTGCAAAATTTATGCGATTGTGTGAATGTTTGATGCAACCTTATGATGTCAACCCAAAGATAAACTACTCGTGTGGTTCTGTCATCTTATGATCACTTGTGATCTCCCCAAGAACCTTAAACACTCGTTTCTTTTAAGAAACAAGGCCAAACTCTTATTGAAAATCCTTCTATCTTTATAGATAGATCCTTGAAAATCATTTAAGTGCCAAATGAAATCCATGGATTGGATTCCTAGTGTGCTTTAAATATCCATGCCTAAAGATAACAAATTAAAGAATCAAGTTAGCTAATTTTGTGCTTATGTGTTTTCTTACATGTTTTGTGGTTGTATGTGATCCATCCAAATCCTCATAGAGTCTTTCATATCTCATATGAGGGATTCATAGTAGGATATCCAAAGTTACTATCTTAAATCCTTAATGGACTTCTACGTTGTAGTCAAGTCTCTTGGGTTTTAAAGTACTATTCTAAAATTTGACCCCTTGAGTGGTCTAGATAAACAGATTGATTTGAAAATCTGATTAGAAATATCATGTGATGATATAATTAAAAAGATCCCTTAAGTGGTCTATTTAAGGAGATCGTACGACGGTCTAGTTAAGAAGATCATGTGTTGATCTAGTTAAAAAGATCGTTCGTTGATCTAGTTAAAAAGATCGTTCGTTGATCTAGTTGAAAAGATCCTTTGGTGGTCTAGTCAAGTCGCATCATGTTTATTCAATTGATTTTTCCTCTACGCATTATGAAATGAACTGTGCGGACTGTGCAAGGAATTACGTAATTATGGAGGCCTACATAACTATGGAAATTCAGTGCACAGAAACCACAAGAAGTTTTGTCATGTGTTAAGACCTATAGTGATAAGAATAATGATACGGGAGAAGTCTAGGACCTTGACCGATGTCATTTTATCTTACACTCCCCAATTCTGATTTCTAGCACACACAAGTTTCCTATGATAAGTCTTCATAAGAAACGTTCTTCTGTCCATAGTTCAAAATTCCATGTTTTGCTACTACAAGGACTTCACTTTGAGGGTTAACAAATTCGCTAAGAATCCTAAGATGGCCCAAAATTTTACTTAAGGGTTCAATGGATCTATTTGAAGGCGAAACCGTCACAGCTGTCTTCACAAGTTTCCTCTAGAATTAAATTTCGGGACGAAATTTCCTAAAGTAGGGGAGACTGTGACACCTGTGTCACTTCAACCATCAAAAAAATACCAAACTGATGAAATATCGTATTTCATACTTGGGATTTGTATAAACATGTGTATCATTTGCACATATAAATTCTTGTTCAATTTCAAGCCTTAAATCGCTTTCTGGAAGGTTATACGCGCACTGATGCGTAAATATAACCAGTTTAATGCAACAAACACTCTGGAATAGTGACACAGGCTTAACATACCTTAAATAACCTGTACATAACTTAGAAATAAGTTTTGAATGGTTTGGTGTGATTGAACAGTAGTCTATTAGATCACAGGGACTATTTATGTCAAACTGTGAAACTATACCGATTCGTATGATGATGAACATTCCGGAACTTGATCATAAGTTAAACATACCCTAAATATCCTTTACATAGCTTAGAAATAGGCTTTGAGGGGTTCGGTGTGCTAAAATAAACTTTTGGCTCATTCAGGGACTAAAAGTGTCAAAAAGTGCATAAGTTTGCACTTTCGCGCATAACTTACGTTCTGAATACATCCGGACATCCAAAAATTTATGTAAGCACTAAACTATTTTATTTTAGTGTTTGACATGAGAAAAATCCATTCGTCGCGCAATTTGGATCGTTTTTCGCGCTTATGCGCATTCCGTCGTAATTAAGCAAACATCGCGATCGTACGACCAAACGAACCAACATCCGGCATATTTTTGAGCATGTTTCATGTCCACAATGTTTAGGCATCCTTGTGGAGCCTTGAAAATGATTTAACGGGCTTCAAACGTGTGGAAAATGGACTGAAACATGTGCAGGGACCTATTCTGCCATTTCTGTTTGAAAACTGCAGATAGGGGGCTTGGCGTGACGCGAGGGACCCTAGGCGTCACGCGAGGCCCTTTCAGATCAGCAAAAGTCATTTTAACAGCTGTTAACAGCTCTTATGCACTCCAAACCCAATTCCACTTGTTAATCCCTGATGGTGGGGGGCCAATTTGAGTACCCTTAATGTTCCAACACATGTACGGATGAGATTGAAGCACGGTGTTCAAGAAACGATCCTAACGGTGGTCCATTTCCTATAAATACCCAACCCTTTCATTTGCAAAAACCCACACCTTTGAAATCTGAACTTGCTCTCTAAGTTGTTGTGTTTAACACTTCATACCTGAGAGTGTTCGGATTCAAACCTTCCGTTCTTGGACCCTTTGTAAGTGTTCCTTCGTTCTTTTATTCTTTTAGCGTTAAAGTCAAACTTTGTTTGACTTTCTGCATTGACCAGTTTATGGTCAATGCGAAGTTCGTTTGAACTTCATAACGTGAGCGTGATCACGATGGTTATAGTCCCTAGTGACTATACCTACTGATTACCACGTTATCTAGGCTCAGTGACGAGTCGTAGTTTCGGCCAAAATGCGCATTCTTGCGTATTTTGTAACCAAACTACTCTTGGGTATCAAAACCGTTTGTTTTGATACCAAACCTGTTTTCTAAACTTAGTTAAGCATGTTTTAACATGCTTAGCTCGTCACTTTTAGTTTAGTGCTTATATAGGGTCGTAAGGTAAGCGATCTAAACAATCGCTTATACTTTCGAACCCGACTCATTTGGTCGATCATTAGGATCCGATCAAACATATTAGGTGACCATAGTTGTATAGGGAATAACCTTCCAAGGTTATACCTTATGGTCACATAGTTTGAGTAGTTGTATGATAGGTAGTATATATGCCTTAGGTAAATGACCAAAATGCCCCTTTTACGCCAAAATTCATATTAAGCATAAGTAACATAACTTTTGACATCTAAACTAATTTGGAAACAATATTAGACATGTTAAGGCATATTCTACTTGTTATAGGACTAGTTAGGCGGTCCGAACGCGTTTCACGCAAACGACGCGTTAAAGTAGCATAAGCTACCTAAACGGGTCGTAAGCACTTAGGTTAGGTTTCATTTTAGTATGTAGGCCTTGTTAAACCATATCATATGAGTTCCCACACTCATTTGGTTTACAAGACCTCATCCTATCCAATCTTCCGATTTAGGTCCGGTTTATTTATGTAGTTACCTATATTAGGTACCGTTTGATTTCCGAGACTCCTCTAGCTTGCTTGGTAGTTGTTCAAGGCTTCTAAGCACTCTCAAGTGAGTACATAGACCCCTCTTTTACTGTTTTCCAAACGTTTTGGGGTGAAGCATGTGTACCTATCTGTTATTTTCATGATTTCAAAGTATAATTGATTATACATGTTATTACTTATCATTTGACAAACTAAATGACTATCTATGGTTTAAACACTGATTTCTCAAAGAACATAAAATAAAATGTTGAATTGTACTTATTTTATGTTCACCAGACCGATTGGTAGTATGATATATGTCACACCCCGACCACGTAGAACATACAAAACGTGGCGGAAACATCGGGGAGTGTTGTAACAGAATTAATGTTTCACAATCATGGAAATTAAAGTTTCGTTTTATTGATTAAAAGTGCTACAATGCCTTAACAAACAAAGAAATACAACATAATTAACTAGTCTTGCATCTTTTATTGTCACTAAAGCCCAAGTCTGTCTATGTGTATCTTGATCATATTATGCAACAGCTCCTGAAAAACACATGTGAAAATAGGTACGTCAGCATAAAAATGCCTGTGAGATACATAGGTTTTGTGAAAATAAGATTCATGACTTATGTTTGAGAAAATGTTTAGTCATGAACCTTGTTATTTGCTTTGTCTTTTAAATCATTTGAAAAACGATAAGATCAGATGATAAGTATAAATAAATGTAAGGTTAAATGAATAACCAAGTAAAATATGTTTGCATAAGATAAGTTGTTTATAAATCAATGTCTTGTGAAAAGTATGTTATTTGTATGAAATGTTCTATGTCTCAAACTGAAATGATTCAAATAACGTTACGACATGTAATACCATACAAACACTTATATATAGGAAGTACCAGCGGCGTATCCACCATGCTTGTATCATATTACACACGCATCGTTACTTAATCACTTAATCAAACCAAACCAAACAATGTAAAATGTTCATGTCAAGATGTAAATCATGTCAAAATGTCTATGTCAAATATCCATGTCAAATGTCTATGTCAAATATCCATGTCAAATGTCAAATATCCATGTCAAATGTCTATGTCAAATATCCATGTCAAATATCCATGTCAAATGTCTATGTCAAATATCTATGTCAAATGTCTATGTCAAAATGTCATGTATGGCAAGTGAAATGTCTCAACTAAACCATATGCACAAAAACAAAGTATTGAAGTAAAACTTGGTTTAAATCAAAGCTATGTTTTGTGTAAATGCATGCAAATATTTAATATGAACATTTATGCGGTATTGTGAATATGCATACATCCAAGCCTTGCGACTGTGGTGATAAACCCTTTAAACAAATTAAAGGTCTATCTGTCTTATATCATCGAATTCGGTCATTCCTTTCATCCCCTTTCCCTGGGACGTCCGGAACGGGAGTTGTCAATTCCTATGGTACCACTACCTACTAACGAACGGCATGATCGGTGTTAATGAATGTATTGCCCCATGTAAACAAACCAAATGTCATACCAATATGTAAGCATGTGAAAAACAATGCACTAAGTATGTAATCAAATGAACATACATAGCGTGAAATGTCATGTAAAACGATGTACTAAGTAATGCACAAAATGGGCATACCTAGCATGAAATGTAATGTAAAACAATGTACTAAGTAATGCACACAATGGGCACACCTAGCATGAAATGTAATGAAATCATGTACTATAATGTACTATCAAACATAGCCGGTATATGATGTGAAAACAGGAAAGCATGAAAGTCACAAGTAGGCACATGTGTTCCACCCCAAAACAGTTTGGAAAACAGTAAAAGAGGGGTCTATGTACTCACTTGAGATTGCTCAGTTGTCTAAAGATAACCACCAAGCAGTGCTAGAGATCTCGGAATCAAACGACACCTAATATAGGTAACTATGTTAATAAACCGGACCTAAATCGGAAGACTGGGTAGCATTAGGGTTTGTAAACCAAACGAGTGTGGAGACTCGTGTGATATGGTTTAACAAAGCCTACATACTAAATGAAACCTAACATAACTGCCTACGACCCATTACGACCCGTTTAGGTAGCTTATGCTACTTTAACGCGTCGTTCGCGTGAAACGCGTTCGGACCGCCTAACTAGTTCTACGACAAGTGTTATATGCCTAAACATGTTACATAATCAGTTATGTGACAAAAGTTTAGGTTACATATGCTTAATTACCAATTATACATGAAAAGGGTATTCTGGTAATTTACCTAAGGCATATAAACTACCTATCATACAACTACTTAAACGATGTGACCATAGGGTATAACCTCGGAAGGTTATTCCCTACCTACTATGGTCACCTAATGTATTTGGTCGGATCCTAATGATCGACCAAACTGGGTCGGGTTCGAAGGTATAAGCGATTTATTAGATCGCTTACCCTACGACCCTAGACAACGTGGTAATCAGTAGGCATAGTCCCAAGGGACTATAACCAACGTGATTACACTCACGTTGCGAAGTTCAAACGAACTTCGCATTGACCATTACTGGTCAACGCTGAAAGTCAAACAAAGTTTGACTTTCTGACTCGAAAAGCAGTAAAAATAAGGAAAAGAACGAAAGAATACTTACGAAGGGTCCCCGAATGCTAATCCCGATCCAAGAACTCAGGTATGAAACAATGGTTTCAACTTAGAGCTCTCAAATCAGAATTCTAGTAAGTAATGAGGTTGGGGGTGATGGGGTATTTATAGTTTTCGTTGAACCGTTAAGATCGTTTCATGGAAAGCGTGCCTTAATCCCATCCGTACACTTGTTGCAAAGTTGTGGTGGTTAGAAATGATGTTTATCAGCTGAAAATGCAAGTTGCAAGCATGTGGTTGTGGTTTAATCAGCTGATAATCTGCTGACTGTTTGTTATTATCTGCTCTGGCACAGGCTAGCGCACCGTTACGTTATAAGTGTAGCGGTGCGCTAGGACCTAGTTTGGCAGAATTACCATTTCAGTCCCTGCAATGCAATCAGTCCATTTTTGACACGTTTAAGGCCCGTTAACCCCATTTCAAAGCTCTAAAATGAAGTTAAAGTATAGGGAACTTAAAATATGTTCAAAAATATCTCGGATGTCGGTTCGTTTGGCCGTACGGTCGCGATGTTCGCTTAATTACGACGGAATGCGCACAAGCGCGAAAAACGATCCAAATGACGCGACGAATGGATTTTTCTTAAGGCGAACACTAAAATATAATATAGTCATGCTCACATAAATTTTTGGATGTCCGGATGTATTCAGAACGTAAGTTATGCGCGAAAATGCAAACTTGTGCACTTTTTGACACTTTTAGTCCCTGAATGACACAAAAGTTTATTTTAGCATACCGAACACCTCAAAGCCTATTTCTAAGCTATGTAAAGGATATTTATGGTATGTTTAACTCATGGTCATGTTCCGGAATGTCTGTTACAGTTCAAATTGGCATACTTTCGCAGTTTGTCAACTTTAGTCCCTGTAAGCGATTTAACTTTGATTTCACCACACCAAACCCTCCAAAACTTATTTCTAAGTTATGTAAAGGTTATTTAAGGTATGTTAAGCCTATTTCACTATTCCGGAGTGTTCGTTGGATTAAACTGGTTATATCTACTCATCAGAGCGCGTATAACCCTCCAGAAAGCGATTTAAAGCTTGAAATTGAACGAGAATTGATATGTGCAAATGATACACATATTTTTACAAATCCCAAGTATGAAATATAATATTTCATTGGTTTGGTATTTGTTTGATGGCCGTGGAGGCACAGGTGTTACAGTCTCCCCTACTTTAGGAAATTTCGTCCCGAAATTTAGAGGAAACTTGTGAGAGTTTAAAACATGAAGTTGAAAAGATCGAACAACATTGGTTAAGGTTCTGAACTTCTAGTAACCTTAATAACATTATGCTTTCAATGTAAGAGGGACACTTATATACAAGTATATGAAGCGTCATTGGTGCGTCCACCATGCCTCCATTACATCGTTATCATTTTGTTATTGTTGTCACTATCGGTTCTTACACATAATAAACCTTACTAGGTTTCTGTGCACTAAATTTCATAATTATGTACGCGTCCATAATCAGACAATTCCTTGCACAGTTCACACAGTCTATTTTATAATGTGTAGGGGGAAAACCAAATGAACAATCCTGTGATGAGTGTGACTAGACCGCCATAGAGTCCTTTTGACTAAATCAATAAATGATCTAAATAGACTATCAAGGAGTCTGTCCAGCTACATCACTAGATGTCGTCTTTTAACCAAATTGTGAATCAATCTTTTTGACTAGACCACTTAAGGGTCTCCTATAAAACATGGAGTGGTACTATATAATCCAAGGGTCTTAACTATTACATAGAAGCCCGTTAAGGATTTAAGGTAGTACCTTTTGAATATCCTGCTACGAATCCCTCATATGAAGATATGAAAGATTCTGCGAGGATTTGGATAACGAATATCCAGAGTATTAAAACACAAAAAAAATGCATAAAAGAAAACATAAGATGAATAAACACATATCACATAACCACAAAATTGTTTAACTAGAAGTTTGTTCTGCTAACAGAGTACATGTATTTAAAGCACACTAGGAATCCATCTCGTGGATTTCATTTGGCACTTTAAACATTATCAAGAATCTAACCACAAAGATAGAAAGATTCAAAAAGAAAATTCGATTTCGATTGTAAAGAACCGAAATGTTCGAATTTAGGTACATACGGAATCCAATTAAGGACTCTGATTTGAATGATGATCATCCACAAGGGTCTAATAAAAAGATCCCATATGGATTTTTAGGAGTTGAAGATGTTTTGAAACCTTGCACTGATGTGCTTAGGTCAAATATGAAGTAAAATGCTTATGAAGTTGAGATGCCTGATATGTCAAGGCGACATATGAAGCGGAATTTGAAGGTTAAGTCAATGTATGAGGAAAATATTTTTGAATACTATGCATGGGGTTCCTTTAAGAAAAATGTGTTTAACGTTTTTGAAACCTTATATATAATACTTTTTGGAAATCATAAAGTAGGTGTATTATATAGGTATATTTATAAAAATGTTTTAAAATCATGCGAGATGAATTTTGAAATTATGTATAAGGTTTTTTTTTTTGAAAGACATGAATGATGCTTTTCGAAATCATGCACTTGATCAGAAAATGTATTGTGTTAATATTGTCTTCAGACTATATAAAATATTTTGAAATTAGAAAGGTTGGTTTTGATAACATGGCCAATGTTTTTGAAATAACATAGACAAGGCATTTAGAAAAATTGTTTTCAAACTATATGAAATGTTTTGAAATCATGAAGATTGTTTTGAAATACTTGTACTGTGAATGTTGAAAAATCAAAACGTAATGGGTATGATATTTGAGAATATCCTTAGTTATCCAACCAAGGATTCAAAGGTACAGATGTGCAAAAAGCACGATTACTTATAATGTCACTTTATTTTCTGTACTTCGTATTTTAGAATGAAACGAGTACTTAAAATTTTCGAAGGAATCATGAGCGATCATTTGAAAGAGAGAATCACAAGAGTAGTTTGTAAGGAACATAGTTCCTTGATGTAGGTATCATAGGAAAAGTCATACACACATGTAATTATACTTGTATATCAGAATTGTGAACAACAACTTTTATTTATGAACGAGACATATTGTTTCACAATACACGAAAACAAAAGAAACAAAGGCATAAGACAGCAACATCCTTTCTTCAGCTGAATGCTCATCCGTGGGTCAGATTTGCCTTAGCAAGCTTTGGGCAATCCCTTTGGAAATGGCCCATCTCGCCACAGTTGTAGCAAGACCCTCGTGAAAAACGAGCTTGAGCAGGAGTGTCGCTAGCTTGATTTGGTACAGCTACAGCTGGGCAAACCCTTGCTGTATGACCTATAAGTCCACAAATCCGACATTTGCGGCACCTCACACTAGGGTGATGATGAAGGTTACATTGGTTGCACAAGGGTGCAGTTCCATTGTATGGCTTCCTAGCAGGGGGTTGAGCTGGTTGGTTGGGGAAGGCTTGACCATTGTGAGCGACCACGGCGAAGTTCTGAGAAGCCTTTCGCTTCTTTGACTTCTTAGGGGATCGTTCATCCATGGTCTTTGATTCCTCAATTGGTTTCTTGGCTGATGGTGTTGTCGCCTGACTAGGTCCTGCCTGTCTTGGTGACTCTTGAGTGGCTTCATCCTGGAGATGATACATGGCAGTAGCTAATTCAACAGTCTTAAAGACTACTTCGCCTATTCGCTGAGCGAATTTAGCAGTCTGCTTGGATATCTGGTCGTCATCGTGATGAAGAGACATTTTAAAAGAAAGTGAAAGACATAGGAAGAAACAAGTGAAAGTTTATTGGACAATCAAAACAGAATGATAACGCATGAAGATTGCGATCATTTGTTTGTTACCTAAGGCAAACAAATGAGACGGTGACTGATCAAAGTAAATGGATCAAAAATAATGTATCGCGAAGACATGCTCGCCTATAAGTGAACACTCATCCCAAGAATTCCCAGGTAAGCACAACTGGTCTCGCGTCTGATGAGATGTATACGAAGTGCTTGCCTAGACAGAAAACCCAGAATACAGGCATTCACCCTTCCAGTTTGCACGTGTTCACATTATTTAAAACCCAAAACCTTGACGAGATTTTGAAAACTCAAAGGGGTTCAAAACCATATACTAGAGAGTTCAAAACCTTACCATAGAGGGTTCAAAACCTAGTAATCAATCATCCTAGAACAGATGATTAGTTTTCAAAGCGGTTTTGAAATTTATGTTCTTGTTGTGGTCGTCGCCTAAGGATAGGTGACGGTATTGTTTTATGACTAAACGCAAGTAAACTCGCGTTAGGGTCCTAGAAAGGTTATAGACTAGGTCAAAGCATTACTAATAACCTAATACCCTATAACCATTGGCTCTGATACCATCTTTTCTGTCACACCCCGACCACGTAGAACATACAAAACGTGGCGGAAACATCGGGGAGTGTTGTAACAGAATTAATGTTTCACAATCATGGAAATTAAAGTTTCGTTTTATTGATTAAAAGTGCTACAATGCCTTAACAAACAAAGAAATACAACATAATTAACTAGTCTTGCATCTTTTATTGTCACTAAAGCCCAAGTCTGTCTATGTGTATCTTGATCATATTATGCAACAGCTCCTGAAAAACACATGTGAAAATAGGTACGTCAGCATAAAAATGCCTGTGAGATACATAGGTTTTGTGAAAATAAGATTCATGACTTATGTTTGAGAAAATGTTTAGTCATGAACCTTGTTATTTGCTTTGTCTTTTAAATCATTTGAAAAACGATAAGATCAGATGATAAGTATAAATAAATGTAAGGTTAAATGAATAACCAAGTAAAATATGTTTGCATAAGATAAGTTGTTTATAAATCAATGTCTTGTGAAAAGTATGTTATTTGTATGAAATGTTCTATGTCTCAAACTGAAATGATTCAAATAACGTTACGACATGTAATACCATACAAACACTTATATATAGGAAGTACCAGCGGCGTATCCACCATGCTTGTATCATATTACACACGCATCGTTACTTAATCACTTAATCAAACCAAACCAAACAATGTAAAATGTTCATGTCAAGATGTAAATCATGTCAAAATGTCTATGTCAAATATCCATGTCAAATGTCTATGTCAAATATCCATGTCAAATGTCAAATATCCATGTCAAATGTCTATGTCAAATATCTATGTCAAATGTCTATGTCAAAATGTCATGTATGGCAAGTGAAATGTCTCAACTAAACTATATGCACAAAAACAAAGTATTGAAGTAAAACTTGGTTTAAATCAAAGCTATGTTTTGTGTAAATGCATGCAAATATTTAATATGAACATTTATGCGGTATTGTGAATATGCATACATCCAAGCCTTGCGACTGTGGTGATAAACCCTTTAAACAAATTAAAGGTCTATCTGTCTTATATCATCGAATTCGGTCATTCCTTTCATCCCCTTTCCCTGGGACGTCCGGAACGGGAGTTGTCAATTCCTATGGTACCACTACCTACTAACGAACGACATGATCGGTGTTAATGAATGTATTGTCCCATGTAAACAAACCAAATGTCATACCAATATGTAAGCATGTGAAAAACAATGCACTAAGTATGTAATCAAATGAACATACATAGCGTGAAATGTCATGTAAAACGATGTACTAAGTAATGCACAAAATGGGCATACCTAGCATGAAATGTAATGTAAAACAATGTACTAAGTAATGCACACAATGGGCACACCTAGCATGAAATGTAATGAAATCATGTACTATAATGTACTATCAAACATAGCCGGTATATGATGTGAAAACAGGAAAGCATGAAAGTAACAAGTAGGCACATGTGTTCCACCCCAAAACAGTTTGGAAAACAGTAAAAGAGGGGTCTATGTACTCACTTGAGATTGCTCAGTTGTCTAAAGATAACCACCAAGCAGTGCTAGAGATCTCGGAATCAAACGGCACCTAATATAGGTAACTATGTTAATAAACCGGACCTAAATCGGAAGACTGGGTAGCATTAGGGTTTGTAAACCAAACGAGTGTGGAGACTCGTGTGATATGGTTTAACAAAGCCTACATACTAAATGAAACCTAATATAACTGCCTACGACCCATTACGACCCGTTTAGGTAGCTTATGCTACTTTAACGCGTCGTTCGCGTGAAACGCGTTCGGACCGCCTAACTAGTTCTACGACAAGTGTTATATGCCTAAACATGTTACATAATCAGTTATGTGACAAAAGTTTAGGTTACATATGCTTAATTACCAATTATACATGAAAAGGGTATTCTGGTAATTTACCTAAGGCATATAAACTACCTATCATACAACTACTTAAACGATGTGACCATAGGGTATAACCTCGGAAGGTTATTAAAATATGTTCAAAAATATCTCGGATGTCGGTTCGTTTGGCCGTACGGTCGCGATGTTCGCTTAATTACGACGGAATGCGCACAAGCGCGAAAAACGATCCAAATGACGCGACGAATGGATTTTTCTTAAGGCGAACACTAAAATATAATATAGTCATGCTCACATAAATTTTTGGATGTCCGGATGTATTCAGAACGTAAGTTATGCGCGAAAATGCAAACTTGTGCACTTTTTGACACTTTTAGTCCATGAATGACACAAAAGTTTATTTTAGCATACCGAACACCTCAAAGCCTATTTCTAAGCTATGTAAAGGATATTTATGGTATGTTTAACTCATGGTCATGTTCCAGAATGTCTGTTACAGTTCAAATTGGCATACTTTCACAGTTTGTCAACTTTAGTCCCTGTAAGCGATTTAACTTTGATTTCACCACACCAAACCCTCCAAAACTTATTTCTAAGTTATGTATAGGTTATTTAAGGTATGTTAAGCCTATTTCACTATTCCGGAGTGTTCGTTGGATTAAACTGGTTATATCTACTCATCAGAGCGCGTATAACCCTCCAGAAAGCGATTTAAAGCTTGAAATTGAACGAGAATTGATATGTGCAAATGATACACATATTTTTACAAATCCCAAGTATGAAATATAATATTTCATTGGTTTGGTATTTGTTTGATGGCCGTGGAGGCACAGGTGTTACAATATAGCGCTATAGGATTAGACACCCCATTCCTGTTGTCATGGAATGTCTGAAACCAATTTGTTTCTCCATCCAAATAGGTATTTCCTTTGTGGTATCCCTATAGTCTCAAAGGTGTATTTTGATGCACTAGGTCTGAATGAATTCTTAAATCACATTATTTTTGTATATTTAGTTATACTCCTAAAGGTATATTTTGATATACTCCCATACAAAACCAACAAACATTTTGTTAATCATTAAAGCATAGTTTGATATGTTATCTTCAAAATCCAAAACATAGTTTAATATGTTATTCATAAATCCAAAGTATACTTTTAATATGCTACGATAAGGTTATTCGTTTAACCTTACATTATTTTACAGAGCATAACTTTTGATCTATTCAAATACTTTGTTTTGTACATTTTTACTTGTGGTTTAAGTAGTCTCATTTTACTTACCATACATAACTTTTGTTTACACATTACATGGTTTACATTTAACTTGGGTTATACAATAACATTGGACTATTGGTTTAAACATGAACATTCTATATTGGTGGTTTGGTTTGAGTAAGTGACTTAAGTAACAAGGTGTGTGTAATATGATACAAGCTTGGTGGATACGCCACTGGTACTTCCTATATATAAGTGTTTGTATGGTATTACATATCGTAGCGTTATTTGAATCATTTCAATTTAAGACATATAACATTTTATAGAAATAACATACCTTTCACAAGACATTGTTTTACAAACAACTTATCTTATACAAACTCATTTTTACTTGGTTATTCATTTAACCTTACATTACTCTTTTACGTATCATCTACTTTATCATCACTTTTCGAATGATTTATAAAACAGAACATTTTACAAGGATGATGACTGACTTTTGTTAAACAACATTTTCTAAACTTATAAGTCATGAATCCTATATTCACAAAACCTATGTATCTCACAGACATTTTTATGCTGACGTACCTATTTTTACATATGTTTCAGGTGCTGTCTTGAGATGATTGTTGATACATGCTACATTTAGGATGGACTCGTGCCTTAGCGACTTTAAAACTTGGAAGATCATAGTTGTACTTATTTGGTTGTATTAAAACAATGAGTTCATTTATTCAATAAAACAAATTTATTTATTCCATGGTTATGAAACAATGATTCTGTTACAACACTCCCCGACGTTTCTGCCACTCCTAGTTGTTTTACGTGGTTGGGGTGTGACAGTTTAACAAGGCCTACATACTAAAAGGAAACCTAACCTAAGTGCTTACGACCCATTACGACCCGTTTAGGTAGCATACGCTACTTTAACGCGTCGTTCGCGTAAAATGCGTTCGGCCCATCTAACTAGTCCTACGACAAGTATTATATGCCCTAACATGTTTAATTCTGTTGCATAATCATTTAAATGACAAAAGTTTGGGTTACATATGCTTAAATATCAATTATGCATAAAAAGGGCATTTTGGTCATTTTCCTAAGGCTTATAAACTACCTATCATGCAACTACTTAAACGAAGTGACCATAAGGTATAACCTCGGAAGGTTATTCCCTATACAACTATGGTCGCCTAAAGTGTTTGGTCGGATCCTAATGATCGACCAAACGGGTCGGGTTCGTAAGTATAAGCGATTGTTTAGATCGCTTACCTTACGACCCTACATAAGCACTAATCTAAAAGTGACGAGCTAAACATGTTTAAAACAAACGGTTTTGATACCTAAGAGTAGTTTGGTTACCAAATACGCATAAACACGCATTTTGGCCAAAACTACGACTCGTCACTACACCTAAACAACGTGGTAATCAGTAGGTATAGTCAATAGGGACTATAACCATCGTGATTACGCTCACGTTGCGAAGTTCAAACGAACTTCTCATTGACCATAGACTGGTCAATGCAGAAAGTCAAACAAAGTTTGACTTTTAAGCTAGAAAGCGATAAAAGAACGAAAGAGGACTTACAAAGGGTCCAAATAGATTTGGTTCCAAGTATTCTCAGGTAGGTAGTGAATAATCACAACCACTTAGAGAAATCTCAGACCAAACGTGCAGAAAATGAATGAGGGACATGGCCTTATATAGTTTTTCGCAAACCGTTAGGATCATTTCTTGGAGAGGAGGGAATGATCTAGGCCATACAATTGTCAAAGAAAGATTGGGGGACTTGTTTTCCACACAAACCAGCCCATAGCATGAAAAACCATGGATCAAAACCATTGGAACAAGAGGAAATGACCAGATTCAATGTTTCTGCAACTCTGATGTGCTGGGCACTGCTTACGGACCGTAAGCAAAGGCCCATACGGACCGTAAGGGACCTGCAGACCAGAAACTTTCAAAAATGACAGATTTAGCCCCTGAAGCCCCAAACTTGGTTTTCGATGCATTTTTGACACGTTTAAGCCCCGTTAACCCCATTTCAAAGCTCTAAAATGAAGTTAAAGTATAGGGAACTTAAAACATGCTCAAAAATATCTCGGGTGTCAGTTCGTTTGGTCGTACGGTTGCGTTGTTCGGTTAATTACGACGGGAGTCGTAATGAACGCAAAAACGATCCAAATTAAGCGACGAATAGAATTTTATTATGCCAAACACTAAAATAAAATATTTTAATTCTTACATAAAATTTTGGATGTCTGGATATATTCAGAACGTAAGATATGCGCGAAAATGCAAACTTGTGCACTTTTTGACGCTTTTAGTCCCTATTGATCAATAAAGTTTATTTTAGCATACCGAACCCCTCAAAGCCTATTTCTAAGCTATGTAAAGGATATTTAGGGTATGTTTAACTTATAATCAAGTTCCAGAATGTTCGTTACTATACAAATCGGTATAGTTTCACAGTTTGACACAATTAGTCCCTGCAATCGAACAAACTTGATTTCAACATACCAAACCATTCAAAACTTATTTCTAAGTTATGTGAAGGTTATTTAAGGTATGTTAAGCCTATTTCACTATTCCGGAGTGTTCGTTGCATTAAACTGGTTATATTTACGCATCAGCGCGCGTATAACCTTCCAGAAAGCGATTTAAGGCTTGAAATCGAACAAGAATTGATATGTGCAAACGATACACATATTTTTACAAATCCCAAGTATGAAATACAATATTTCATTGGTTTGGTATTTGTTTGATGTTTGAAGTGACACAGGTGTCACAGTTATAGTTATGCAACATATGGTTCTTATTCACGTGCTGATTGTCTTTGGTTGTTTAAGAATCTGAAGAGGTAAATAAGTTAGCGATTCACTAGTTTATTGGTTATTTAAAAACTTATTATGTTAGACAAGTAGTTTAAAACTAAACCGAACACTCTTTTTGAAGTATTCTTGACCTTTGAATTAATTTTGTGGTATCTTTTTGCAGCCTGGTAATTGCATCACAGATGCTTGTGGATGAAGTGATTTGTGCAGGTCACATATCTTAATCTTGTAAGTTGGTTTTGACTTAAATCTAACATGTCATAAAAAATTAGTTAATAGGAGAATGGTAAAATTGGCCGAACAAATTAAATAGGTTGAAATTACTCCCATATGGTTTGAAAGGCTTAAATTGTACGTTTAAAAATACAGGGTTAGGATATAATAGGAAGTTTATCTGGCTAAGAATGCTAGGAAGTAATCTTGACCATCCATTTAGTTAATCAAGGGCTAAAATTAAATGAGGGAAATTGAAGGGAAGAAAAGAGGCGCGTGAGTTTGTTTAGGGGCATTCTAGTCAATCCAAGGCAATAGTTTCTCTCTCCTCCAATTATCCCCCATTTTTTAAACGTTAATAACTCTTTCATACGACATTATTTTTTTTTATAAAAATTGCACCAAAAAAACGAGTGTTTTTTATCTTTAAAACGAGTATACTATTGCTATATTTTCGAAAAAAAATTTTTAAACCCAGTTGCGTAAAACGCAATGAAAAAAAAACCTAAAAACTGACATTTTTCTAAAACGCAATGCACAAAAAACACAAAGAAATGTCTTATTTGTAAAACGCAATGGCCAGAAAACACAAAGAAATGTCCTATTTCTAAAATGCAATAGCCTAAAAACACAAAAGAAAGTGTACTTTCTAAAACGCAATGGACTGAAAACACATAAAAATGTCTTTTACCTAAAACACAATGCACCAAAAACACAAAGAAATGTCTTATTTCTAAAATGCAATGGTCAGAAAACACTTAAAATGTCTGTTTTCTAAAACACAATGGACTGAAAACACATAAAAATGTGTTTTACCTAAAACACAATGCATCAAAAACACAAAGAAATGTCTTATTTCTAAAACGCAATAGCCAGAAAACACTTAAAAATGTCTTTTTTTCTAAAACGCAATGGACTGAAAAAACTTAAAAATATGTTTTACCTAAAACGCAATAACTAAAAACACTTCAAAAATGTGTTTATCTAAAACGCAATAGCCAAAAAACACATAAAAATATCTTATTTCTAAAACGCAATGGCCTAAAAACACAAAAGAAAGTGTATTTTCTAAAACGCAATGGACTGAAAACAAATAAAAAAGTGTTTACCTAAAACGCAATGAACTAAAAACACTTCAAAAATGTGCTTTTCTAAAACGCAATGGCCAGAAAACACATAAAACTCTCTTATTTCTAAAACGCAATGGACACAAGCTGACCTGTCTGTGAATTTTTCTGAACCAGAGAGTAGCAAATCAAAAAACTGTCTATGAATTACTGTCTTCGAAATGAGGCAATTTCTTGAAAATTAAATTTTCTGATGCATTTTTATTAAAGCAATTTAATCAAAAAAAATTTGCCCCCGCCAGGGGCTACCGCCCCTGGGACCTTGCTACCAGGGGCGCTGCCCCCGGATCCCCGCCAAGATCGTAAAATGCAATGACTAAATCAAAAACCCAGATAATAAAAATGAAATTAAAGAATTTCTTACATGGATCGAAGTCGGTTTCTTCAACGATTGACGAAATTTGAATGATTGAAACACTTATCAGAGATTGAATCGAACGGATCGAGTGATTATCTTCAAAATCACCAGAAAAAACAAGATTTTGTATGAAATTAAACTTGGTTTTCTTCAAAAAATCTGAAGAACACGTTGATCGGGTGTTTGAATAATTGATTGGTGACAAAAATCGCTCTATAATGTAGTGATTATTGAGATAGAAAGTGAATAAATGGTTGAAGATGGTGGGTTTTGAAAATGGTGGGATTTGATGTTACTGGGAAGAAGAAAAGGATAAGATTGACTAAAATACCCTTCCTCTTTATTTTAAATTTTGCCACATGTACTAATCCTATTGCTTCCAATACTTCCGAGCCAAAATAAACTTCCTATTTGATCCTCACCCTAAAAATACAATAAGTATTATAAAATATGGATACAAAAGGCTTGATTCTAAGGTTGTAAATGAATAAATAATATTCATAAGTTTGTTAAACTCATGTTTGACTTTTGGTTTGTTTCAAAACATCCCTTTTCTTTGAGGTGGCAATTGCCGCTCATATACATATTAATGGGTTGGGTTATTGTCACACCCCAACCGATGGCGGAAACATTGGGGCATGACACTAAGCGAAACAGATTGTCCATGAGTATCCATAACAACTATTAATTACCAGATATTTAAACGTCATGTCCCATACCATAACATATCCAAATAAAACAATTATCACAAATAATTATCTAAAAAACAAACACTGTTCTGAGAACTCAGATTTAGCGTGACATAACTAGACCCCTAGCTTGATTCACCAAAGCACAGCAATCCTAGCATCTTAAACACCTGCCACATACGTTAAAATAAAGGTCAGTACACATAGTGTAAAGGTGAGCATACAAGTTTGATAATATAATATATTGCGAAATCGTTTACGCATAACCAGCATGTAACATGTAGCAAAGTGAAGCTAGTAGGTTATCGACAATGAAATATGCACAGACGTGACTGCGAGTTGTAGAATGCGCAACACATATCACCACTGTGATACGTGAAGAAATACCCCTAACAACCCCCGTCCACGACAGGTGCTGAGTCCAAACTATAGTACTATCGTTGCTAGGGTGTTAGGCAACAATCATTGTGTAAACATAACATACGAGCATTCATCGAGTAACACGTAACACATGCGGAGTCGGTTAGTGTATAAAAGTGTTAGCGTTGTGTGATCGATGTGATTTAGTATAAGTTACGTATTTAACACTCAAAAGTGCGTAAAGCAAAAAGGGATCGAGTATACTCACAGATCGTATTTAGTAATTAAACACTCTCTTGGATTGAAGGGAGCGTTGAGAGATTAGCCTGAACAGTTAACGAGTACATAAGCGATAAACGGCGCGTAAAACGGTGCAAGTGAAACAAGTGATGAAGGGTCATCCGATCAGAAGACAATCCGAACGGATGGTCATTCGATCGGATGTCAATCCGTTCGGATGGTCATCCGTTCGGATGGCCATCCGTTCGGATGGCTATTCGCTCGGATTGGCATTTGTTTGGGATGGATGTGTTTGTGTATGATGAATTTAAAGTTTTCGTTGTAGCATTTTGAAAACAGAGAAGTATCTCTACCTTTCAGGTCGTTCGATCGAACGGTAGTTCGATCGGATAGCGATCCGTCCGGCGAGGCATTTCTCAGAGAACAAGTTCACAGCAGGATTATCATTCGATCGGATGGTCTACCGATCGGATGGCAATCCGTTAGAACTAATGATCTTTGAAAATTTTGAAATGTTTAAGTGTTGATGACCAAGTGTAATCTGATCGGATTGTCGTTCGATCGGATGGCAATCCGATCGGACGGCAATCCGTTCGAACACTTGATCGTTTGACGTTTGAAATATTTTGCTAAGTTTTGGAAAGTTCACGGTTTGATCGAGATGGTATGACATCGTGCTAAACAATGGGAACTCCCTCAGGCCCAAGTCATCCGATCGAACGGGGATCACCCTAATCCGATCAGTTAACTGTTCGCGACGGTTGTTCATGTTCAACCCGAAATTGGTTGTCTCCTTGATAGTAACCAGATCTCAGACCGACACTTTACTAGAAACGAACAGAAGGCCTGAATGAGTCCCGATTCTATTGGTTTTGAGTGCATTGAGAGTAAAAGAGTTGAAAGGAAGTTATGAAACCATCTTTCAATTCTTTTAAACATGTTGAAATCTCTTAGATCTAAGTTGTTCTTGGTGGAATGAGGCCAAACCTTGAAGTTCATAAGAACTCCACGATGACATCACCCTAGAACACCTCAAATCGGGCATATTTCAAGGTTAAAAGTGAAGATTCAAAGGAGAAAATGATGAAGAAGTGTGTGTAGATCATAGAAGTACAAGATTTGAGTTGAAAACTTACAAGAATCGCGAAAAATCGAGAAGAAAGAGGGCTTGAGCGTGCTGCTCGAAAGAGAGAGCTGTTACATCACTGTTGGTGATGTGACAGGGGTATTTATAGGTTGGTAAAAGAGGAAAGGGTTTAGTGCAGCGGATTGGACGGCAAACCGATCGGATGGCCATCTGATCGGATGGTCATCCGTACAGATGACCATTCGATCGAATGGTCATTCGATTGAAGTGGTCCGGTGAGTTAGGTTTCGGCGTTTCGTTTTGTGTGCTGAGCGTTGCGATGCGTTTAAGCGAGTGTCGTTTTAGCGATGCGATAGGTTTTACTAATAGTCACACAAATACTATATCTAACATACAATCATCGTAAATAAACCTGCGTTTAGCGTTTGCGATTAGATTGCGTTGCGATAGAGTTGCGATTGCGTTTTTGAATAATCACCACAAAACATAAATAAACATGCACAAGTAACACGTAAATATCACACATACGTAAAACAATATCCAGAACGCATAATTCGAGTTGCGATGCGATTGGGATGCGATTAGCAATAGAGCGATAATTAGATTAGCGATTAACATGCGATTAAACCTCGATTATTAATAGATACTCCACATAATACAACTAAAGTCAACAAATACTAGAATTTGATTACAAGTCAAACAGTACAGTCAATAATTAGGCAAGGAGTGACAGATCGCAATTAGCAATCTTTTCTTCCTTTGAGTTTGACTTGTACTTTGACTTCGAAGTTGCGGGGTGTTACAACCTCCCCTACTTTAGGGAATTTCGACCCGAAATTAAGGCGCAGGCGTAACAAACAACTATGGATACTTCGCCTTCATGTCGCTTTCGAGTTCCCACGTGAACTCTGCGCCGCGTTTGCCTTCCCAACGAACCTTCACAATGGGAATGCCTGAGCTCCTGAGCTTCTTGGTTTCTCGGTCCATGATCTCGACAGGCTTCTCCATGAAGTGTAATGTTTGGTCCACTTGTAGATCCTCAAGTGGCACTTGTAAATCCTGCTCGGCCATACACTTTATGAGGTTCGAAACGTGGAAAGTCGGGTGGACGTTGCTAAGTTCCTCTGGTAGTTCGAGTCTGTAGGCCATTTTGCCGATCCTTTCTAGAATCTTAAAGGGTCCAACATATCGAGGCGCGATCTGATCACACCCTTCCAAGGTGATACCTTTAGGTGTACGTGATCACCAACGTCAAATTCAAGGGGCTTGCGGCGTCTATCGGCGTAACTTTTCTGACGACTCTGAGCTTTCAGCAGATTGTCTCGAATTTGGAGGATCTTGTTAGTCGTTTCTTGCAACAGCTCAGGACCAGTGATTTGCGCATCTCTGATCTCGTGCCATACAATAGGCGATCAAAATTTTCTTCCGTATAATGCCTCAAACGGTGCCATTTGGATGCTAGAATGATAATTGTTATTGTACGAGAATTCGACTAAAGGTAAGTGCGCGTCCCAATTACCACCGAAATCTATGACACATGAGCGAAGCATGTCTTCAAGGGTACGAATCGTTCTTTCAGTCTGACCGTCGGTTTGGGGATGGAAAGCGGTACTTAGATTAAGAGTAGTACCGAGTGCGGATTGAAATGTTTCCCACAGACGCGAGGTAAACCCACCATCGCGGTCAGAGATGATATCACGAGGCGTCCCGTGTCGACAAATGATCTCGTCGGTGTAGATTCAGGCTAATTTTTCTACCTTATAGTCTTCTCGTATCGGTAGAAAATGAGCAGATTTGGTCAAACGGTCAACGACAACCCAGATGCTGTCGTGACCTGATGGCGTGCACGAAAGTTTCATTATGAAATCCATAGCTATACTCTCCCATTTCCACATAGGGATCTCGGGTTGGACGAGTAAGCCAGAGAGTCTTTGGTGCTCGGCCTTGACTTTCGAGTAAGTCAGGCACTTCGAAACATAGAGAGCGATATCTTTCTTCATGCCCAACCACCAGTACTTGTAGCGAAGGTCCTGGTACATCTTATCGGCACCAAGATGAATAGAATACCGAGACTTGTGGGCTTCGTCCAGCAGAATTTGTCGTAAGTTGGTGCGCTTGGGGACCCAAATTCGGTCTAAATAATGGAATATCCCATTCGATTTATTCACCAATTGGTTACCATCATTGAGAATCATTTCCTTCTTCAAAGTGCGTTCGGTAAAACAAGCATGTTGAGCGTCACAGATAAGAGTTTCGAGGTTGTGCTGGGCTTGGATTTTACGAACGCTATGTGAATAGCTTCTTCGGCTTAGAGCAACGGCAACGACATTTGCTTTGCCAGGATGATAACGAATCTCACAGGCATAATCGTTAAGAAGTTCAACCCATCGGCGTTGGTGCATATTCAGTTCCTTTTGACTCAAATGTGTTACAGGCTCTTATGGTCTGTGAAGACCATACACTTGGTACCATAAAGGTAGTGTCGCCAAATCTTTAACGTAAAAACAACTGCACCAAGCTCGAGATCATGGGTTGTATAGTTCTTCTCGTGGATCTTGAGCTGACGAGACACGTAGGCGATAACCTTGTCCCGTTGCATGAGAACGCAACCAAGACCAAGGTTCAAGGCATCGCAATAGTCTACGAAGTCATCATTTCCGTCGGGTAAAGCGAGCACAGGAGCATTGTAGAGCATATACTTGAGAGTTTGAAAGGCAGTCTCTTGTTTAGTCCCCCAAAACAAAGGCTTGTCTTTGTGCGTCAGAGAAGTAAGCGGAACAACGATTTTAGAGAATCCTTTGATAAATCGACGATAATAGCCCGCTAGTCCGAGAAAAGAACGGACTTCAGACGGGTTCTTGGGTGTAACCCAACTCTTAACAACTTCGATCTTTGCGGGGTCGACGTGAATACCTTGACTATTGACAATATAACGGAGGAATTGAACCTCCTCCAGCCAAAATTCACACTTAGAGAACTTAGCATAGAGTCGATTCCCTCGGAGAAGTTCAAGAACAAAATGTAGATGTTACGCGTGTTCGGTTTTCGACTTAGAATAGATCAGGATATCATCGATGAACACGATGACGAAGCGGTTAAGAAAGGGTTTACACACGCGATTCATCAGATCCATGAAAACCGCGGGTGCGTTGGTTAACCCAAAGGGCATAACAACGAATTCATAGTGGCCGTAACGAGTGTGAAAAGCGGTCTTACATATATCCTCCTCCTGAATGCGTAACTGGTGATAGCCTGAGCGTAAATCAATCTTCGAGAAACACGTAGCACCTTGTAACTGATCAAACAAATCATCGATTCGGGGCAAGGGATAGCGATTCTTGATAGTCAGCTTATTCAATTCCCTGTAGTCGATGCACATCCGGAACGATCCATCCTTCTTTTTGACGAAAAGGACAGGCGCACCCCACGGAGAGGTTCTAGGGCGAATGAAGCCTTTGTCATGTAATTCCTTGAGTTGACTCGACAGTTCGCGCATTTCGGACGGAGCGAGTCGATAAGGAGCTCTAGCAACAGGATTTGCTCCAGGAATGAGATCAATACGGAAGTCGATATCACGACTTAGAGGTAAACCAGGTAGATCATTAGGGAAGACGTTAGGAAAATCACGAACCACAGGCACCTTGTCTATTGCCTTAACTTCCTTTTTCTCCGCTACTACAATGTGCGCCAAGAAAGCTTGGTATTCCTTGCGGAGATACTTGCTAGCCTGGACACACGACATAAGTTGGAGTTTCTTGGATGCGACTTCGCCGTAAACACACAATTGATCACCATTAGCGAGTGCGAAACGAATCATCTTATCGAAACAAATAACTTCTGCATGATTTTCATGAAGAAAATCCATGCATACTATGACATCAAAACTACCGAGTTGCATCGGAATAAGGTTGATAGGGAAGACGTGATTGTTGAGTTCAAGCGTACAATCACGAAGAACAGAATTGACAGTGACGGTTCTTCCAGTGGTAATTTCAACATCGAACGTCGAGGGGAGATGGGCGCGCTTACGATTAAGGAGCTTTTCGAATTTAAACGATATAAAACAGTTATCTGCTCCAGTATCAAACAAACACGAAGCATATATACCATTTACGAGGAACGTACCATTAACCACGTTGTTGTCTGCTTGAGCCTGGCGGGCGTTGATGTTGAAAGCACGTCCGCGGGCTGCTAGCTGCTGGGGCTGCTAGCTGCTGTTACTGCTGAGGCTGCTGCTGTTGATGTGGTTGCAGCTGCTGCTGTGGCTCTTGCTTCACCACTCTGTTGGGGCACATGTTTGCAAAGTGGTTGGGATCACCACATGTAAAGCAAGTTCTAGCGTGAGCAGCGGGTGCAGGAGCTGCTTGTTGGCCCTGGGGAGCAGGAAGGAGAGCTTGTGGTGCAGGAGCTTGACCTTGAGCTGGAGCTGGAGCTTGGCGAGGACCGGTACGGAAATTAGCAGTAAAGTGGCCGTACAAGTTGCAGTAAACACAGAATCTGCAAGCAATCCCAGTAAGATGATGATAAGTGCAGGTAGGGTAGAGCGGGTGAGGACCAGTATATGCACGCTTGGCCGGCAGTGCAGTGGTCACTGGGGCCGCTACTTGGCGGTTATGGGGTTGCGGTTGAGCAGGTACTATTTGGAGTGGAGGACTTTGAAGCTTGCGCTGTGGTGGTGGTTTCAGCGGTGGGAACAGCGGTAACTTGGTGAAGATTCTTGGAGGCTTTATCAAAGTAACCAGCCCGGACTCACTTATCATTATTCTCGGCAGCGAGCAGGAAGGTCTCTTCAATAGTTGTCGTCTTCGTGGCTTGCACAAAATCAGCCACACAAGCCGGTAAAGCACGGATGTATTTCTTGATGGTGATCTCGAGGGTAGTAACTTGGCCAGGGCAAATGATACTCAGCTACTTGAAGCGGGCAGTTAAACCAGTGTTATCACCACCCTCCTGTTTGATGTGCCAAAACTCATCCTCCAGCTTCTGAAGCTCGTGGGGAGGGCAGAACTCTTTCATCATGATGTCCTTCAACTCATCCCACGTAAGCCCATAGGCTGCATCATTTCCACGCTTGTTTCTTTTGGCAGTCCACCAGTCCAGAGCCCTGGACTGGAAAACGCCAGTGGCGTTAGCAGTGCGGAGATTATCAGGACAGTTGCTTTGGCGCAGGGTGACTTCGATGGAATTGAACCATTGAAACATGGTCGTAGGTCCATCTTCTTCGGTGAATTCTTTGGGTCCGCAGGCTTTGAACTGCTTGAAGCTAAAAGTGCCTTTAGGAGTATCAGTCCTGGACTCGTCAGAGGACTTGCTAGCATTTTCATTCAACTCACTGACAATTTATGGGATAACTTTCGCCATTTGCTTAGCGACGAGAGCAGCGATGCGCTTGTCTTCATGGTTTCGGCGAGCGGAGCAAGCAGTGTGAGATCCAAATGATGACATTATCTGCAATAGAAATCGCCACAGGACTCAGACACTATATGTCGAATCTCACCTCACAACATACTTAATACTACTAAAGCTCAGTAACACGTCTAGCATCTCATCAAGTAGGGCACGTAAACACATAGGCACATAAACACGTATACACATAAGCACGTAGAGCACCGGAACACATAAGGCACATAGGACACAACAACCATGAGGACACCCTATATTTTGCACGTATTCACCTTCCTATATTGCACGTATTCACCTATCATTCAAGGTTCGCGCGTTCGAGAATAGCGATTGTGATTAGTGAGTACACAGCGAGTAGCATAGCGAGTAGTATAGTGTGCGAATTGTTAACGTTTTGAGATAGATGTGCAGTGTAAATTGTGTGTGATCAAGGCGAGAAGTGAAAAGAGAATAAATCACCAAAAATCGAAACACATAAACATGTAAAACCACATAAACACACATAAAATTCCACATAAAAGCGACAAGTGTCAGAGTCAGCGGTGGCGTAATCCAGAATCGAAACACATAAAATTGAGAATAGATTGTCTCGGCTTGGTAGACGTTGACTACCCAAAGTGATTCGACTATTCACAAGGACTCTGAGTACACACTTTGGCCTTCTGGACTGTGCTCTCGCCTCGATTTGGGCGATCGGCACGCATCCTTCCAGTTACAGTGTGACTTCAAGTCGTTGGAGTCCATCGAGACTTTGGTGAGAGTTTTGTAAAACCAAAATAAGAGAACGGAACGAGTCATCAAGGTTCGGGTTTCACCCCTAACTCAGCGACCGCATTCCTGTTTGTGTGATAGAATAACGAGATAGGGAGAAAATTTGTGTCGAAGTATGGATTTCACTCCTGATTCAATGCAAATTCTCGTGTTTATAGTAAAAAGGTGCGTCAAACAAGCGATCCAATCAAGAGTTTGCGGTCTTCACACCTAGTCTCCATCTAATCACTTGTTTATTTTCGAAAGTCGTGCGATCGCTAACCTTAGGAAAGGCTAAGTGATAGTATACAGCGAGTGCGAGCGAGAATAGCAAGTAAGCTCATACAAAACCCCTACGGGGTATGCTCAAGTCGGTCTGTTGGTACTTAGACTATAGACTAGGTCGTTTCAAACACATCGACCCAGACTAGGTCGAGTCTTGCCTAATTCCCTATATATGGCTTTGATACCAATCTGTCACACCCCAACCGATGGCGGAAACATCGGGGCATGGCACTGAGTGAAACAGATTGTCCATGAGTATCCATAACAACTATTAATTACCAGATATTTAAACGTCATGTCCCATACCATAACATATCCAAATAAAAAAGTTATCACAAATAACTGTCTAAAAAACAAACATTGTTCCGACAACTCAGATTTAGCGTGACATAACTAGACCCCTAGCTTGATTCACCAAAGCACAACAATCCAAGCATCTTAAACACCTGCCACATACGTTAAGATAAAGGTCAATACACATAGTGTAAAGGTGAGCTTACAAGTTTGATAGTATAATAGATTGCGAAATCGTTTACGCATAACCAACATGTAACATGTAGCAAAGTGAAGCTAGTAGGTTATTGACAATGAAATATGCACAGACGTGACTGCAAGTTGTACAATGCGCAACACATATCACCACTGTGATACGTGAAGAAATACCCTAACAACCGCCGTCCACGACAGGTACTGAGTCCAAACTATAGTACTATCGTTGCTAGGGTGTCAGGTAACAATCATTGTGTAAACACAACATACAAGCATTCATCAAGTAACACATAACACATGCAGAGTCGGTTAGCTTAAAAAAGTGTTAGCGTTGCGTGATCGATGTGATTTAGTATAAGTAACGTATGTAACACCCAAAAGTGCGTAAAGCAAAAAGGGATCGAGTATACTCACAGATCGTGTTTAGTAATTAAACACTCTCTTGGATTGAAGGGAGCGCTGAGAGATTAGCCTGAACAGCTAACAAGTACATAAGCGATAAACGGCGCGTAAAACGGTGCAAGTGAAACAAGTGACGAAGGGTCATCCGATCGGATGACAATCCGAACGGATGGTCATTCGATCGGATGTCAATTCGTTCAGATGGCCATTCGGTCGGATTGGCATTCGTTTAGGATGGATGTGTTTGTGTATGATGGATTTAAAGTTTTCGTTGTAGCATTTTGAAAACAGAGAAGTATCTCTACCTTTCAGGTCGTTCGATCGAATGGCAGTTCGATCGGATAGCGATCCGTACGGCGAGGCACTTCTCAGAGAACAAGTTCACAGCAGGATTGTCATTCGATCGGATGGTCTACCGATCGGATGGCAATCCGTTAGAACTAATGATCTTTGAAAATTTTGAAATGTTTAAGTGTTGATGACCAAGTGTAATCCGATCGGATTGTCGTTCGATCGGATGGCAATACGATCGGACGGCAATCCGTTCGACCACTTAATCGTTTGAAGTTTGAAATATTTTGCTAAGTTTTGGAAAGTTCACGGTTTGATCGAGATGGTATGACATCGTGCTAAACAATGGGAACTCCCTCAGGCCCAAGTCATCTGATCGAACAGAAATCACCCTTATCCGATCAGTTAACTGTTCGTGACGGTTGTTGCTGTTCAACCCGAAATCGGTTGTCTCCTTGATAGTAACCAGATCTCAGACCGACACTTTACTAGAAATGAGCAGAAGGCCTGAATGAGTCCCGGTTCTATCGGTTTTGAGTGCATTGAGTGTAAAAGAGTTGAAAAGAAGTTATGAAACCATCTTTCAATTCTTTTTACTTTGTAAAAGTTTAGATCTATGCGAAATCAGTGTTTAAACATGTTGAAATCTCTTAGATCTAAGTTGTTCTTGGTGGAATGAGGCCAAACCTTGAAGTTCATAAGAACTCCATGATGACATTCCCCTAGAATACCTCAAATCGGGCAGATTTCATGGTTAAAAGTGAAGATTCAAAGGAGAAAATGATGAAGAAGTGTGTGTAGATCATAGACGTACAAGATTTGAGTTGAAAACTTACAAGAATCGCGAGAAATCGAGAAGAAAGAGGGCTTGAGCGTGCTGGTCGGAAGAGAGAGCTGTCACATCACTGTTGGTGATGTGACAGGGGTATTTATAGGTTGCCAAAAGAGGAAAAGGTGTAATGCAGTGGATCGGATGGCAAACTGATCGGATGGCCATCCGATCGGATGGTCATCCGTACAGATGACCATTCGATCGAATGGTCATTCGATCGAAGTGGTCCGGCGAGTTAGGTTTCGGCGTTTCGTTTTGCGTGTTGAGCGTTGCGATGCGTTTAAGCGAGTGTCGTTTTAGCGATGCGATAGGTTTAACTAATAGTCACACAAATACTATATCTAACATACAATCATCATAAATAAACATGCGTTTAGCGTTTGCGATTAGATTGCGTTGCAATAGAGTTGCGATTGCGTTTTCGAATAATCACCACAAAACATAAATAAACATGCCCAAGTAACACGTAAATATCACACATACGTAAAACAATATCCAGAATGCATAATTCGAGTTGCGATGCGATTAGCGATAGAGCAATAATTAGATTAGCGATTAACATGCGATTAAACCTCGATTATTTATAGATACTCCACATAATACAACTAAAGTCAACAAATACTATAATTCGATTACAAGTCAAAGAGTACAGTCAATAATTAGGCAAGGAGTGACAGATCACAATTAGCAATCTTTTCTTCCTTTGACTTTGACTTTAACTTGTACTTTGACTTCGAAGTTGCGGGTTGTTACAGTTATGTTGTATCTTAAATAGACCAAATGGGTGGCATTCAATATGTAACTAAATTGAGCTAACTTTCTAATCCGTTATCTATAATCTTGGTTCAGGTAACATTATAATTTCAGGTACGAAGTTGATAATGGACCTAATTTGACTCTAACATGATAATCGAGCTAACTTTCTTATTTCGTTTCACAGTTTGCTATCAAAATATTAATTATAAATTATGAGTATTTGATAATTTTCTAATCCGTTATCTATAATCTATGGCAGCTATTGTTTACAAAGAAACGAAAGATAGGCAACAAGGAAGAAGATACTATATTAGAGGTATTATACATATCATTTTGAAACAAATGATCATATTTGATTCTCATAACTTCACATTGTATGTATTGTCTATCATGGTCTCAAGAAGATTGTTTTTCCATTGATGGACTTGGGATTAAATACCACAAGGCCCATTTTTCAGACTTATTATCTAACTCCATCCTTTCTCAACGATCTTTATATTTTTCAGCAGTTTTCAACAAAAAGAACTGACATACATTAGTCTTTTACATTATTATCAAAAAATTAATAAATATGCAGAAGTGTCCTTTTAAAACAGTCCTTTTACAATTTTACATCAATGCTCAGCTCTCGTGGATGATGCCTTCCCATTTGAAGAAATGAATTCAGCCAAGATACACTGTCAATAGGGCGATGTTGTATGATGTTTGGGTACCAGGTAACTAAACATGTATTTATTACTTTGGTTTATGGAGTTTGATCAGTGGGAATGTAAATATATGAATCCTTTATTGGTGTATTGGTAATTTCTACTCTATTCAGTTTACAAATAATAACTAGATGCAATTGGCCTCTGAAGTGTTCCCCTGGTGGTGGCAAGGTTGTTATTGTGAATCTTCAGGTATTTCATGATTTCACTTTTTTAGTATTTTTTAATTTCAAATATTATATTATATATGTAAAAACGTAAATTATTTTTTATACAAATTTTAATTTCATAAATTAAATTAGTTGAAATATTTGACCAGTTTTATACGATATCATCCCAATACCGTATACAGTTATATTTTTAGTAACTTTAAAAGTGTTAAAAAATAAAAGTTCTTACATTTTTTTATAATAATTTCGTTTACGGTATCTTAAAACATAAATTAATTTATCAAATCGCAACTAGGATCACAGGGATCATAAAACTGGAATCAAAATCACATGGTCAAGCAACTGATGGGTTAATCAGTTCTCTTTGCATCAGTTGTTATGTCATCAAAGGCATTTTCATCAATTCTAACCAGCACAGCTACTACCATCGGTCTAGTATTTGTTGCATCAACAGATACTTAAGAAGCACTTGCTCCTATGGTGAATCATATTGTTTGATCCTTTTTTATTATATTTGATTGTGTACAAGGGAGAATGAGTATGATGTGTGTGATGACTATGTTCACACTTTTACTATAGTTTATTATGATTTTTTAAGTTCGTGTTTATTTATGTATCTCTTTGTGTGATTTTGTACTCCGCCTCTTTTCCCAGGTGAGAGTGGAGTCGACCAGCGTGTAGAAGTTATACACACACACACAGTTATTTTCAAGCTTCCAGCCTTATGCGGCCTTGCTTATGAATAAGCTTCAGGATTAAAACCCGGTTAGTCATTTTCTGTTTTTGTTATGGGCCGAGTTAGTTGAATAACGGGCTGAAATAGGTTTGGTATGAAATGGGTCAGCCCAGGTAGGGTTGAGCTGCAAATTACTTATTTATATCAATTTTTTAAAATATAATAGATTGTTAATGTTTATGTTAGCTGGAAAAACAGGCTGAAATGGGTTGGGTTAAGTAACATGTCAAAATAGGTTCGGGTTGGAATAGATCAGGTTTGGTGGGGTTGAGCTGCAAACTACCTATTTTTAGTTTTTTTTTGTTTCATCATAGTTGGTTTGCTGAAAAACGGGCCAAAATGGTTGGGTTGAATAACCGGTTGAAATATATCAGGCCATGTCAACTTGAGCCTCAGACGCAAACCACTTGTAGTATTTTAGGTTGTTTGGGTTAGTTGAAGAATAACGGGTCAAACACTTGTATGTTAATTGATTTTCTAAATACTTTGTGGATTGACTATGCTTATAACAAAATGATTTAGGGGGTTGTATGCCTATATACGTTAAAAATAGCTTTTTGTTAACTTTCAACCTACACGTATAATCTATTTTCCTTTCTTAAATCTTAGGTTTTGATATTTTAACCGTTTGAGATAAAACACAACCTGAATTGACCCATTCATAACTAAATGAGTATGCATTGACAGGTGTACTTCATGACAAACGGTGGAACTGAGATATTCGATGGCGAGCGTATGAATTCATTAGACAAAGCTTAGAAGTTGGCCATATCTGACGGATTGGACGGAGTTATTTCCGAAGGAAATGGTATATTCAGAAACCCTACATTAGTAAGAGGGGATTAAAGAATCAAATATTTCCCTCCTTACTTATGGCAAATTAAAGTAATCTTTCAATTTACTTACTTTTATTATATCGAATAAAAACAGTTAAACACTAATTAAACGTGTCACCATGTTTTAATGATACTTTTAACAGCAACGTCCCTGAAGCGGTACATGTTCAATATCTTTTGGGCGTAGAGGGCGTAATCGTTGATTAAGTACAAGAAATCACAAGTGCAGTTGCGTGTTTAAACAACAAAGATGAAGGAGCGCAAGTTGAAATATGACAATAGAGTTGTATTTTCTTCTCTCGAGTTTCCCTCGCAGGCTGTAATCTGACCAAAGCAACTGATACCTTACCCGAATAACCCATTCTTAGTATGGATTGGTTATTTCATCTCCAATCCAAACACCCTTTGGTATGTATTATGTGCTTTGTGTTGTGCGTTGTTCTTTTCACTAATTAATCTCACTCATTAATCAGGTTACAATGCAAGCTATTCTGATTTAGAAGAGTTATTGGATGACTCTTGATAGGATAAGAGAAGGTAATTTATCCTAATTTAGATTAACAGGTTTTCCATTTTATACATTTGTGGATTCTATTATCTGAAGAACATTCTAATAAACAGTTAAACACATAAGAATAGGAAAAAGTGATGGTATGCAGTTAGCAGAGTTGATTAAAAAGCAAATTTGACTAAAAGAATGTACCAAAATGTTTAACATGGAGAACTTATACATATGGAGTATCAAAATCTTATTATAATGAATTTGTAGGAGACTTGCTTTATTAGTTTCATATGTGATCTTGAATCTAGAAAAGGGTCAATGTTGCTAATTTGCATTACACTTTTGAATATAGAGGCTATCCGTTAGTTCAGTTAGAATTATACAAGTGATGTTTCAATGAAGTTAGTAATGAATCATACTTACATCCACCCCATGATTATTGATTAAACTTATGTTTATTACACTTTTGGCGGCTTGCAGTTCGTTTGACCCGTTTCTTTTTAGTTTACTTTTTTACCCTTCTGGCCCATTAGTCTTAGTAATTAAGATAATCGGGTAGACCCATTCAATAAATGTTAACGTAAGCACTCCAAATCCATCAGTTAGTAGTTAGTGATTAGATTTGATTATTAATTAAACTTAAATTTATTACAACTCAAACCACAAGTCAGTTGAATGAAATTGCATGGTCTAAAATATATGTTGCTGGTATCCAACTATGTTCAGGTGGTTGGCCCATCTATATAAAAATGGGTTAAGTTTGATATATTTTATCTAAATATCTTTGCGTAAAAAAGATTATTATCGTAATAATACTACCTCTTTATCAAATTTAACATATTTTTTTAAAATAGTTGGACAATGAAGTGTTTCAAGTCCACTACGCGATCAGGCCCACTCCCAGCTGACGTTATAGTTTTGAACCATTAGTCGAACCACCTATTACTTCTGGTAAGTATAATTACATTATGAGCTTCCATGGTAATTGTTGATGCAACAAATAACAGACCAAGGATAGTAGCTAGACTGGTTAGGCAAAAGGGTTGAAGGGTTCAACTTTTCCTAACACAGGTCGTGGGGTCCCCCCACATTTGCAAGACGTGAAGAGAGGTTCACTAGTTTGATTTTTTTGTTTGCTCGAGATCCTCCACTGAAGTGTGTTCAGTTTTGGATGTATGAGCAAAAGGAATGTGTGCTTTGAATGTGAATGAAAGTGACTTGCATGAAGCAAGTACTCAAGAACAATGATCAGAGATTTCAGGAATCAGAGCTGATCTTGGAATGTCCTCCTCACTTAATGAAGTGTCCCATTTATAGGGAAAGCATTGGCTCAAAGAGGAAGCTGTTGACTAGTGAATATGCTTGCAGTGGGGGACTTACCCTTTTTGGGGTGGAAGCCTTTTGACCTGCGGATAAAAGGCTGTGCTCTGTGGACTCGTGCTACTTTTGCGGCTGGGGAGTTTGGTGAAGCAATCAGAGACGTGACCTTGTACTGTTCACGTACTGTTTTATCCGAACTCCCAGGTTTTCAACCTTCGAACCTTTCAACCTTTTGAGCATTCATGTATTTAAGTCATTTTATTTGGTCTTGGGCTACCCCCGTCATCAGCCCCCCAAGTCAGAGGTTTTTGGGAAATGAGCTCAAAGACTTCTGACTTTTACACATGTATTTGTTTTGCTTAAAGGCTTCGAGGTTTCGAGGCTTGAAGGGTTGAAAACGGTTGAGCTTTTTGAATTTTGAATTTTGACAAGACAGTTGATATGACTTGTGGCAGTTTTTCTTTGTGTCAGGCGGCGATTTTAATTCTTCCCTTTAATTATATTATTTTCTAACTCATTAATATACATACATTTTACAGAAGAACATCATTTGCTCTCTTTCAAGTTTTCCCCGTTTTGGATCAGGTTAGTTCCGATTGCTTATTTTCTTCTCCTTTTCTATTATCATGGGTGCCCGTAAGGATTTAGCGAAATTGTTTTCTCGGATGACTCAAGAGGAAGTCGATTTGTTTTGTATGGAGTGGGGGATAGGGACGAAGTTTAAACCGGTGGCACCGGCTTGTGACGTTTCAATCGATAGATGTCCCCTGGTTCCGTTGCTTTATACTGTCGCCATTTCTAGTTTTCTAACCTTCGTCGCCCATTTTCAATCTTTGTTTTGAATATCTTGGAGTATTACCGCATATCTTTTGGTCAGATTCACCCCCTTGGCATGGCTAGGGTTTTACACTTTGAAATTTTGTGCCGGGCTTCCGGGTATGACCCAACTCTTTTATCGTTCCGCCGTTTTTTCCGATTGGCTAAGAATGGTGACTGGTTTACCTTCGAGACCACTCAAGTTGACACTTGCTTGATTTCATCTATGGTTTCTACCCTTGGTGTCTGGAAGGACCGGTTTTTCTGGGTGTCCGAGGAAATTGTTCCTTTTAAACTTGTTTGGAGGCACCCGAATGCCGTTTTGAATGAGCCTGAGCCTTCTGCTTCTGATATAAATGCTCGTTTTTAGAAACTCTTAGGGAGTGCCCTTCGAGGCTTCGTCCCTTTCCCGAGCATTTGTTGGTGTTATTGGGTCTCAGTAAGTTGTGGGAAAAACGTGATCGAGACCCGGTGCTTTTGAGAGATGGGAAGGGTATGCATTTACTCTTCTTGTGCTGTTATGTTCCTATTTCCTGTTTTCTGATATGTTTTTTGTTTGTTTTGCAGTCATGTCTGCACTTGATTTATCAAAAGTGATGACACTTCTGACGTCGCCTTTGATGATGCTGCTGCTACTCCGGGCGAGGATACGGTTGTTAGGGGTTCCGATTATAGGTTCGAGGGTTCTGGATATGTAAGTGTCCCCAATGTCAAGGGTTTTACCAAGGCTACGGGTTCCAAGGCTTCCACTCGTCGTTCAAAACGTTATCTGAAAGGTGCTGATCAGCCATCTGGTTCGGAGCCTATCGATGTTAGTGATGATATTGAAGTATCAGCAGATCAAGCTATTGATGTCAGCAAGGGTAAGGAGAAAGAGTTGATTGTTTCTGGTAAAAAGAAGAAATTGGTTAAGAAAGGTAGCACTCCTGCCATTCAGGGTTCGTCTGTCAAAAGTGTTAAGAGCTTCGAAGGTTCAGAGGGTCAAGATATTTATGTGCCCAACTGGGGGTTAAAGTTGGAGATAGTTTCAAAGATCTGGTTGTTTGTGTTGAAGCCCTAGCTCATTTTGCTCCTCCTGGTGTTCGAAGCGCTATTTCTGAGATGGAGGCTGATCTTCTTATTTCTAGGATGATGCTGAGTTCCTGCAACCTTTCAGCCTTGTTTGCTGAAGGTGTTACCCGTTTTGCCAAGGGCATGCAGGAATATGAGGAAGCCTCCAAGAAGAAGGAAAAAATGAAAGCTTCAATGGCCGCTATGAAGAAAGAGATTGATAGTTTTTCTGAAAAGGAGGTAGCTTGGGTCAAGAAAGTGGGTGAGTTGACGAGAAGACACGAAATTGAGATGAATGATCTCAAAAAGGGTTTCGAAGCTGACTGGTTGAAGCTAACATCTGATAGGGAGGCCTTGGTTGTTCAATAGAAGGCCTTTGATGAAGAAAAATATGGCTTAAAGGCTTTGGCTGCCCAAGCCACTGGAGATAACCAATGGCTTATTGAGCAGGGTTTTCATCAAGTTGCTACCTACCTTCTTCACTCTAAAGAGTTCAATTCTGCTCTTGGTGAAGTTTACACTAAACTGCTCAACTTGGGGAAACATCAAGGTCTTATTGCAGGTTATAAGCTTCATGAGTCTGGTCTTCTTCTGGAAAAATCTCTTTGTACCGTCCTGAAGCTTCTAAGGTCTTCAAGGGTTCCATTGAGTAGATGGAGAGGCTAACATACCCGTATGTGAGTCAGGTTGCTTCTTGTTTTGGTAAGCCCCTCTCCGTCTTGCAGGAACTACAACCGGATGGTCTTAATGAGAAGGTATGTATCGAAGTGCTTGGTTCTCTTTCAAGGAAATGTTCCTATTCAGGAGATAGCGAAGATACCTTCTCGGGAGAACTTGATGCTGCCAAAGATGCAAGCTTGGAGGGTTCAGCATTCGGTGGTGATGGTGGCTCGAAGGCTAAGAAGATCAAGAAGACCAAAAAGGCCAAAGGTAACAGTTCTGGGGCTTCTAAGCCTTCCACTGATGCATGATATTCGTAGCTTTCTTAGCACTCTTTAAAAAAATTCATGGTTTGTGATGTTAACTTTAAACAATTTTAGGTTTTGTAGGAACCCTTAAGGTTCCTGTTATGTGGTTGTGGTTAGGCCTGGATGGCCTTTTGAACAATTCCTTAGGCTTGCAAGCTACTAAGGCTTGTTTTAACTCTGTCCGGATATTTGGAAGTCTGTTAAGACTTTCTTTGTTATGCTATTATGTTTAACTATTTGCCTTGTGTTGTGTTTTTTATGCTTGTGTTTATTTTGTTAAGGCAGTTTGGTTGGATTCAAGCCTTCTGGCTATCCTGTACGTAGGTTGAAGCCTTTGAGGCTTCTAGTTGTCACGTATGTAGCTTGAAGCCTTCAAGGCTTCTTAGTTTCGTGACTTGTCTTTAGTTTCATGGCTTGGTTTGTATCTTTGAGTTTTGTAACTTTTTGTTCAAGTTGCTGCATTGTTTCTTAGATTATTTCTTGTAGCTTTGTCTTTGTTGGGTTTGTGTTGCCTTTATGTCTTTCATACCTTAAAAGGTTCAGTGCTGCAGTCACTTAGCCTTGGTATTTTTATCAAGAAGAGATAGCACCTATCATATTCATTATTTTTCTCATTTTCATTCGATTTCGTAAGCCTGATTGTTGATTATTTTTCCAAGGCTTAAGGAACATTTGGTGTTGGCTGTTCAAACCTGTCTATTAGACAACTTTGTTTTCAATAATGAGTCTCATGGAGTTGTATTGATTTAGGAACTCACCCCTTATATAGGTTCATCCAACCCTTGAACCTATTGAGCGATGTGGCCTGGGAGCTCATCCCCTTACATGGCCCTTGCCATGGAGTTTTTTGCTAGGTTCTCAACCTGATTTCAGGATAGAAAGACAAATTTGACAAAACAACTTCATTCATTCAAGAGATATTGTTTTTACAAAAGGTGTTCATAGTGCAACTCTTGAGATACAACTTGTGAAATACAAACCAATCTTTCCTGTTTAGACATGGAACCTTTTCAAGGTTTTTCCATTCCAGTGTCTTGGAAGCCTTTTACCCTCTGAGTCTGCTAGCTTGTAAGATCCACCCTTATGTGCTTCAAGGATGGCATACGGGCACTCCCATTTTGGGTCGAGCTTTCCTTGGTTCTCTTTTTTGCTAGCTTCATTGTTTCTAAGCACCAGGTCTCCTGGCTTGAAGCGTTCATTCTTAACTCTTTTGTTATAGTAGGCATCCATTTGTTGTTTGTACTTGGCCTCTTGAATTGCAGCTTGGTCTCGTGCTTCCTCTAGGAGTTGTAAGTTCAACATGGTCTCTTTTTAGTTTGTTTCGGGATCCATGTTGACAGTTCGTTGTGTTAAAACTCCTACTTCAGCTGGAATCACGGCTTCAGACCCAAATACCAAGCTATAGAGTGTTCTTTTGTGGCTTGTTTTTTCGGTTGTTCTTATGGCCCATAGAACACTTGGCAATTCTTCAAGCCAATTGTTTTCATACCTTCCCAATCTAGCTTTGATTCCTTCCACCATGCTTCGATTCATCCTCTCCACTTGACCGTTTGACTGTGGATATGCCACTGAGCTAAAAACCTGAATGATTCTGAATTCTTTGCACCAAACGCTGAAAGGCATCTCGGCAAATTGCTTTCCATTGTCGGTGACAAGTACTCCTGGTAATCCATAACGGCAGATAATGTTTTCCTAAACGAAGTCAATGACCTGTTTGCCCGTGATTTTTGCAAATGGTTTAACCTTAGGCTACTTGGTGAAATAATCTATGGCCACCAACAAGAATTTTACTCCACCTTTGGCCGGTGGGAATGGACCAACGATATCCATTCCCCATTTATAAAATGGCCATGCTGAGGTTATTGGGACAAGGTCATGCTTGGGATTCTTCGGGACTGGTGCATGAATTTGGCAGGCCTCACACTTCCTTAATTGCTCAGTGGTATCTCGGTGCATGGAGGGCCAAAAATACCCAAGGTTCATTAGTTTAGCAACCACCGATCTAGCTCGAAAATGAGCTCCGCATATACCTTCATGAACCTCTTTGACCAAATACTGGCTTTGCTCGGGACCAACACATCTTAGTGAGGGTGCAAGGTAACCCTTCTTGTAGAGGATTTCACCTTGCAGTACGTACTGCCTTGCCTTGATCTTAACCCTTTCAGCCTCTGTTTGATCAGCAAGCAATTCACCATTTTTAAGGAATTTCTTGATTGGAGTCATCCAATTTGGATCTTCTTCGGTGATTACGTCTTGAACTTCCAACTCATCAATTGATGGGGCTTTTAACACTTCTACCAATACCTTCTTGGTAAGGTGGGCAAAAGTGAGAGATGCGAGTTTACTCAAGGCATCCGCTTTCTTGTTTTGAGACCTGGGAATTTGCTTGATGGTACATGTTTGGAAGGTGTTCATCAATTCTTTGGATTTTTCTTTATACCTCTTCATGTTGGGCTTCTTTGCAATGTAGCTATCATTCACTTGGCTTGATACCAGCAACGAGTCTGTGAACACTTCAAGCTTATGGACCTTCATTTCTTTAGCTAGTCTTAAGTCGGCTATCAATGCTTTGTATTCAGCTTCGTTGTTGGTGGTCTGAAAATGAAAGCGAAGAGCATATGTGAATTCTAACCCTTTTGGGTTCATCAGAATGAGCCCTGCCCCTTCAACGCTTGAAGCCCCATCGATAAAAAGCTTCCAGGCTTCAAGGTCTGAGGGTTCAATGGCAGCTGTGTTCACTTCAGTGATTGTTTTCTTTGGGACTTCTACAATGAAATCAGCCAAGACTTGGGCTTTGATGGCTTTTCTTGGAACATAGGTGATGTTATGTTCACCTAGTTCCACTGCCCATTTGGCTAATCGTCCCGAGTTTTCTGGTTTTTCAAGCACACTCTTGATAGGTTGGTCGGTGACCACTTGTATAGGGTGTGCTTGGAAATACCTTCGAAGCCTTCTAGCTGTTTGGACTAGGGCTAGAGCAAGTTTTTCCAGGGGAGAATATTTGATTTCAGCCAATTTTAGAGTTTTGCTGAAGAAATAAACGGGTACCTGAACCTTGTCTCGTTCAATGGTGAGGACCGCACTTATTGCTTCTTCAGCAACTGAAAGGTATACCGAGATCAATTATCCCGTTTCTGGGGCTGCAATGTCAGGTAGGGAAGCTAGGTGTTGCTTCATCTGGTTGAAGGCCTTTTCGGCCTCCTCAGTTCATTTGAAGTCCTTCTTGTCAGAGCAACCCTTGAGCGTTTTGAAAAAGGGTAAAGACCTTTCAGCCAATTTTGAGGTAAAACGCTTCAAGGCTGCAAGCTTCCCGTTTAAGCTTTCAACCTCCTTTTTGCTTCGCGGTGGTTTGGTTTCAAGAACAGCTTTTTACCTTGTTTGGATTAGCCTTAATGCTTTGTTTTCCCACAATATGTCCCAGGAACTTACCTTCCTCAAACCCAAATGAGCATTTCTCGGGGTTGAGTTTCATGTTGACCTTCCTTAGGTTCTTGAAGGTTTCTTGGATGTCATCGAGCATTTGATATTCCGTTTTGCTTTTGATCACCAAGTCGTCGACATATGCCTCCATGTTCCTACCAATTTGGCTTGCAAAGGCCTTGTCAACTAGGCGTTGGTAGGTTGCTCCAGCGTTGGTAGGCCTTGTCAACTAGGCGTTGGTAGGTTGCTCCAGCGTTTTCTTCATCTTCTTCCTTCATGAGGATTTGATGGTAACCCTTGTAAGCATCAAGAAAACACTTGAACGGGTAACCGGTGAGGGAGTCAACCTTGAGATCAATTTCTGGCAACGGGTAACAATCTTTGGGACAAGCCTTGTTAAGATCCTTGAAGTCTATGCACATTCTCCAAGAGTTATCCGGCTTTCGAACCATGACCGGGTTTGCAACCCAGGATTGATACTTGACTTCTCGGAGAATGCCGGCTGATACAAGCTTTTCAACCTCTTGGCATGCAGCCAAGCTTCTTTCGGGTGCTAAACTTCGCTTCTTTTGGACAACAGGCTTGACATCGAGCGGTATCTTCAACTCATGTTCAGCAATGCTTCGAGGGATGCCTGTCATATCTTCCGGGCACCAAGCAAAGACATCACTGTAATGTGCCAACAACTTTTCAAGATATGAGAGAGTTTCTTGTGAAAGGCTTGGATTGACCCTTATTTTCTGCTCAGGGTGCTTAGGGTTTATGATTAGCCTTTGCTTGTCTTCTTCACTTTTAGAACCTTCACCTTCAACCATGTAGGCCTCCTGAGTAGGTTGAAGGGTTGCTATTCCCCTCTCGGTAGGAAATTTGACAGTGCCATGGCCAACAGACACAACCATATAGAATGCACACTGCCCCGGCCTTCCAATGATCACATCATAGTTTGAAGGTATATTGATAACCACAAAGGTGAGTGGTTGGACTCTCTGCTTCTGACCTTCACTGAAACGAACATTAAGGGTCAGTTGCCCTAAAGGCTTAAGGGGTGTGTCGGCAATACCTTTTATGGAGGTCCCTGAGGGTTGAAGCCTTGAACGCTCTTCATTGCTCAAATGGTTGAAGAACTTCTCAAACATGATTTCGGTGGCAGCCCTAGTGTCTATGTATGCTCTGCTTGTTTGTAACGTTCCCACAGCAGCCTCAACCACAAGAGGGTTTGAAAGAGGGTCTTTTTCTATTGGAGGAAAACAAACACACTGAAGCTCCCAAGCTTCCAACCGTTGCCTTTTGTGTGGAACCCTTCCATCAAAATCCACCATGTTGACTTCCTTGCCTTTTCCTTCGGCCATTTTGTCCCTTACTCCCTTCACCAAGTGAGCAAGTTCTCCGGATTTAACAGCCTCTTCGATCCTTTTCTTAAGTTGGAAGCAATCATTGGTGTGGTGCCCCTTTTCTTCATGAAATTCACAGTATTGGGTGGAGTTCTCATTCTTCCTGCTTTTGGGGAGAGGTCTAGGTGGCCGAAAGTTTTGTTTAACTTCTTCTGTTGCAAGGATTTCTTGAGGGGTCTTGGTAAGGGGTGTGAAACTTGTGCCTTTCTCTCTGCTGGAAGGGTTCCGGCCTTCAGGCCTTCGCTGCTCTGAACCCTTTTGGCGTCTGTCATAGGAGTTAAAATTCCCCCTTTTTCTAGCTGGGCTGTTGCCTCGCTCTTGATCCCCTTTTTCTTTGCTCTTTAATGTCTACTGCCTCCTCTCCCCGGATGTGGGCTTCATCCCTTTCGAGAGCTTCTTCCAAGGTCTTGGGCAGGGATTTGTTGAAATCTCTTGTGAGATATTTGGAAGTAATGGCGTTCATAAAACCGGCCACTCCCATTTTTTCGTCTGCCCCTACATATGTGAGACCTTCCTTCTTGTATCTTTCTATGAACTCTCGAAGGCTTTCATCATCCCTTTGTTTTATCTGAAAGATTACTGTAGCATCTTTAACGTACCGCCTCTGCTGGGAGAAATTGGTCAGGAACCCCTTGCTGAGGTCATCGAAGCTTCGAATGCTTCGAGCAGGTAAATCATTGAACCAAATTCTGGCTGATCCGACAAGAGTTTGCATGAACATTAAACAACATTCAGCATTTGACCATTTCTCGATTCTAGCAGCACCAGTAAAGATCTGAGGTGGTCTTCAGGATCTTCAGTCCCATCATATGTCTTGATGTGTTGGGACGACATTTTAATCTTCGTCTGAAAATCATAATCGGCTATTTGCTGTGAGAAGCATGAGAGGTTACTTGGCTTGTAAGGTTTGGCCAAATCTTCTTCAGTCCTTGCACCCATGTTGTTGCTGTTATTGTTGTTCCCTTGAGTGGCCAGCACCTGATTAATAAAGTGCTGCCACGGGAAGCTGGCCATCATCTGGGCCATCATCTGGGGCATAAGGTTGAAGCCTTGAAGGCTTCCAGGTGCAACTGGGTAACTAACTCCCAAGGGAGTGCTCATAACAGCACTTCGTGCCAAGGGGAGTACGGACAAAGCTTGTTCCCATGAAATTGTTGTTGAGTGTGGAAGACTCGTCACTGGGGACTGTAGGAGCTGGTCAAGAGTCAGCTCATGGCCCAAAGGAGCACCATTTGTAGCTTGTTGGGACGAAAAGAGAGGAAATGTTGTAGGATTTGGCCTTGCGGACAAATATGGGTTAGGGTTTGGAGGAGGATTACTGGGACCAGCCTCACCCCAAAACACCAAAGGTTGTGAGTTTGCAAAAGGAGGGATGGGGGGTCCAGGAGATAGTGTTGGCTCTGGCTCGTCATAGTCTAAACGAATCCTCACTCCCTTGTCCCTTTCCCTACTCACATATTGGTTGAGGAGAGACCTCAACTCAAGGAAATTGTTGGCGACCCCCTCAGGGGTAAGTTCAACATGTGATGGGGTGCCAGAGACAACGACATTAGGGGAAGGGACCCCTGATCTGGATGGAGTTGGAGTGCTGAAAGTGAGAAACTCGGGAGTGCTTCCCGGTGTCGAGAAAGAAGTTGGTATGGCCACATGAGCTTGGCTAGTACTTGGGGTAGAGGTGTTTGGAACCTGATTCACTTCTCCCGGGGATCCACTTTCTGACATGGTAGTTTCAAGAGAATGGAGCTACACTACTAGGTCTTTTTTGAAGAAAGTTAGTGGCGTAGCCCCACGGTGGGCGCCAACTTGTTGATGCAACAAATAACAGACCAAGGATAGTGTTGGTGCATATGTCTGTCGACTTCATCTTGTATCGAGTCTTGTATCTAGATTATGTAGAATGGAGCTCGGTAGCCTAGAAAATGGGAATTTAAGTTTGTCAGTCCAGTTCGCACGAACTGGCAGAGCCAGTTCGCATGAACTGACCACTTTGCACGAAGTGGGTTTTGCTGGTTCGTGAGGATTGGATCTGGTTCGTGAGGATTGGATCTCCTATAAATAGCTGAGTCTTGGTTGTCATTTATAACGTTGGTGATTCCGGTAGCGAAGCTCTGCCGAAGTGTCGAACAAGTTGTAATCGGTTTCAAATCAATCTAAACGACATTTAAAGTGATTCCTAGTGTTAATCAAGCTGTAATGTAGATCAAATCATTGAATTCTGCCTTTGGTTTGATCTAGAACTCTTCTGATCGAATCATTTGATCTATTCAACGATCCTACAAGTGGTATCAGAGCTCAGGAGGAAGAGTTCTTACCATTTCAGCTTGTTTTCACTGATAATTCTGATTTCTACTCATTCTTCTACACGTTTCATCAAATTAACTAAGATTTCACGGTTAAAATGATCTAATTTCTTGATATAACACGCGAAACACTGTTTTAAACAATCCTTGAAGAAATCAGAACTTAATTCAACCTAAAATCGATCAAAATTGGACAAAATCATGATTTTTTGAACCAGTTCGTTCGATGTCAAGTCGTGCGAAGTGATCCAGTTCGCACGAAGTGAACCTAGTTCGTGTGAGTTTCAGTCAGATCGTTTGAGATAGTCCTTCAGTTCGTACGAAGTGGGTCAGTTCATTTGAAGGTGGTCAGGTCGTACGGTTTGTTTGTAGTTGATCCAGGTCGTGCAAAGTATACCAGGTCCTTTGAGTTTGAGGTTCAATTCACACGAAGTGGTTCAGGACGTTTGAAGCTGAACCAGATCGCTTGAAAAGGTTATCCAGGTCGTTTGAAAGTAGTTCAGTTCGCACGAGTGGACCAAGTAGTTTGAACTAGTACCTAGTTCGCACGGATTGAACAACTTTGAACCAGTTCGCATAAGGTGAACTATTACCAGGTTATTTGGATTTGATCCCAGATCGTTTGAAAAGTATCCAGCTCGCTTGAACATTGTGATTTTGGAAACCTTTTCATCGAAACATGGACAACGAATTTTACAACGCTTTTGCTACTGCACCAGCTGCTCCAGTTACAGTTGCCGAAACTTTTGGAATCAAAAATGAAACGGGAACTTTCCAGAAGCCTCCGAAGCTTATGTATATTGAGGACTTTAAAGGATGGCAAGATCGTTTTGAAAACTGGGTGCAAGTAAATAAGTTTGATGCATGTGTTTCGTTAGAAAAAGATTACACTAAACCAAAAGATGATCTTGAAAATGAAAAACCATTAAGTCAATTTACACCGGAAGAAAAATTAAGATACACCGGTGAAAAAATGATGATTAGCATTCTCCAACAAGCGCTAAAAGAAGATATTTTCGTTTTGCTTCAACACGAGGGAACTGCTAGATCAATCTGGACAGCGTTGATTAAAAAGTTTAAGGGTAGTGCTGAAATGATAAAAAATACACGAGCATTACTAAAAAAATCTTTTGATTCGTTTACAGCTTTTGAAGGTGAGACGACTAGGAATATTATCGAGAGATATTGTCATCTTGTCCAGGAAATGAAAAGATTGGACATCAAGAAAGAAGATGAAGAATGGGTTGATAAGCTAGCTGATGCGTTACCACAGAATGAATGGGGAACATATCTGTTGATTTTAAAGCATAACCGACAATTTGAAGATATGAATTTGTGTAAGTTCATTCAGAAGCTTGAAGAACAAGAATTGGATGTTCAGAAAACTGCTATCATGAAGAATCCGGGTGCTCAACAAGACGTTAGTCTATACTATAGAGGAAGCAAAGTTGAGACTACTCCGAGTCTGAAGATTCAGACTACTTTCAGTGCTGATGGTACTTCCGGAACAAATGCTAGCACTACAACTTTGAGTGGTGGATATTCTTCATCTTATTCAAGCTTTGAACCAAATTTTTCAACACCAAGTTCTCAAACACAAACTTCAACAAACTTTAATGGTCAAGTTTTGCAATGCAAAGTGACATTAAACATTCAAAATGGTCAAAATTTCTCTCCAGATATTGCAAAGCAACACATGGCATCTCTTGTTACTGTGCTAGAGTCGTACGAAAGCTTAGTTGCTGGAAGAATCAGAAATCCGATGCTCACTAAGGAGGATTATGACCAGATTGATTCTGAGGAACTTGAGTTGATGGACATCAAGTGGTGTTTAGCTAGTGTTTTGAGAAGAGCAGAAAAATTCAAACAAATCACCGGTAGAGATGATCTTGGTGATGCTGCTACATCTCAGCTAGGTTTTGACAAATCGAAGGTTACTTGTTTTCGTTACCGAGAAAAAGGACATTTTAAACGAGAGTGTACAAAACAGAGAAGCAACTGGAAGACAAGATCCATTCGGAAACAACGATTGTCATCGAAAAGCAATTTATCATCAGGTTGCTCAACAACCACATCAACAACAATCTTCACATTCACGTACTATTGAAGAATCAAAGGGTAGAGCTTGTTATGGTCTGATAGACCAAGATGATGAGAGAATTCCAGAAGGATTTAATTGGGATGATTATGATCCTTCTAGACCTTCAAATCTAAAAACAATTCCTAAAGCATTTGTTGCTCGAATATTTGAAGACTCAACCTCAGAAGAAGAATCAGTCAAATCTAAGAACCGTCCTAGAAAGACAACCGATTTTTAAGTCTTCAGGAAGTGATGAAGACACTGATGATGAGGAAGAGTATATTAATAAAGCTAGAAAACAATTGGATTCTTATAGTTTTAATTTGTTTTTTTGCAGATAAAATCGAGATGTTGAAAGAGAAAAAGGCTGCTAGACTGCAGAGAGAAATGGAAGCAAGAAGGATTGCTGAAGAAAAGGCAAAAATTGAAGAAAGAAGGGTTGCTGAAGAAAAGGCAAAAGTTGAAGAAAAACCGACGGAGATAGTCGAGGTTGAAGAGAATGAAGTGAAGATGGAAGTTGAGAAAGAATCGATTGTGATTGAAAAGGTGGTGGAGAAAATAGTTGAAAAAATCATCGAAGTTGAAAAAATTGTTGAAGTGGAAAAGATTGTAGAAGTTGAAAAACCTTGTGCTAAGTGTTTAAAACCTTGCAACGATTGTGCTAAGAAGGATACAAAGCTTGCTGAATTGGAGAAGCTCAAAGAGAATTTATTGCATAATGTGAGAAGCATAAAGGAGTCGTATGATCTTCTAAGCAGCAAAGTGAACTTGTACAAAGGAGCTTGTGATGAGGATATTCAGATGAAAAATCTTCTGAAAGCAACAGTTCTTCAAAAGCAAACTACAATCAACGGATATATTGAGATGAATGCTGAGCTGAAACAAGAATTGGCAACAATGAAGATTGAAACCGAAAGAGTGAACAATTTACTTCGAAGTTATCAAAGTTCAGAGTATGTTATTGATCGCATCTATCCTGCCGTTGCAGCTTATAAGTTTGTAGATGATGAAGAAAATTCTGGTAAGAAAACTGGTTTGAAGTATAACAGAGTTCCAAATCCAATATGGGATAGCTATACCCCCCAAGACTTTGAAAAGGTGGCTGAAACACTCAATCCGAATCTGAAATCCGAGTCTATCAATGGATTACCAGATAATATTGATGTCACCTTCACAGCGTCTGACACGGATCATGAGTCCGAGTTAATTAAGAAAGTGGTCGATCTGGTGTTGGAAAAAGATGAAGAGTCAATGTCAGAGTCTAAATCTGAAAAGTCGAGTTCGTCAGACGGATGTTCGAGTTCACCAGTCAAAAGGGTCTACAATAAAGATTTTCTGATGTCAAAAAATAATTTGAATAACGAAACATTCAAAGTAACATATACTTTGAATGATTCCGACAAATTATATTCTGATGAAGAATTTCCAATAAGAAGTGTTAAAACTGAAATGATTAACAAGGTTTTCAAATTAACAGAAATTAATATTTCTGAAATAAAAGATGTAAATCTTACTGAAAAACCTAAAAAGTACACTTCAAGAGTTCAACAAAGATTGAACAAGAAAAAGGGTTACAGTTCTGGTTCGGATTATCAAAAGAAACCAAACCATAACAGTAATTTCAAAAAGAAAGGATTAGGTTTTATTCCACCAGAAAATCATAAAAATGAGAAAACTTATAAACCAAAAACTAAATTTGTTTCAGGAACAAGTACTGAAGAGGAGAAGGAGAAACCTTTCTGGAGACAGTCAAACAAGGAGTTTCTCGCCGAAAAACAAAAGAATATGTTGAAGGAATCTGAACAGAGAGTTGAAAGAAGAACCTGTTTCAAATGTCAAGAGGTTGGACATATTGCTTGGAATTGCCCAAAGTCCACCAACACAAAACAGAGAGTTTCTTCTAACTCTAAATTGAAAGAAAAATGTGTTGATAAAAAGGAACAACCAATTGAAAGATTTAAAGAGTTCAAAAATTTGACTTTCGAAGTTGGTGAAAGTTCGAAACACTTTTACAAAAGAAGAGCAAATTTAAACAAACAAAAATGGGTTGTCAAGAACTCAGAGGATAGTTCTGGCAATGAATCTGACTCGTCAAAGTCAGAGGAGCCATCTGTTGTGCTAAAAGATGAGAATTCTGTTCCAACAATGGATGATGAAAATTTTCCACCATTGTCAAACGGAAACATGAAGTCAAAAGTTGGTAAGATTGAGATTTCAGATCAATTCTTCTCTGATAAGAAAGAATTTGATGCTGAAAAAGCATTTAATGGCAAAGTGTTACATATTTTTGGAAAGATGTCAGATGGAAAGGTGAAAGGAGTGAAAGAATTTTATGAATCGAAAATTGTTAAACCAAATGAGGATGGTTCACCCATGATTGATCAGGCATAGGTGAGATTCTTTAAAAAATAAAAAAACTTGACTTGCCAGAGCTCCCAAGTTGGTAATCGTGGAGCATGAATCGGCATTATTCTTGAAAAATGTCTTTGTGAAAAATCTGCAAGTGTTAGATCTTTGCAAGTGGTTGAAAAACAAAGTGATGAATTAATCCCCGATCATACAAGTGGTGTGTGAAATCAACAAAACTTATTTTCCGGAAAAACCATTTTGATTAAAACAAACTTAAGTGTTTTGAAATCTTAATGGGAAAATAGTTTGTTGACAGGGGGAGTTCTGATTGTTTAAGCCAAGTGGATGTCGAATTGAAGCAATCACATCAGTTTGTCATTTTACTTTGTATAGTTGATTGCTTTCATTTTCAAATTTTCCTGGAAAATCAAAAATTGAAACATATTTTTGATTTTAGAGGGAGTAAAAAAAAATTTAGAATTTTGAAAATTTGAAAAAACCAAACACATGATAAAATATAAAAACCAAAAACATCGAAAACTCAAAATGAGTTTTGTTGTGAAAAAGAGGAAATGATAGTACATCAGTGGACAATCACAACACGCTAAAGAATTGGAAAGTCAAAATGTGATAAAAGATCTCACTGATGATATGCCAGTAGATTTTTACACGCTTAGTAGATTGTTGTCGAGATATAAACCTAAAATTTCAATACTTACTTATTTCGTGGGGAACATCTCTCGGATATATATGTAACCCCTGAAATCTTGTTTGAAGGGCTTTCTATTTCTGACATACTAGGTCTTTGTGCGTGATGATATCTGGGGTATTATACCGGGACTTCTGATTTTGCGGGAGCAATAGCCTAGTCCTCGTATAATACTCTGCACTGCTTTATTCTTAAAGCCCACCCTCAGCATAAAAAATGATGAAACATTGAAAAATGCTAATCATGTGCTGTTGAAAAGAAGATCCCCAAGGGGGACCCACCTAAAGTCAAGCCACCATCTCTCTGATTTTGCGGAAGCAATAGCCTGAGCTCTCATGGCCTCGCATTTACCCCTTACAGATATCATTAGTGTACATTCACCTGTAAGACTGAATATAGGAGTCTGGATACGGGAGTATATTCTGAGGTGGGACACACGAATGAGTTAAGTCCTTTAAAACACTAATCCGTATCTCGAAACAGTTGAACTTTGTGTGAAAATTTAAGTGGATCAGTATACTGACAATCTAAGTGAGTCGTTTAGATCTTAAAGTGTTTAAAGCTCAACGGTGTTAGTAATTTGTCTCAAAAACTGATATGATCCTCTTACACAAACTCACAAAATTATTGTCTGTAAATATTTCTTTACTGCTTTTCATTAGTATGTTTTAGCATAAAATTTTTGAAAATTCAAAAAGATTTTAGTTCATTGTATTTTCGACAACTGATGTTGGAAAGCTGATTTTCAAAATTCCGAGTGCTAAACATGATGGACAACAGGGTTGGGAGAGTTTGTTTGAAATGAGAAATGATTTTGAAAAGATTAAATGGTTCATTAATTTGAAACCAAATTTGAATGTTTCAAATACAAGTGGTAAGAAGAGATTCTAAATTTGTTAAATCTTAATAATTGTGAAATTTATTTTTGGGTAGAGATTTGTGCAGATCCCCGTGTCTAAGCCTGAGCAGAGTTTGAGCCAGGATACGATCTTAGAACGAGAGCTATGTCAGATTGCGATCCCGGAACAACTTAAGAGGGAGTCTGCTAGCAAAGGGGAGTCTGAAGACAGTAGAGTCAAGTTCGAATCCTGCCGTCCACGCCAGCCGCTAATGCTAAAGAGCGTAAGGAATCAAGAGATCTGATCAAAAGAATTAGAAAGATTGAAAGAGCCAGATTGAGATTCTGAGAGAAAGAAGAGATAGAGTTTGAAGGATGCTTACAGAAAGAGATACTTTGGAAAGAGCAAGAAGACTGATCAAGACTGAAGACTCGATGTACTGAAGACTCGTACTGAAGACTCGTCAACAACCAAGGGGGAGTTTGTTGGTGCATATATCTGTCGACTTCGTCTTGTATCGAGTCTTGTATCTAGATTGTGTAGAATGGAGCTCGGTAGCCTAGAAAATAGGAATTTAAGTTTGTCAGTCCAGTTCGCACGAACTGACCACTTCGCACGAAGTGGGTTTTGCTGGTTCGTGAGGACTGGATCTCCTATAAATAGCTGAGTCTTGGTTGTCATTTGTAACGTTGGTGATTCTGGTAGCGAATCTCTGCCGAAGTGTCGAACAAGTTGTAATCGGATTCAAATCAATCTAAACGACATTTAAAGTGATTCCTAGTGTTAATCAAGCTGCAATGAAGATCGAATCATTGAATTCCGCCTTTGGTTTGATCTAGAACTCTTCTGATCGACTCATTTGATCGATTCAACGATCCTACAGATAGTAGTTGGACTGGTTAGGCAAAAGGGTTGAAGGGTTCAACTTTGCCTAACGCAGGTCGTGGGGTCCCCCCACGTTTGCAAGACGTGGAGAGAGGTTCACTAGTTTGATTTTATTGTTTGCTCGAGATCCTCCACTGAAGTGTGTTCAGTTTCGGATGTATGAGCAAAAGGAATGTGTGTTTTGAATGTGAATGAAAGTGACTTGCATGAAGCAAGTACTCAAAAACAATGATCAGAGATTTCAGGAATCAGAGCTGATCTTGGAATGTCCTCCTCACTTAATGAAGTGTCCCATTTATAGGGAACGCATTGGCTCAAAGAGGAAGCTGTTGACTAGTGAATATGCTTGCAGTGGGGGACTTACCCTTTTTGGGGTGGAAGCCTTTTGACCTGGGGATAAAAGGCTGTGCTCTGTGGACTCGTGCTACTTTTGCGGTTGGGGAGTTTGGTGAAGCAATCAGAGACGTGACCTTCTACAGTTCACGTACTGTTTTATCCGAACTCTCAGGTTTTCAACCTTCGAACCTTTTAACCTTTTGAGCATTCATGTATTTAAGTCATTTTATTTGGTCTTGGGCTACCCCCGTCATCAGTAATATATATAAAATTTAGAAGGTAAACTTGAACTGTTCTTTTTCTTCATATTTTGCACTAAATTCACTGGTGTTATAGTATGTTTCTTAGATGTTCATTTATTTTCTATTTGGTCAAGTATGTCTTATATTCATGTGGTTTCTTATGTTATTAGTAATGAAAATTGGGCCTTTAATGTTATAAAATTACTGGGCCGTGTATGCATTTATGAATAACGGTATTTACTTAAGTTGTTATTGTTAACATATATGAAGACATTTTTTAATTTATTATTGTATTAACAATTAATCAATTTCGTGTAAAAGTTTAATGAAATAATATGTTACATTTTAATAAAAATACATGTTTATTAACTAATAAAAATAAACAACCCGGGAAGCAATCCCGGGTGATAACCTACTGTTAACATATGTGGTCATCAAGACATGTCTTTAGAAATGGACTTTGACGTGACATATATAAATCGTGTTTAGTTAATTTTAAAACATAGTTTTTTTCTCAACCGTGTATTGACCTTTTTTTATTTGTTGATGAATGTTAATTCAACTAAAGGGTAGATACTCTTTTAAATATCATTTTAATACAGTTAAGTGTAAATTACAATTATAAATATATAGAAATATAAAAACATATAAATAATTAAGGACTAAAATTTGATTCTTTTAATATCTTTTATTATTTTATTTGACATATTTTTATCATTCAAACCATCCAATCACATTAAATATTTGAAAATTTTTAGAAATCACCCATAAAAAACAATTATTATTCTTTCTTTTTATAATATTTTAACGAAGATAATTTTGAATTTAGTAATATTTGTAGACTTAATATAAGTTTTTTTATGTAAGAGATAAGTTTATTTAGAAAATTCATAATTAATTTCCTATTAAATTCACTTGTTAATGCATATAGTAACTATCAATAATTAAATAATAATTATCTATAAATGAGTATGAGAGAGAGGCAAGAAAACTAAAGCGTAGATGGCCATGACGAGTATCCCCATGTTTTCTTTTATTATTATAAAGTATAGTATATATGGGGAAGGTTCATTTGAGAAGAAAATTTTATTGAGAAGAAAAAGAATAAAAGGGTACAATTGTAAAACATTAAATAGTTTTTTTCTCAACTCATTTATTATTATGTTTGACTAATTAATTAGTCATTAAGACTATAATCCTCCACACTAAATATTTTTGCCTACACACATCAAAAGTTATCCTACACATTTCGAAATTTAACCTATACGTATTGAAATTTATCCTACACAACTCGTAATTTATCCTACACGCCTCGTATTTATCATACACTATAAATGAATTTTTATTTTTATTTTTTGTGAAAAATATATATCTTAAAAATAAGTTACAAATTTAATATAGTTAGTTATTAAAGATGAAACTACCAATTAATGATGTATGTAAGTTTATTAATATACCCTTATAGTTACATTAAGTACAAATATTAAATGAAGTCTAATGAAGCATTCCTATTGGTTGAAATTTCTTCTTTTTTCTTCTTACAAAGAATTTCTTCTCATTTGAACCCTCCACTAGTATATATAAGATACAAATATAGATTAACTAAAAAAATACATCCCACTTACCTATTGCGTGTTGCGACGGCGTCAAAATATATAGTGACTCCCATTTACATAATTACATACTCAAATGAAAACAAATTATATTTAACCCAGCTTATTTCCTAAAAAACTTTAGGCCAAAGTGACCAAAAATAATAATAATTATTATTATATTATTATTATTATTATTATTATTAATTCTTATTAGACACGAAAATAATAAAATATGTGAATCTCAAGATAAAATTTGGTTCTGAAACACAACCTCAAAAATATTATATCTTCCATTTACTTTGCTTAAAAATTTAACTTTCAAAAAGTTGTATATAGATCATCCAGTAATTCAATATGAGAAATTATATCAGGGGCTGTTTGGTAGCCTCTTAATGACCATTCAGATGCTACCTCTTAATGGTTTAAAACCTCTGAATGAATAAGAGGTAACATCAAGTCTGAATGGTTAAGAGATAACCTCTGAATGGTAAATCATCACATGTCACATTCTTCTACCTTCTCATTGGTAAAATTCTTAATGGTTCCATTAAAAGGTAGCCTCTTAATGACCATTCAAAGGCTACCAAATAGCCCCTCAGCCTTTTACATTTTGGCTAGGACAAATTCTTTAAAAAAAATCAAAAATAAAATGTTACAAAAGTTTTGTTTTATAAGATTTGGAAATTAAAAGGTTGAAAATAGTAAAGTGATTCGATCGGCCCATAGGATATCCGATATGGAAACCACCTCTTATTGCCCTTTGATTTTTTCAAATACCAACCATAATCCAGAGATTAAACTAAATAATAATTATGTATAATTAAGAAGAAGAGATTGACGGAAAAATCAAAATATAGAAGGCTTAATATGATGACAAGTGTCTCATATTGGTTTCTTTTAATATATAGTATTAGTAGTACGACCCGTGTGCAAACACGGGTGACTTTTAGAAAACCATGCATAACACATATAATTGGTGAATGTGGTTATAGTTATAAATAGATAAGTCAGTCGGTAAATACTTAAACTTTAGAGTATAAAAAATACGAAAATATACGATTTACTAATCTTTGTGAACGAAATAACATTTACATTCAAGCATGTTCTTTCTCCACAAAACACTGTTTTAACTCAACAGTGGTTTCAAACATGTTCTTTCTCCACAAAACACTGCTTTAACCCAACAGTGGTTTCAACCACTGTTTTCTCCACAAAACTCTGTTTTAACCCAACAGTAGTTTCAAAAATCTGTTTTTATCCATCTGTTGACCAAAGTTAATAGATGTATCAACCACTATTTTATTTTCAAACATCTATTCACAACAACCAGAGGTTCAAAACATAAAAAGATCTTTGCCACTATTACAAGCTTTTAAATTCTCAACCCTAAATATTTATTTAATTAATTTAAATAACAAACATGGTTAATAATTTTAACACAACTAATTATATAAAATATGAAAGTGTCAAACAGAGCTAACTATATAAAATATGTCTAAATCCTACCTTTCATTGTAGGTGTGAGTCATTCTAAAGCTATTTGCTTCCTCACAATGCATGGGATATGATTTAAAAAATATGATTATGTTGCTTTCCGTATGATGAAGATATAATAGACATATTCAGTCATAAAAACAAACATATGATCTATATCTCCTATACTTAAAGAGTTCATCAAAATAATTGTATATGTAAATGTTTATAAATAAGAAATAAGGATGTTACTATATATAAATATACCAAAATTTTTAAAAACAAACATCATATTTGTAACTACAAAACCGATCATAATTTTGATGAACAGAGTAACTACAATGACATTTAAATATCATATATATGTCCGAATTTAAATATATGGGTTCATACTTCCGAACTTAAAGTATGATTCAATATGTATCGGGTTTACATGTAATAGCATTGTGATGATATGTGATAATAATTGTTCTGAGCTTACATGTTATGTCAAAATTTCACAAAAACATACCACGTCATCATCTAGAGAATCCACTATAATTACTGTATAGTAAACTTGATAACCTAATCACAGTAAACACTTGTTGTTTGGATAATTAGGGTAATGAAAACCCTACTCGTATACATACTTACGCTTATTATACATTAGGTCGCGTGTAACGGACCTAACATTTTTTTAACATGTAGAAGCACACACCGAGCAAACTAAGTTGAGTTCACTACTCTTTCACAAGCATGCATCCTTGGGGGGGGGGGGGGGGGGGGACAAACAAACTAATATTCCTTGGAGGAATACTTTTAAATGTCTTGGTTTAATGTTGATGTTAGTTAATAAACTCAAACTCTATCACGAAAGTCCATACTTACTACCTAGCTAGTTGCCTGGGAGGCAACGGGGTATTAGTTGATAGCGCTATTAGGCTTGACAAACCTCACACCGTGCTGGGAGCTGGGCGTGAACTAATGACCTTAAACACTTGTATCAATGCCGATAGACATTGATGATGGCACAACAAACATGACAGTCATTCGGTATCGAGTTTATTATTCTTGGCATGTCTTTAAACTAAACACTTACTTGATTTATGCTAAACAAAACTGTGAACTCGCCAACTTTATGTTGACACACTTTTCTGTATGCTTGCAGGTCGTTAGATACATCATGCTTTGGAACTTGCTGTCTAGAGAGCGGGAAATGCCATGGGGCGTATCACTTGAGGAAACACTTAACACTTTGCATTCTAAAACTGTTTGGTTTTAATTATGTTTAAACAATTACAGTTGCTTCCGCTGGACGTATATTTTGTTGAAATGTCATCTGGAATTACACTATTCTTGTTGAACATGTCGTTTGTGTTTAATAATTTTTACTGTTACTTCGACGTAATTAGTGGCTTGATCCTGATACGTCACACGCCTCGAGGTGATATTCGCATGTGGTAATTTGGGGGGTGTGACATTCTTGGGTTTAACAAGTGATGCATGACCAATAGAAAATAACATTTTTAACAAATGATATATTTTTACAGTGGTTAAATATGAGAAGTTTTAAAGTGAATTTTTAAGAAGGGTTTATGAAAAGTAAGGAAGAGGAGGGGAGTACGGTTAGCCTAACCCTAATGCTATTCAACAACAATGCAGGTTAACATAATTTGACAATAGCCTCCAACGAAAACAATGCCAATCAATTATGGAAACAATATTAATAGTAGCGTTTAATGACATTGTGACTCATAATAATTTTCAATTTCTTGTTAACCTATGTATTATAGACAATTATCCTGAACATTGAAATACAACAAGAATATCCAACATAAAGGTGCAATTGAAGCAATACAACAATAGTCAATACAAAAATTGTTTCCAATCGAAGGGTGCGTGATGTGTTAAAAGTAGTTTAATAAAAATGACCTAAATTAACCTAATTTAGACACTAAGTAATACTCTAGACTCTCTAAATTACTAACCGACAAGCGAAACGATCGACTCTAGTAAAGCTAAGTAAGTCCGGAAATCGAACCCACAGGACTCTGTTTAACTACGTTAACTAGACACTCTAGACTGACTGACACGGCACTAACTGTTTTTATATGTTTGGGGGGGGGGGGGGTTCTAAATATCCTAAAATTGCGAATTAATTAAAATTAATTAATTAAGTAAACTAGACACGAATAATGACTTGAGTTTTGTCAGATGACGGGTTTTTTTCAGTGGGATTGAACTAAATCGCAACACCAAGAATGTTACCTAACAAATAATACTGGGACCTAAAAGGTAATTGTTGGGTAGTTTAGAAGGTTTGTCCAGTTGTGCTTAAATAACCAGCAGATGAATGACGATTGATTTGAGAATTCTTATCTTCTCCTACAATTCAAGGTGGTGTAGGCAATTCAAGAACTAAAGGCATTGGTCAATTCAATTTGACAATTTACAGCAACAATTAAGATTTAGGAATAATTTCACACAATTAAGGATCGACGATCCAACAAGAAATAGCCAGACCATGGGAAGTGCTATGGAGGAAATCATGTCACTGTGGCAAGAAGGTAAGGTAATGGATTATCATGTTGCATTCGTTACCTTGTTTAATAAGGTCAATATTTGTGAAAATTATGCGGTTTATCCCTTCATTTATGGTCTTAAACAGTGAAGTTCTTAAGGACCATCACAATATCGACATGAGTTTAGAATTGAAGGAGGTGCTTTATTTTGCAAGAATACAATAAACCATTCTAATATTTGAATCAAGAAGTCACAATAACGCCCCTATACTACTCAACAATTATATTTCAAGTCCTCTATTATTTTTTACGGTTTTTTAAAGGAAACGCTAACTTTCATATCACAAACATACAAAGCCCCATAGCAAGAAGCTACCGACCCAGTTACATATTACATCAACTTACGCCACAAAGAAGGACACATTCACCATGTCTATCACACTTGTACATTGAAACTTCGTCAACAAAGAATTTTCAGAGTCAGAGAACCAAAACATAAGGGTGTTTTTCCTCGTGAATGAAGCAAATAGGAGGCAAACCCTAAAATTTTGAAAAAGATATCGAAAACTAACATAAAAAAGTTAAAAAAAATATACATGATGGGTAAAACTATTATAAATGAAAAAAAACATATCTTTTAACAAGAGCATATATAATATTTTGAGTGTGAATTGGGTCTACATGATTTTTTCACAACTTTATAGGAGTATATACAAAATTCTCCTAACTATTTTTGTTCATAGTCTGTTTACACAAAGCTTATGCATAGCTAGTTTGGTTAAAGAATCATTCATTGTAAAACAATTTGTGTGTTTAAATTATACTAGTTTCCGTACTAGATAATTGAGATTGTACATATATATCCACATCACTTAATTTTTTAGAAAGTGATTATGGGCTTTAAAGAACTTAAGAAGTGTAATCATCTCCCTCTACACTCGTTAAGACACCATTTATAATTCAGGACTAACCTCCCTCATTCTCCATGTTTACTCAAAACTTTATATCATTAAAGATGTTTAAACTATGCTTCCAATTGTATGCATATATAATTTTTGAGACATTGTTTTTGTTTACATGTTAGGGGTAAGAATATTCATTTGATCCCACATTATGGGCATTTGGATGAGATTTTCCATTTCTCCTTATTAACTTTTTAAACTCTTTTAAAAAAAAAGTCAATAAGTCATAAGAAGGCAAAACAAGCTAATTCAAACATGACCTAAAACCATACTATTGCGTCATGCAATTTATACAACACTAAGCTAGAGTAGAGCTTGAAATACACACTTCATAAAAGTACTTTTCTTTTACATTCCTTTTTAGTAAGTATTAAAACCTGTTTACTTCTTTTGCTCATAAAATTGCGATTAATATATATTTTATAAAAGAGTTAAATGACATTTTAGTCATTGTGGTTTGAGCTATTTTACCAGTTTAGTCCAAATGTTTCATTTTTTGCCTGTGAGTCCAAAAATGTTTCACCGTTGCCATTTTAGTCCACTGGGTTAACTTTATCCATTATTTCTGTTAACGAAAAGGGCAATTTGGTCATTTTATATGGCTGAATTGCCCTTCTAGTTAACAGAATTACATATAAAAGGACCAAAATTGCCCTTCTCATTAACAGAAAAAATAGATGAAGTTAACCCAGTAGACTAAAATGACAACGATGAAACCTTTTTGGACCCATAGGCAAAAAATGAAACATTTTGACTAAACTGCCAAAATGGCTCAAATGACATGGACTAAAATGGCATTTAACTATTTATAAAATAATCATCTTTTTAACAACCAACAAATACTATACAAGCCTGCTCACCTGTTGACGAAATGCCTAAATACGCAATCATTTTAAATTTAATTTAAATACATACATTTACCATGAGGGGAAATAGTGTCAGCCAGCTGCCTGACACCCCATCATTGGTCGTGACTTTTTGTATTTTACTTTCGACATTCAACTTCGCTAAAATATGTGTTTATCCCATCTACTTTAAAAAAAATATTTTTATTTGTTAACTTTGTTTATATACGTGTTTAGTTCCTCTTCTATAACTTTTGTAGTGTACATGTTTAATCCTTCTACTTTTATTCATTTTAGTGATTGATCGCTTTTGTATCTTGCTTTTAAAACTTCAACTTTGCTAATATACGTGTTTAGCCCATCTGTTAAAAAAAAACTTCATTTTTATTGATTAGCTTTTCTTCATATGAATGTTTAGCGCATCTGCTTTAACTTTGGTTATGTACATGTTTAGTCCCTCTATTTTTTTCTTTCAGCATTTCATCTTTTAGCCTTTTTCCCTTGCTACGGGGAAATAGTGACTGTTGCTATTGGTGGACAAACGCTATTACTCCTGAACTTTAATAAAGTTACTCTATGACGAGCGTATTTTTACCTATGTCTGGATGTAATTTTTATTGAAATTTTGTTATGAGTACTATGTTCAGGTAAACGAAACACAGACATGTATATTATCAAACTGAGATATATTCTGCTTACCGCCCAGCAGCAAAGCAGGCGGACATAAAACTAGCTTACAACAAATGGATGCATTAAATATGACAAAATAAATGCAATAATTTATCCTGACCTGATCAAAAGTCGGTCAACTCATGCTTAGTCTTCGTCGTCTCCTTACTTACCAGATTTATCGCAGTCCTCTGATGCAACGCCGAATATTCCGATGGATTTGATAACTTCGATTTTAGCATGACTCTCTAGCCAGCCAGTCAGGTATAAGATTACTGGGTTTATATCCTAAATTACGGCTGAAATTTGGATTACAAGAAGTAGATAACTTAATATGAATTTGAGTTTAGTGGAATTAGTTTAATTCAGTAACGATTAGTCATTTATATATATAGTATTGACATGTTTTCTACGAATTCACTATACATGAAGTTGGTATCGATAGTTAATATTAGATTCTAGATTGAGTGAATGTTTGAATTCTGATTGTGGTGTGTTATGAGTATGGATGGCTAAATTGCCTTTTTTTTTTTTTTTTTTTTTTTTTATAAACAATAAGTTAAACATCATTAATTTTTGCCTTTTTAAGCCAAAAATCCCAATTCCTCCCCTTAAAAGTTTGGTTGGTGGATTGTGTAGTATTGTAACTTGATAGACTATAATACAAGGCCTCCTTATATCTATAACAGAAAAGTATAACTAACTACTAACTGCCTATAAAAATTCACATGCTCGAATACACTTATTTGACTACTGTTGTTGCTTATTGTAGGTTTGTAGTGTCTTGATGGATGAGGAAGTTGTTGCTGCAGCAGTACTTCCAAAAGCAGCTGAAACAGTATGGGATTCTATCCAACGAATCACCGAGGCTTCAATCTGTATGAATGATAACCATTCACGCTTTGAGGCAAAAATGCAGACCCTGTGTGCAGTAAGGGATGATCTGAAGGATAGAACCTTAAAATACAAGTCAACAAAAAACCGAACCATGGAGGACTGGTTTCACAGGGTGATGGCGGTTGAAAAGGTTGTGCAAGAACTTGAAAGCAGGTTCACAGAGAAGCAACAGACCTCAACATGGATTCATTTACTTCCCCGGTCGAAGCTCAGCAAACAAATGGCAACCATGTGCTTAGAAATTGGTGAACTTGTGACGGAAGGACATCAATTGGGGGATACTTTGGTCCACAAAGTTGCTGAGCGCGTAGTGAAGGTGACAGCCCCGGATATATCGTATATTCCAAAACTCCAGGGGGTTTTGGACAAAATATTGTTGGATCTATCAAATGAAGATCTTAAAGCAGTAAGGGTGATAGGAATGTTGGGGGCAGGGAAAACAACTATATTGCAGAATTTGAATAACCATGAAAAAGTTGCTAGTATGTATGAAAGAGTAATCTGGGTGACAGTTTCAGGTGAGGAAAATAACAAGGAGAATTTGAGCATAGAGATGCTGCAACATGTGATAGCCGAAAGACTAATAATGGACACCGAAGATGCTACAGATGCTTACAAAGTCGCCAGAAGTATAAATAAAGAACTAGCAGATGTAAAGTATCTGCTTTTACTCGATGATGTCAAGGCAGAACTTGATTTAGAATTGATAGGTATTCCTGAAGGAGCCAAAGGCAGTAAAATAGTCATGACAACAAAATATCGAAATGTTGGGCTTCCTTCATGTTCCAGTATTGAAGTGAAGAAGTTATCTCAAAGCGAGTCATGGAACATGTTCCATAGGCTATTATCTCTCCCCAATGATGTTAAAGGTAAGCCACAGCTTGAACGCATGGCTCACAAAGCTGTATCTTTGTGTGGTGGTCATCCATTGATGATAAAAATGGCAGCACGTATCTTCAAGTCGATAGAAAACCATGAACTCAGTGAGATAAGTTGGAGTGATGGGTTACAAACGTTAAGAAGGTGGCCAGAAAAAGGAAATAATGAGCCCATGAAAGACTTGCTTAAGTTCTGTTGTGATCACTTGGATCAAGAACATAAGCCATGTTTTCTTTACAGTGCATTGTATCCAGAAGACACTGAAATATCCACAGAGGGCTTATTGGAATGCTGGGAAGCTGAAAGTTTTCTCAAGGGAAGTGATGATGCAAAAATTGGTGGACGCAATATATTGCGTCGCCTCCAAAATTTAATTTTACTTGAGGAGGGTGCAACTGGGAAATATGTAAGGATGCATAAGTTGATACGCGCAGCAGCATTAAATCTTTTGTTGGAAGACAGGAAAGATAGATATCTGGTGAAAACGAGTGAATTGCAGCAAAAACTTAATGGCGTTATTCCAAAGCGCCAGTGTGTTGATTTGTGGACGGATAAGGAATGGATCTCTCTGGCCAACAATTCACTTGATAACTTACCTGATGCGCCCCGTTCAACTCAGCTTTCCACACTTTTTGTCCAGAAATATTCAAAACATAAGAAGATTTCTGATTCATTCTTTCAACACATGCCAAGCCTTTTGGTTTTAGATCTTTACATGACAGAGATCATGACACTACCATCATCGATAAGGAGGCTATCAAGTCTTAAAGTTCTTTATCTGAATGGTTGCAATGTGTTGAAAGAGCTTCCTGGTTTTATAGGACAACTTAAGTCTCTTGAAGTGCTTGATATTCGTGGCAGTGGAGTTGGTAAATTACCAAATCAGATTTTAGGCCTAACTCGAATGAGGCGTTTGTTAGTATCCTTTACCATGTCAACACAAGACAACTATGATGTGCTTTTTAAATTATCAGGACTTGAAGAGTTAATCATTGATGTGGATTCAGAAATGGAAGAATGGTGTAATACTTTGATTGAAGATGTAGTTGAAAAAGTCAGCACACTACCTAAGCTGATTTCTTTCCAGTTTTGTCTTAACAACATGGTTATAGATGTGATACAGGTTGTTGATGACACTGTGAAGATCTATGTACCTAATGAAAGACATCTTAGAAGTTTTCTTGAAACAAGGAAAGATTTTGAAACACGTTCGTTTCAGGTTTACATTGGATGTTTCATGTCTTGTTGCCCTGAAATCCCTGAATTCTACCGTTATGATAGGTACGTAAAATATCATTGTGGGAGGGGAGAAAATGATGCCATCAATATAATACTTTGCAAAGTAGATGCATTTGAGTTAATCAACCACAATGACATTGAGTACATATCTAGCAATGTCATCGAAAACATGGATTATGTTCAAGGTTGTCTAATTCAAAGTTGCAACAACATGACAACAATTGTCGGCGGTTATCACACACAAAACAAATCATTATTGCCTAATTTGGAAAGGTTGGATGCAATTCACATGCCTAAACTGGAAAGAATATGGGAGGGCCATGTGCAACCGGGAAGCCTATCCAAACTGAAGACTTTGGTTCTATGTAACTGTCCAGTGATGACTATGGTATTTTGCAATGCTATAGTTCAGCAACTTCGAGAACTCCAACATCTAGAAGTTCAAGACTGTTGTAGGGTTGAAGAGATTGTTATGTGTTCGCAGGATGTTAGCTCATGCGCTTTCCCAAAACTAAGAGCACTGATTCTTTGTAATCTGCGAAGTTTAAGAAAGATAAGCACCAGACTTGCTTGGACTTCATTGGAGACCTTAAAGATACAAGATTGTCCCACACTAAAAGAATTGCCCTTTGATATGAGCAGTGCAATGGGGCTTCAGAGCATTGAAGTGGATAAAGATTGGTGGGACGATTTGCAATGGTCAAATTCTAATGTCAAAGAACGCCTTGCTCGTTGCTGCTTTTTCAGGTAGATTTCATTTTGGCAACCTAAACTATACTTTGTTTTACGTCTATATTTCATATATGTTTGATCTCTAACAGTCATCACTGCTACGATTTGAATCTTGCAAAGTATTAAACTTGGTGAAAAGAAGAAAAACAATAACATGCTTCAAAAACCCTTGTATCCATCAATGTGTTGATGTGCTCTAGTTTATAAATATGCAATGATCATTTCAGGCAGCCGGCATAGCAATTTGGCCACGACTATGTCAACAAGAGGTTTTCTTTCCAAGGGTAACTAGTACTAGTTCCAAAGTGATTGCTGTGTTTTAACACAAAGATTGGGTCATTAATTCGTTACATGTATTTCAATGAATAAAACATATCGTAGGGGTCGGCTTTGAATAAAAAAGTAACAGCTTTATGTAATTAGAAATATCATTATATGTGCCGCCTCAGCCACCCCACAATAGCTCCATTCTTGTCGAACCGTGTTATATTCACACGCAGTTAGCCTTTAGTTTGTTACAGTATTTGATAGAAGATTATTATTTTGTCTCATATTCTGTTGTATCATCTATAGGGATGAATGTTCAGCCATATTCAATGCAGCATACACATCCAACATTCACTGTATTCTTAGTACTTAAGCTTTTCCAAGTCAAGTGCATTGTCAATAATATATATAATTCCTATTTATAAATAGAGGAAACTGCAATTTTACACTCCCGGGGTTTGGGGGCGCTGAAAACATTACACCCTATTTCAAAACTTTTGCTGTATTACACCCCGACGTTTTCTGATTGCATCAATGTTAGACCCTGGATCTAAAATCAGTTAAAGTCAACCATTACCCACTAACGGTCAAAGGGTATAATGGTCATTTTGCCTTTTTATTCTATCATTTACACCCTAATTCAAAACTTTTGCTGTATTACACCCCGACGTTTTCTGATTGCATCAATGTTAACCCTGGACCTAAACTCAGTAAAGTCAACCGTTACCCACTAATGGTCAAAGGGTAAAATGGTCATTTTGCCTTTTTATTCTATCGTTTTTACACCCTCATCTCTTCTTCTTTCTTGTTCTTTCCTGAACAAGAGCACCATGAACAAATTCTATTATCTACACATGAACAAGAACCCAGATCTTCAAGAACAAATAAAAAACAAAACCCCTAGAACTTCAAGACACCATGTTCATCTTGATCTGAAAAATCCATGAAACACATCATCATTAGTTAATATCATCAACATCATCTTCATCTCACAAACCGAACATCATCAACATCGAACAGATCTGGTGACTAAGAACATCAACATCGAACACATCATCATCAGTTATCTTCAAGACACAAGAACATCATCAACATCGAACAGATCTGGTGATGAAATCTCACGAATCCTGAATCTAGACATCATTCGACCATAAACCACGCGTTAAATCTGTCCGTGTTGTGATGCCCAATAGCGCAATGGATACGGGCCAGAAGATGGCACGTAAGAGTAACAGGCCTAGGAAGATTCCAATTAAATTGCAGGACTATATCACTACTGCCACATGAGCTGAGGGTTAACAAAACTTGGCAGGGTATTTAGGGAAGAATGTTAGAGGGTGAGGTCATGAAAAAAATGTGTGTGAGTTTGTTATGCTTTCTCTCTCCCATCTAGTCTGTATTCTATATTCCCATCACCTTCTTACTATTCAATAAAAATACCCTTCCTTCCCTAATCTCTGTTCAAGTTCAATTCAATTTTTGCTTTACACTTCATTGTTGCTTTCATTGTCCCATTAGCAAGCATGGCTGATGGTACTCGTTTGAAACAACTGGATGAAGGATTGAAGGTATTACAAGACTCTCACTTGCAATTGCAGGATTTCAAAAATCAGGCATTTCAAGCTCAAATAACTCTGCAATCTGATGTCTCTGCTATCGCCTCTTCACTAGAAGATACTAAAAAGGTATTAACAAACTCTGTGTTTCAGTGGGTCTTATCACAAAACAAAAACCTCAAGTCGAGTTCCCTTCTGGTGGTGGTTCCGGTGACTCCGGCGTGTCCATTTTCGGGCGGCATAAACCCACATCTATTTACCTGGCGCGTTTTAGCGGGTCCAATCCGGAGAGATGGGTTGCTCAGGAGAATCGGTATTTTGAGTTCTATACCATTTCGAATCTGGACCGATTAATGATCGCCTCATTTTATTTGGATGATGAGGCCACCGATTGGTATGATTAGCTTCATTGACACTCCCAAATTACAACAAACTTCTACTGTCGCTGAGTATCGTCATCGTTTTGAAGAGGTATCCAATCGTTCTATGCTTCTACCCCCTGAATTGTTACTCCAATGCTTTATATCTGGTCTTCGACAGGATATTAAGCAATTCGTTATTATACACAGACCTACCCATTTAGAGGAGGCTATGCAAATGGCCCAAATGCATGAAAATCGGTCCAAATTGAAAAGGGTTTGGGCCGCCTCACACTTGGGTCTGGAAAACCCATTTTACCTACACCTAAGTCCATTCATTCCCCTATTTCTTCTTCACTAGTAAACACACCTAACCCTAAAATCCCAAATTCTGTGAGTTTTCACCGCCTCAACTCTGTTGAATTAGCTCAGATACGAGCCCTAGGGCTATGCTAGAGATGCAATGAGAAGTATACTACCGATCATCATTGTAAAGCGGCTCTTCAATTGTTGTTTTTTTGAGGATGATTCTCCTTATTTCGAACCACAGCCTGACCCTGATCCAAATTGTTCAGTTGATGCTTTATTGATAGATACCTTACAAGTTCAGGAGGTTCAAAATCATTTAGCTATTTCGTACAACGCTTTGGCTGGAGGTTGTTCCGCCACCACCTTGCGTTTCACTGGCTCCATTAAAGGTCAACCGGTTCAGGTACTACTGGATGGCGGAAGTACCCATTGTTTTGTTCAAAATCGCGTGGCAAGTTTCCTTAATCTTACCATTGAATCTATTACTCCTTTTTCGGTTTTGGTCGGAAGTGGTGAAAAATTGCCATGTTCGGGTCTAGCTCGTCAAGTGGAACTCGTAATTCAAAATTCTGCTATCCAGGTTGATTTGTACTTTTTACCTCTTCAAGGATGGGATTTGGTATTAGGCGCTTCTTGGTTATCAACACTTGGACCCGTTCTTACGGATTTCGCCAAAGCTTCATTTGAATTTGATTGGCAGGGGAAACATATTAAATGGAAAGGTGATTCGACTACCACGCCTCACCCAATCCAGTTCAACGAGTTACGCCGGTTATCCCAAACTAAGTCCATTGCTGAATGTTTTCACCATCAACTTATTCCTTCGGATTCTTCGCTGGGTGATATTCCTCCTAATATTCAGTACTTAATCGCTGACTTTCCATTAGTTTTTCAGCCGCCTATCAACTTGCCACCGGCTCGTCAACAAGACCATCACACTACCTTAATGCCAAACTCCGCTCTAGTTTTGGTTAAGCCTTATCGTTACCCGCATTTTTAGAAATTGGAAATTGAACGGTTGGTTCGTGAAATGCTTCAATAGGGGATCTTTCGTCCTACCACAAGTCCTTTTGCGTCCCTAGTTTTATTGGTCCACAAAAAAGATAGGACTTGGCGATTCTGTGTTGATTATCGGGCTCTCAATGTGCTTACGGTTCGTGACCGCTTTCTGATTCCCACTATTGATGAGCTTTTTGTTGAGCTGTATGGGGCTACTTTCTTTTTCTAAACTAGACTTATTGGCGGGTTGTCACCAAATTCGATTACATGAGGATTCAGTAACCAAAACGGCGTTTCGTACTCATGACGGGCACTTTGAATTTCTAGTTATGCCGTTTAGCGTGACCAATGCGCTATCGACATTTTAGCGGTTGATGAATGATATCTTCTGGCCTTATCTTTGAAAATTTGTATTGGTCTTCTTTGATGACATTTTAACATATAATTCTACTTGGGTGGAGCATGCCCATCGAGTAAAGTTTGTTTTTCAAGTTCTTAATGGCAATCATCTTGTGGCTAAACTTTCAAAGTGTACATTTGGTCAAACCATGGTCAGTTACCTAGGCCATATTATATCTAAGGATGGGGTGGCTGTCGACCCTTCTAAAATTGATGCCATTCGGCTATGGCCCACTCCAAAAACTATCAAAGATGCTTGCGGGTTTCTTAGTCTTACCAGTTATTACAGGCGTTTCATTCGAAACTATGCTTCCATTGTCGGACCTTTATCCGACTTACTTCGCAAAGATTTCTTTCAATGGACCTCGACCACGCGACTGATGCTTTTTCACAGCTTAAGGCCTTATTAAGTGACATACCGTTCTTCGTTTCCCGAATTTTTCTATGCCTTTCACGGTCGAAACTGATGCTTCGGGTTTGGGTGTTGGTGCAATCTTATCCCAAGACAATCAACCTATTACTTATTTTAGTAAAAAATTGTGCCCACGCATGCAACACGCTTCTACTTATCAAAGAGAGATGTTTGCTATCACTTAAGCGGTTTCTAAATGGCGCGAATATTTACTTGGGAGGCGATTTTATATTCTAACGGATCAGCAATCTTTGCGCCAATTGCAAGACCAGGTCATTCAAACACCCGATCAACAGAAATGGGTGGGAAAATTACTCAGCTATGATTTCAATACGCTACCGACACGGTAAAACCAATGCGGCTGCTGATACATTATGTCGTGTCCCTACTGCCCACCTATCAGCCTATTCAGGTATTGAATTTTCTTTTTTGCAAGTGATGTGCACGAGTGTGTATATAAGTTTAAGTATATTTTAACCCCTTTTTACAGGTAAGTCAAGTTTTAAATTTATAAAACATGATATTTTACTAACACTAAACACACATATGGGCAAGTGCACCCATCGTGAGCGTAGTATAGTGTTGGCAAGATACCGAGGTCGTGCAAGGACACAAGAGCTTTTAGTACCGGTTTATCCTCAACGTCTAATCAAATCAAAAGTTAGAAAAAGGTTTTAAACTAGAAAAATAAAACTAACTAAAATGCTGAAAAATAAAATAAAAGTAAAAACAGATAGACAAGATGAATCACTTGGCTCCGACTCGTGTTTAGTGTAACCTTTGATTATTTCCGCACTTTTGCACTTTTTAAGAGATTATCTTAGTTATTGTAGTAGGCCCCTCTTTTGAAGGTGACGTTACCCTCAACCCAGTAGTTTGAGTCAGCAAGGATACAATCCTAAAGGGTCGGATTATTGAAAGATAATTAATTAAGTTATTAATGCATATTATGGTAGGCCCCTCTTTTGGAGGTGACGTTACCCTCGGCTAAGTAGTCTGAGTCAGCGGGGATATAATCCTAAATAGCCGGGTTAAAGTATTAATAGTAGCTTACATATGAGGGGATCAAAGAGTTTGGACCCCCGCCATCCAATACCGGTGGGTATTGAAGGAGGTCCTACTAAATTTGACCCAGGTCCTTGCAGGATCTATACACTGAACAAGGCAAGACTCTTACCAAACTGTTCCCTTAACCCCCGACCAGGTAGCCAACATACCTCCATATAGATCGTGGAGATATGAATGGTGAAAATCTTTTATTTTATATAGACAGTAAAATAATGCCAAGACACCACGGACAAACGAGAAGGAAGAATCACCTTCAACATAAGAAAGTAGTTATTAAAGTCATTAATTACATAACCAAATAAAAAGTGCAAAAAGATTAAAAATAAAAAGTATTACACTAGACACTTGTCTTCACCAAGTGATGTAAGAGACTTAGGCAAACATGGCCTTTGATTGTCAAGAACTCTTACGATCAATCTTGGATCCCGAGACGACTCACACACTCTATGATGGACAATGGATGATGGTGGTGGATGATGGTGTTGTGATGGTGGTGGGTGGTGGGTGAAGTGTGAGAGAGGTGGTGTGCCAAGGGATGGTTTGCAAATGAGCCAAGCACCCCTATTTATAGCCTGAACAGCAGCCCGGGCACGGCCCCGTGTCCATTGGGCACGACCCCGTGCCCACCTTCTTCTCTGTCTTCATTAATTGCAGTTTGTCTGCATTAGTTGACCACGCCCCCGTGTCCGCTGGGCACGCCCCCGTGTGCAGAAGCGTATCTGTACTATCAAGATTTCCTCAGATTCTGCGAATCTTAGAGTTGACCACGGCCCCGTGTCCGCTGAGCACGACCCCGTGGTGGTTGATAGAAGCTTCTACAGCTTTGTCTTTTCTGCTGACACTTGGGCACGCCCCCGTGCTCATTAAACACGGGGCGCGTTCAGCCTTCTGTTTTCTTGTTTTGCTTGGGAAGATGCTGTCAGGGAGGCCGGGCATGCCACACTTGTTCCTTTTCTTGTATTTATGTTAGATTTGGCTGCCTTTTTGCTTCTTTTGTTCTTTTGAGCTCATTTAATCCTGAAAATACAAAAGGAAGACAAAAACACACTTTTTCCAACATTAGTACTAAAAAGGGTTAGTTTTAGCCCACAATTGATGTAATTTATATGTTGCATTTTGTACACATCACAAGACTTAAGGTCCACTATTCAATCCACTCCTGATCTACAAACTCTCTGCTCTGAAATTCTTAGTGACCCTACGCTTATTCCAATTATCTTTACAAAGATGGGTTGCTCTTCTTTTGAAGTCGCCTTTTCATTCCAACTGGCTCCCCTTTGTGCCAAAAACTCCTTTCTGAGTACCACTCTTTAGTAATCGGCGGGCATTCAGGTGTTACTCGCACCTTCCATCATTTATTTTCTAACTTCTACTGGAAGAATACGTGTCACGATGTTAAGAATTTTGTGGCCTAACACCAAATTTGTCAACAAACGAAAGCTTCGTTTCTCCCACCCCGGGGTTTACTCCAATCCTGACCCATCCCTTAGTTGGTTTTTAAAAGCATATCTATGGATTTTATTACCGGCCTCCCACTGTCTCATGGTAAAACCGTGATCATGGTAATCGTGGATCGTTTCTCCAAGTATGGACACTTTGTGGGCCTGCCAACACACTTTACAAGCTCTACCGTTGCTTCCATTTCTTATCGAATGTTATCAGCCTACATGGAATCCCAACGAATATTGTTTCAGATCGTGACCCCCGCTTTATGTCGGATTTCTAGAAAGAACTTCACCGGTTGCATGGAGCTCACTTATCATTTACAACCGCTTACCACCCCCAATCTGACGGCCAAACGGAGGTATTAAATAAGTGTTTGGAAATGTACTTAAGGTGCTATGTTTGTGATCGACCCAAAGAATGGCTTAGTTTGTACAACACATCGTATCAAACTTCTGCCAAGATGACATCTTTTGAAGTGTTATACTGTCGTCGCCCCTCCCCCCGCGACAATTGAGCGTTACATCCGTGACTCAACCGGCAATCTGTCACACCCCGACCACGTAAAACAACAAATCATGGCGGAAACGTCGGGGAGTGTTGTAACAGAATTATTGTTTCACAACCATGGATACAAAAAGTTTCGTTTTATTGATTTGTTAAGTAATTTACATTGTCTTAAAACCAAAACAAACAAGTTACATATCGACTATCATTGTTATTATGTCACTAAGGCCTCGTCCAGATCCTATGTGACTCATGCATCCTAGCAATCAACATCAAGCAACAACACCTGAAACATATCTAAAAACAAAGTCAGCAAAGAAATGTTGGCGAGCACATAGGTTTTATGAGAGTGTCGGATTCATGGCTCGTTTACATGTTGCAATACCTTATTAAAAAAAAACCTTGTTTTGAAAAGTATATATTATTGCAACAAAATCAACCAAAATCAAATTGGTTATAATTAATAAAATCTCGTAGCCATGATTCTTAACCCTAAAACATTTGTTTAATTAAATCGAATTTGTAAATCATCTCGTAAAAACTCGTTAATAAACTCGTATGGTTTATATCTTCTCGAAAACATCGTTATGTGACATCGTGTTAACATCGTTTACCCAAGTGAACTAAATAATGCCACGGTATGTAATATGAGGAAAACACTTATATATAAGAAGTACCAGCGGCGTATCTACCATGTTTTCATCACATTACACCCGTCCCGTTATCTAAACACTAACCAAAAACCAATCGTTTATCCAACTCGTCTAACTTGTCTAAGTCGTTTCGAAATCGTTTAACTCATTTAAATCATCCTCGTTTTAATTGTGAAAACTTCTTTTGGTCGTCTCGCTAATAACATCCAAACCTTCGTGACTCGACTATCTCGCTTCTCGCATTAACAAACCACCAAAGGGTAAGTTAACTATCACAGATTCAGTCGTTACCCACATAACCCCCACACATAACCATGGGTGTAGTCTGATAACATGATTTATCAGATCCTATGGTACCATAACCTAATACTGTTCGGCTTGATCAATGTTAATGAATGTCATTCATTATGTAACTACAACCAACAAGTTTGTCCACTTTATCGAAATCGTTATTAATTTTGTAAAAAACCATATCAATTGTTTTTGAAACCATCGTTAAAACCTCAAAAACATTTAGCACATATGAATCACCCCAAAACATTCGAAAACAGTAAAAGAGGGGACTATGTACTCACATGAAGTGCAAAGTATCCTCAATCAAAAGAACTTCAACAAACTCAAGCAGATCAAGGAAACTCAAGCAGCACCTAGTAATCGAATCACTAGTCAAATAAATCGACACCTAAATTGGAAGATCGGATAGAATGAGGTTTCGTAAACCAAATGAGTATTGGAACTCATGTGATATGGTTTAACAAAGCCTACATTCTAAATCGGAACCTATTCTAAGTGCTTTCGACCCATTGCAACCCATTAAGGTAGCTTACGCTACTTTAACACGTCGTTTGCGCAAATACGCGTTCGAGACGTCTAACTAGTCCTATGACATGTATTATATGCCTAAACATGTTTAAATATGTTGCATAATCAGTTAAGTGACAAAAGTTTAAGTTACATATGCTTATAATCCAATTATGCATGAAAAGGGCGTTTTGGTCATTTTACCTAAGGCATATAAACTACTTATCATACAACTACTTAAACTAAGTGACCATAAGGTATAACCTCAGACGGTTATTCCCTATGCAACTATGGTCACTAACCATGCTTGGTCGGATCCTAATGCTCGACCAAACGGGTCTAGTTCGAAAGTCTAAGCGGTGGTTTAGACCGCTTGACTTACGACTCTAAACAAGTACTAAACTAAAAGTGACGAGCTAAACATGTTAGAACATGTTTAGTTAAGTTAGAAAACAGGTTTTTGGTATCAAAACAAACGGTTTTGATACCCAAGAGTAGTTTGGTTACAAAATACGCATAAATACGCATTTTGGCCAAAACTATGACTCGTCACTAAGCCTAGACAATGTGGTAATCAGTAGGTATAGTCACACGAGACTATAACCATCGTGATTACGCTCACGTTGCAAAGTTCAAACGAAATTTGTGTTGACCATTGACCGGTCAAAGCAGAAAGTCAAACACTGTTTGACTTTCATGCTTGAAAAACATAAACAGGCATGAAGGAAACTTACAAAGGGTCCAAGCTATGAAGATTTGAACTAAAAAATTCTCAGGTATGAAGCTTCACAAGGAGAGCTTCAACTTAGAGAAGATGATTGAGTTCAAATGTGAAGAACCCAAATGAGAAACCTTGCTATTTATAGGAGGTTAGGATCTCAAAGATCATTACAAGTGTTTGAGAGGATCAATCTTGGCCCTTCATTGAAGAACATGGTATTACAATACAATGGGAGTCGAAAACCAGCTCCAGGTATTGATAATTTTACACAAAAGACCCTGGAAATCAAGCCAGATGCTGAAAATAAAATGCTGATTTTGGTCCTCTGTAGCGTGGCGCGCCAGGGACTCCCTGGACTGGCGCGTGGCGCGAGGGGGATCGGTTTCAAGTTTCAAAATTTGGCGAAACAGGTCCCTGCATGCTAAAAACTTGGTTTTCGGCACGTTTAAGCCCCGTTAACCCCATTTCAAGGCTCTAAAATGAAGTTAAAGTATAGGGAACTTAAAATATGCTCAAAAACATCTCAGATGTCGGTTCGTTTGGTTGTACGGTTGCGTTATTCGGTTAATTACGACGAGAACTCGAACGGGCGCAAAAACGATCCAAATTATACGACGAATGGAATTTTATCATGCCAATCACTAAAATAAAATATTTTAATGATTACATAAATTTTTGGATGTCCGGATATATTCAGAACGTAAGATATGCGCGAAAATGCAAACTTATGCACTTTTTGACGCTTTTAGTCCCTATTGATCAATAAAGTTTATTTTAGCATACCAAACCCCTCAAAGCCTATTTCTAAGCTATGTATAGGATATTTAGGGTATGTTTAACTTATGATCAAGTTCCGAAATGTTCGTTACCATACAAATCGGTATAGTTTCGCAGTTTGACACAAATAGTCCCTACGATCGAACAAACTTGATTTCGACACACCAAACCATCCAAAACTTATGTCTAAGTTATGTAAAGGTTATTTAAGGTATGTTAAGCCTATGTCACTATTCCGAAGTGTTTGACGCGTTAAACTGACTGCGTTTACGCAGCAGTTTGCGTATAACTTTCCAGAAAGCTATTTAAAGCTTGAAATCAAACTCGAATCAAATCGTAAAATCATCAAACATAAATACACACATAATAACACCAAAACACATATAATAACACTAAAGCACATTGTTTTATTGATAATTAACATTGTTTTACATTGTACATCGATTACAGAACACAGTTGTCACAGTCTCCCCTACTTTAGGAAATTTCGTCCCGAAATTTTAACTAGAGGAAACTTGTGAAAACAAATGCGGATATTTCGCCTTCATTTGGTCCTCACGTTCCCAAGTAAACTCTGGGCCACGTTTGGATTCCCAGCGAACTTTGACCAATCGACTCCGTTTGTTCTTCAACTGTTTAACAGCACGGTCCATTATCTCCACAGGTTTCTCGACAAAATGCAATGTTTCATCAACTTGAATCTCGTCGAGAGGAATGTGAAGATCAGCATTACCTAAACACTTTCGCAAGTTGGACACGTGAAAAGTCGGATGAATATTTCCAAGCTCTGTAGGTAGTTCTAGTCGATAGGTGTAACATTCCTATTTTTATCATATAAATTATAGGTTTGGTTAAATTTATTAACCACTAGTAACTAGTTATTTTTAATATAATTATTCAACCCAAATAGTTTTAAACACTATTTTATATAGTTGGTTGAAATAATATAATTAATTGGCCTGTATATGGGTGACCTTTCTAAATAAAATAAAAATATATAAAAACTTATATTATTAGACAGGTAGCTTACGGGTAAGTTAACTATTAGAAATTTAAAGTACCTAGAGGGGACTAGGAACCGTCTAATAATTAAATTATAAAAATACATTATAATTGAACCTACTTCGTTTTTAATGAAACTTGGTTCAAAATGTAGATACAAATATTTTCATTCTAATGACGTAATTACTATTTAATAAAACGTCATGTTTTAGAAGTATAAATGCCAAATAAATAAAGCAGTTGAATTAATTATAATATATAAATTAATAAAATATAATAATAATAATTAAAAAACTTACGAATTGTGAAAGTGTACTGACAATTAGAAGAGAATAAGTCCTGCCTTCATAGCCCAGTTGGTTGAGGGCTGGTTTGGTCTCCTAGAGGTCACCGGTTCGATCCCAGCTTGTGGCGAAAGGGGGTAGGACACCCGTGCGCAATGATGGTGAAAAACCTACCGAGGAGGGTTTGATCCTGAGCGTCACTCCGGTTTTCATCCGGCTGTTACTCTAGCGAGGCAACTCGTGTAGAGGCAGTACGGTTTCCGGGGGAAAGCCTTCGACCCAAGACTGGTAAACCCAGCGCTGGCCTTGCTATCTGGGCCCTTAATCTTGGCGAGGGTCCGCGATTTGCGGATGTGACAATGGTCACCATTAAGAAGTTCACCTTTCAAAAAAAAAAAAAAAATTAGAAGAGAATAAAATAATCCTTAAAAATGAAAAATATCTAATTGAAAGAATGTGTACGTGTAGTATGTATATTTACTACTCATTTTGATTGAACATGTGTCCCACTTAGGTGGACATTCCAAGATTTGTCTGGACATCTATAAAATGGGAGAAATCATCATTTTTGTGTAGTCAATATCGCCTCCCCCTTCTTATCTATTCATATGTATATATTTTTATTATTATTATTATTATTTACACTATAATAATAATAAAGCCGCCCCGTTTTAAGTGTTTTAATTCCCGATCACCGCTACCCTTTCCGATTGATCTGAGCCTCATAACATATGTCAGGGCTCTGCCCGACTAAGTTGTTGGGATTCGGTCTCGGGACATCGGGACAAGGTTGAATTAGGGGTACTATACTTAACACGAGTGCATTATATATTTTTATAGCTCAGAAGTTATACCCAAAATTTATACCAGGAGACTTTCTAGTTGAACCCTAAAGTTACAAAGTGGGTCCATTCTCTTTTCTCACTATTTTATTCCCTTTTTCTTTTTGATATAATTATATTAAAAAATGTCCCAAATTGATCCATTAGTAAAAACCCGGACCCCAGAAACCCCAATCCATATCAAGAATCAAGAAAATCATATATTTAGTCTTCAGGCGGGCCGCGTAAAGATAAGCCGAGGCTTACGCAGGCCGCGACAGCAAGGCAAATCTCCGGATAAGCTTAAGGGACACTTGGCATCCACCTGGCAGACCTACTGGTGACTCAGCAACCCTACGCGTAGACTATGCGGCTACGCGGGCCGCGTAAGAGTCAAGCCAAGGCTCACGCGGGCCGTGTGAAACCCAATTTTCAGCTATAAATAGGGCAGGCTACGAGCATTCATCTGAGATCGAAACCAAAACTCAAAAACGTATTCCCACTGCTCAAAATCACAAATTAGCATAACGGGGTGCTGCTATGATACCCGGTATTAACTCGATCGCTGCTACGATTCAATATCCGATCAATTGAAACTATCCAACCGGATGTTTAAGTACTATCCTTTGTCATTAGTCGTGATTCCGACAGGATGTTTGAGTACCACCCGAACTCGGGGAATACTCTGTCATTCGTTATGAATCCGATGGATGTTTAAGTGATTGCACTTTGTCATTTGTCGTGAGGGTTTTAATCTCGTGAGTTATCGTAAATACTGTATTAGTTACTTACCAAGTTCGTGTGCACTAGATTACAAGACTAATCAATAGGCTAAACTCTGCCCGTATAAATCTGCATGCTTATAATGTGAGTCATTCTCTTTTTATCAAATTTAATTTCAAAAGCATGTTTATTTTCAAAGTTATAATTACAGTGATTAAGTTTTTGTAATCACCAAATTACAGCCGGTATGTGGGGTTTTGTATACATTACTTGATAATCTTCACCATTGGACAACGGGGTAGCCAATGGGTGATATGACCATAGTCACAGAAACGAGTCGAGTGACAAATACCGTGGGTAGTTGGTTGATATCTGGAAACAATGTAATCTCTCTTCATACTGTAAATTATAACAAACGTGTCATTTTAATAAATAGAATGATTCACCAGTATTTCCCGCTGACAAAACCTTTTTAACACGTGTTTCAGGTAATTACAGTAGATTGGAGTAAGAGATGGATCCGGCACTAAAAGGCTTCAAGAAGTGGCTTATTTTATTAATTAAATCAAACTAAGAAATATTGTTTTATGTAATTGGGTTTATCCCTTATTAAAGCTACCTTTGTAAAACATGGGTTTATCCCATCTATTTAATAAATAAAATCCGGTGTTTTCTAAACTTTGATATTTTTCCTAACTCACGGTCTTGATGAAATTTCCACTGCAATATTTTTCAAAATAATCACCGGTACCACTTGGCTGTTCGCGGCTCTCGATTCTGTCCAGGGTGGGTCGAGGGTCGTGACAGAATGTGGTATCAGAGCCACTGATTTAAGCTTATAGGTGTTGTAATAAAATACCTAAGTTTAAACGAAGAGTTAGGAACTTGATATTTTATGGTAGCACTTAGGATAGCATTTAGACTTGAACCTAAGAAAAGATGCCTTAGTATAAGCTTCGAGATAAGCTAAGTACTTGTGTAAATAAAGTATGATGAATTTTGGTATGCCGTAAGAATGACGATTAGAACATTGAAGGAAATAGCACTTAATTGTTATTAATTCTTGCTTATTGATATTACTTGGTCTAGAATAAGATATGTTACGGGAATACAAATTTCCCTAATTCTGGATAAAAGCCTAATAAAAGAAGCACTTTTAAAAATACTATTTATGGGAAATATAAAATTTTCTCTGACAAGACTGGGTATGGTGTAGCAGACCCTCCAGCTTGTCCGGATATACTGAGGTTACCTCTCCGGCGAGAACCGGATAAGACGGGGTATATAAAATGTCAAACAAGTGACAAGATTTCCCTAAATAGTATCATGACGTGATATCTGACTTGTTTTTGGAAATATGAATCTGTTAAATACATTGACCTTATAAAGGGTATGTATATTACAGCATGTGAAATATATGATTATAAAGATATGTATATCTATAAGAAATTCCAAAAGTCAATTAGGAATAAAGCACAAGCATATGTGTCAATAATAAATCTAGATTTCTTTATCAGGAATCTCTTGCATATATCTATAATTCCGATATCAAACATTATTTCGTTTGGCCAACTACCTCGTAACTCATGCAATAGGAACCATTTAAGTTGGTACGCCATCACAAATATAAGATTTTCCAATACGCAAGTAAGAAGCATATAAAGTTGTGCTAGTGCACAAGAAAACACATGAAACATAAATTATACGTCCACAGATATTGAAGTATATCACACACGACTTTCAGACAACACCTTTCTACATTATTCCTGGATAGTTTTAATAGGGTTTTATATATACGGAATAAATAAACTAATTGTATAATGTATTCAATAAACACGTGAATGCTTTTCAAAATTTTGTATGTATTTATTATATATACGTAATAAATAAACATTATATAAATTTAAATTTAATTGATTATATATGGAAACTTACATAAGTAATTACCTAATTTACAATATAGTATTCCTATAAAAAAAAATTTCTTGTTAAACCATTGAGGTGAAGAATTTATATTTTTATATATGTATAAAAAAATTATGTTTGAGGTATACTCTCATTTAAGTTTATGTTTAGTTATTTATTATTGATAATTAATATTAGTTTTATTATTAGTAATAATATATTAATAGTAGTAGTGTTAGTATTATTTTTAGGTACTAGGGTTATTGTCAGGAGCAGATATTGGATAGCCTAGCCTTAGTTAGGCATGGACTGATCACCTATGCTTAAACAGGGCAGCACTAACCAATATCCAACCATGATAATGACTAGTTAATATATATAAATTAAGTCATCATACTTATTTAGTAAATTTTAATTATATATAAAAATATTTTCATAAAACAATACAAGAATTAGAGGGACGAATAAAATTATATAAATAATTGTGTATCACATGTTTTGTGGTAACTATGTACCGTAATGCTCTGGCAAGAAAATGACCATATAAGAATAATATGATAGTCATCAACTACGTTGGGTTAGGGGAACATTGTAATATATAAGAATAGTCCCCGTTTTCACTTATTTACAACATTTGTAAATACATTCACAACGTTATATGGTTTCAAAATGAAAATAAGTAATCACATAGAATCGACCCATTAAGTGTTATATATTTACAAAATATTTTACAAATACTTTTGTACAATAAATATTTTTACACCTTTATTTACAACTTTCATTTAACGTTATAAATAATAGTGATTTCTTTTACAAAATAATAATACTAAAATATTTTGTAAAGTAATAACTTTATTGCGGTGTTTTGTAATATATATTACATAGTAAATATAAGTTATTCTACATAGTATAGTAAAATACTAAAATAATATTTATTTAAAAGTGGTGACCATTTACATATAATAAAAATGCGTAATAAATAATATATATTACATAGTATTTATATTTGATATGTAAGATACGGTTCAGACAGGGACACAAATAATATATATTACATTTGCTTTACAAATATAATATAATGGTTGGTCATGCCAAAACAACTTGTTCTTATTATATTTCGATCTCTAGGACATAGTATGAAAAATATGGTCACTAATAGTATACTATCACATTGTTTCACAATTAAAACAACTTGAAACTCTAAACAATGATACACTAACTCTATTGTCTTTTGGTGTATCTTTGCAATTCACTCATCTCAACACTTTGATTTTCTCATATCATAAATATTTGACAAATCATTTTTCATGCTTTTATTTCATTTTGAACCTGTCAATTCTAAGTCTTCCTCAGTTGCCAATCAAAGTAAGCTTTCTTTTGACAAAGAATTTTATTGATTCTAAAAGTCCTTCACATTCATTTTAAATATCTATCGATCATATATCTTTTAGCTTGAACCTAGTCACCTTGGAAATTATATCATTTCATCTCATTTGTTTGCCATCGATTTCTTGAACTAATTCAGTTGAACCATTGAATCCTACTTATGGTATAACTCGTATTCACAAAATTTGATATTTTAAATTCTGTGTCATCTACCTTAATATTGTTTTTATTGACTAAAATATGACATAAGTCTAAAAGAAATATCGTAACCCAAATCTCGAGGACGAGATTTAAAACAAGGTGGGGAGGATGTAACATTCCTATTTTTATCATATAAATTATAGGTTTGGTTAAATTTATTAACCACTAGTAACTAGTAACTAGTTATTTTTAATATAATTATTCAACCCAAATAGTTTTAAACACTATTTTATATAGTTGGTTGAAATAATATAATTAATTGGCCTGTATATGGGTGACCTTTCTAAATAAAATAAAAATATATAAAAACTTATATTATTAGACAGGTAGCTTACGGGTAAGTTAACTATTAGAAATTTAAAGTACCTAGAGGGGACTAGGAACCGTCTAATAATTAAATTATATAGATACATTATAATTGAACCTACTTCGTTTTTAATGAAACTTGGTTCAAAATGTAGATACAAATATTTTCATTCTAATGACGTAATTATTATTTAATAAAACGTCATGTTCTCGAAGATGATATACCCAAAACCGCTTTTCGTACTCATTATGGACACTACGAGTTCGTGGTCATGCCTTTTGGATTGACCAACGTACCCGCTGTGTTCATGGATCTCATGAATCTTGTTTGTAAGCCTTATCTTGATCCTTTTGTGATAGTCTTTATTGATGATATTCTCATTTATTCTAAAACTAGAGCTGATCATGCTCGTCATTTACGCTTGATGCTTGAACTCCTACATGGTGAACATTTGTATGCTAAATTCTCTAAGTGTGAGTTTTGGATCAATGAGGTGCAATTTCTTGGTCATCTCGTTAGTAAGCAAGGTATTCATGTTGACCCGTCAAAAATCAAAGCTGTGAAGAATTGGAGTACGCGTAAATCTGCATCTGAGATTCGTTCCTTCCTAGGATTGGCGGGTTATTACCGCCGATTCATCTCGGACTTCTCTAAAATCGCCGTTCCCTTCACTTCTTTAACTCAAAAAGAGAAACCTTTTTCTTGGGGTCCCGAGCAAGAGGAATCCTTTCAGACTCTTAAGACTCTTTTGTGTAATGCTCCTTTTCTTACTCTCCCTGACGGGAATGATGATTTTGTGGTATATTGCGATGCCTCGAACCGTGGCTTGGGCTGTGTGCTCATGCAGCAAGACAAGGTTATTGCTTATGCCTCTCGTCAACTCAAAGTGCATGAGAAAAACTATACCACTCACGATCTGGAGCTTGGTGCAGTTGTGTTTGCGTTAAAGATCTGGCGACACTACCTGTACGATACTAAGTGTGTGGTTTTCACTGACCATAGAAGCCTTCAGCATATCTTTGACAAAAAAGAACTGAACATGCGACAGAGACGTTGGGTGGAACTGCTGAACGACTGCGAAATTCGCTATCATCCTGGCAAGGCGAATATAGTGGCCGACGCCCTTAGTCATAAAACTCATGTTAATGCTATTCGTATCTTTAGTGATCTCCATGTGTGTATTCGTGAAGCTTAGTATTCGTCAGGAAATGAAGGAAGTCTAGAAGTGGAAATCCAAGGCGCTAAAATTGACCAACTCGAAACTAAATCTGATGGTCTTCAATACTACCTCAACCGCATCTGGGTACCGAATCGCGATAATCTCCGTGAGCTCATTATGAATGAGGCTCACAAATCCCGTTACTCAATTTATCCAGGTGCCGACAAGATGTACCATGATTTGTGTATGACTTATTGGTGGCCTGGTATGAAGAAGGACATTGCTGTATATGTTTCTAAATGCCTTACTTGTACGAAAGTTAAGGCTAGACATCAACGTCTTTCAGGACTCTTAGAACAGCCCGAAATCCCAGTTTGGAAATGGGATAGTATCGCTATGGACTTTATTACCAAGCTACCTCGAACACCTTCTGGTCACGATAGTATCTGGGTGATAATTGATCGTTTGACTAAATCAGCCCACTTTCTTCCTATTCATGAAGATTATAAAGTGGAGAAACTTGCTCGAATCTATACTGATGAGATTATATGCAGTCATGGCATACCTCTTGACATAATCTCATACCGTGATGGTCGTTTTACTTCACATC